>OY856331.1:11499200-12099200 GCA_963693445.1 Agonopterix heracliana
TGAATACTAGTTTCTATCTATCCCCACACAAATTTAATGAAATATCCTGAGAGTTATAATATTCCTTCAAGCTGTAGAATGCTTTATCAATTAGATAAAGCCACAGTTTCATTTTAAATTGTTCTAAAGCTGTACAGCGCCTTATTTGCGGAGGTAATTTGTTATAAATTTTAGGTGCCTGCACAAAGAAACTGTCACGATATAGAGCAGTTTTTGAGGATCTATGTATCAATTGGTCGTTACGTCTTAAACTAGTTACTCGCGAGAATAAATTCGAGTTTCGGCGGATAAACAGGCATGTTTCATAAATGTACATTGATGTTAATGTGAGAATTTTTAGTTCTCTGAAATAATTTCTGCAGCTGTCAGTTCGTTTTAAACTGCAAATAGATCGAACACATCGTTTCTGCGCCCTAAACACCGTAATTATGTTACAGGCATTTCCCCAAAATATCAATCCATATCGAAGTACAGCTGCCGCCTGACCATGGTATGATACAAGAACTGCCTGTCGGTTTGCTATCTTGCTTAGTTTACGCAATGCATAGGAAAAACTATTTACTTTATTGCATACATTTTCCAAATGAGCTTTCCATTTCATGTTACTTTCAATGTGTAATCCCAGAAATTTGGTTACGTTAGTTTGCCCTATTTCCTTACCCTCATAAGCTATTTTTGATTCCAATGTATTGTTTCCTCTTTGTTTAAAATTAATTAATTTGGTCTTTTCTAGATTCAACAATAAATTATTTCCTTGCAACCAGTTTATGATAGTATTCAGGCTACTATTCACCTCAAGTTCATTATCATATATTGCTGTGCTATAGACTCTATCTTGACATATAATTTAATCAAAGGCTTAAATTAATAGTTGTCAATGTATATTTTTTTCCGCATATCTTACGTACCTACGCAGTAGTGTGGCCAACCGTCCCGCATTTTCCGGGACGCCCTAACCTAACTTAGTGCTCCGGTGGCCTATTTCACCCCACAGATATTGAACACGTTACTCCACCGTAATAAAGTCGACATTCGAATGGCACCCTTAATGAAGGCAGTATTAACTTTGAAACCAAACGTCACTTGCAATAATACTAAAATCATCGCCGTTTTCCATTCCAACCAAGATAGTGGTCGTAAATACATCCTGAGACGTAATACCTTAGCAATAAAAGTGATTTTCCTTTGGCAATAGTTAATGAAGAACAATTTTATGGGCTCACCTTTACGATTGATACTGTAGAAGTCAGGACTAGGAATGTCAGTTTAAGATTCAAAGTTCCGTAAGTCGAGGCATTTTGATACTTATGGCGTAGACATCAAGAGTTATTTTACGGGACTTGTTTGAACTGTAACATTTTAGGTAAGGACCTTCAGTGGTATAGTCCAATCATCAATTTAGTATCAACTTAATAGCAAGGTCAATTTACGGTTTGACCCGGAAGTAGTTAAGAATTTAATTATTTTTCGTTTAATCTTTTTAGAGCCAAATTTGAGCCTAGAAATCAATGAAAATAAAAAAAAAACATGAAAGCAACGGTAATTTAAAATTTTGCATTTATCTCGTTCTAAAAATCAACATGGTAAAATCAGTTTTGCATACACACTTCAAACACGAAGTAAATATTTTTGTCTACTTAGAAAGCTTCGAAAAATACACATGAGTATTTTGTAATAAATAACTCATTTTTAAATACCATCGCTTCGAAGTTATTATTTCATATTGTTAAATCTAATTAAAATTAGTGCGTTAGTAATATTATTATTAAGTTACAAGTTGATTTCTATTTTGCTTAACGATTTTTTAAACATACTTTTAGATAGTCTTTTTGTCACGAAATAATTCCGGTAACAATTTGAAAGCCTCATTCATAATTACTCCCCCCCCCCCCCCCCCCCTAACAAAACATCGTAAATTGACTGGGCTATAAGTCTACGCACTTTGATATATTATGTAGAGATCAAGACTTATTTTACGGGACTTGTTTGAACTGTAACATACTAGGTTACCTTTAGTCATTGACGTAGAATACCAGTAGACGTAGTAGACCCGGCGTCCATAACGCCGGGTCTAGTACAAAATTCTCGAAAAAACTACACAAACCTAAGTACGTGTAGTAATGTAGACCAACTAAAAACATTGACAATGCTGAAATTCTTTTCCATCAAACTCCCCCATCGGGTCACGGCGCGCAGTCGGCCAATCAAACGAAGACTGTCGCATAATTGGTTCTCTTTTTACGTTTTGGTGCTCTTTTGGTTCGGACACTTTTGAGCGCGGACCCTATGTCCAGTAGTCGGTAAGTCAATGTCTTTAGTGGTATACTCCAATCATCAATTTAGTACAAACGCAAGGTGTCTCACTCATTTGTAATAAAGTTTATATTGCAGTATGGTTCCTGGGTTGGAATGTACAACCCTATTTCTACCCTTGGGGGTTGTATCAGACGATTTAGGGATATTGTCTCTTTTTGCTTTGATTCTGTGGGCGAAAAGCCACAAGATTTTACTACTTAACGCGCCATTCCATTTTGTGTGCTTTTTATTTAGAGGAACGTTTTATTCGTAGTCGTGAAGTTGATAACATGTAAAAACCACTGCACGGCTAGCATGCCACCCACGACAAAGCGTTTAAACGAGAAAAACGTCATGCGCGCTCTTTTTGGAGTACGTAAAATAATAAAGATGGAGGCACGTCTCGATTTTTGTCGTTTTCTCGGCGTTGGCATGCTAGAGGGGCTGGATTTATAAAAATAGTTAGAAATTGGTCTTAAAACCAGTGTCTTATAGTAAAAGTTGTTCAGTTTGATGATCTGAAGCACCCTTTAGAGTATTACATACTCTAAAGGGTGCTTCAGATCATCAAACTGAACAACATTTTAGTTAACACCCTATACAATATTTGTTACAAAAATACAATAGACCACCAAACTGAACAACTTTCACTATGGGACCAATATAAAAATCGCGAATAAAAAATTTGATGTTCCATACTCTACAAATCGACACTAGCTAAAATATGTATGGGATATCTGTTTTTTTCGCGATTTCGATGTTGTTCCCATAGTGAAAGTTGTTCAGTTTGATGGTCTAAACAACCCCCTTAAGAGTTTTAAATATTTATTTTTACTTATGTAACACCCTGTATATGGTGTGTTTGTCGTTGGTACGGAACCCTTCGGTGCGCAAGTAATCCGACGCCGCACGACGCACTTGGCCAGATTTTTTTTATTTTTACTTCTAACTCTTTTTAAGCGTCAGACATGTCCATAGCAACGCCTACTAAACGAAAAAAGTAATTTCATCAATATATCTTCATCAAAACGATAGTGAAACTGTCGACACTATTCTTTCTCCAGAACACATCCTATCAAGTCCTCGAACAAAACTCTTATACCCCAGTCATAAGTGCGGAAATAGCTTGTGTTGAGGGACTGTAGTCAGTGGAAGGAGTTGATGAAGGTTCGATTGATGACGTCATTTGTCGAAGCGCTCGGAGGGACGGGTCCTTTCGGATATTCTATTGTTTTACAAACAATTCGATGTCTTAAATTCTTCAGCATTCTTGTGTCAATGAATCTGAATAAAACTTTTGCATTGATTTTTTCTCTATTTTGGTGGTAGATCCTATGAACAGTGGTGTAGCGTGTGTTTCTGTCGCCCGGGGCACAGAACGATTTTAGCGCCCCCTTATCTTGATAAGAGACCTACACAGAAAATAACACAGCGAGCGAAATGAGCTCAAAATTTGCGCATCCATTTGGTTTTTTTTTTTTTTTTTTTTTTATTTGTGGTGGGGTTGGTTGTGGTCAGACATCTTTTGATTTATCCATGCAAAAGTTTAAACTTAGAGAAAGTGAAGTTAGATCAACTTGTCTCCTCAATGCCGCTTTAAACGTACAAAACATCAAATATGCGCAAAGTAAAAGAAAGCTATGGATCCAGTGAAGCAAGCTCAAAATTTTTAGCACCATGTCTTCGCTGTGGTCACAAATCTTTAGGATTATCTTTAGACAGTAATTAAAACAGAAACTTAGAACGAGCGAAGCGAGCTCGACTTTTCTCTACTCTAAGAATTGGTTATAATACAGAGCTAAATCGACGACCCGGTTGGTGTAATGGTTACCACGCCGGACTGCCAAACCAGGGTCCTGGGTTCGAATCCCGGTTCGGTCATGGATGTTATATGTTCGTGCCGTTGTTGTATGGTTTCCATAATAAAAGCCTTTAGTGCTAGTTTGGGATCATTACAATGTATGTGCCTGTGAGCGTTATTTCAATATTTTTCCGGAATTTGCCGCCCCTAGTAAAGTGTCGCCCGGGGCTGTCACAAAGCATTTCTTGCATGCGGATTCGAACCAAAGCCATCATGATTGAGTATCCACTCTCCGCAACGCCTATGGCTTCATTAGTGTTTCCAATCGACAGGCCACGATTGATAGATATCGATATTGATTGATTTTCTATCGACAGATATCGATAGTTTCGATACTATGTTAAGAAAGAGCATTGGGCTCTTGCTTGGACACGGAGGTCGTGGGTTCGATTCCCACGGGGGACACCTATTGAAAAGTCACTTTGTGCGTTTTTCCCCAGTTGGTTAGGATATTGCAAGCTGAATATCGATTTGATTGATTTTCTATCGACAGATATCGATAGTTTCGATACTATCTATAGTATAAATCTGCCGACGCTGTGGTCTAGTAGTTAAGAAAGAGCATTGGGCTCTTGCTTGGACACGGAGGTCGTGGGTTCGATTCCCACGGGGGACACCTATTGAAAAGTCACTTTGTGCGTTTTTCCCCAGTTGGTTAGGATATTGCAAGCTGAATCACCTGATTGTCTGAAAAGAAAGATGATTCCGGGCTTCGGTTGGCAAGTTAAGCCGTTGGTCCCGGCCATGGATTTAAATCATAAAGGATACCACTCCTCCTTACAAGCATTGATACAAGAAAATTGGCAATGGCGTCGACGATATTTCCAATTTTAGGTGTGTCCCTTTCTACCCAATGACGTAGTTACGAAAATGACAGAAGAGGAGCTACAATTTTGTACGTTGGATTAGAAAGGGACAAAGTTAAAGTCACAAAAAACAACGACGCGACGGAAAAGAACGATCATTACCGACCACAAAGGAGTATTATCATGTTTTATGTCTTGTTAGGCAGTCTGCACTCCACTATAGAGGATTCCAAACTTCTTGGTCCCGGCTATCTCTGGTGGTAGTATTCGTTATATAAAAACTACGTCAGAGGCCGTAAGGCGGTCTGAAAAAACTCTAACACCAGGGTTTGCCCACACGATAAGAAGAATCTGTGCCCAAATTGTCAAATTAGGCCAGTTTGACAGCTGCCTTTCCTTGGGAATCTGACTTCCTACCTTATTTAGGTTTATACAGAAGAGACGTGTGGCGGTGGCGGATAATCTAAGTAACACAATATAAACTTTATAGTACGTAGCATAGCGTCGGTTTTGTCGTAAAGGAGAATCGCGCCCGCGCCTCCAGGTGACGTCGCTATGCTGCGTACTATAAGGCCGCGTTCAGATGATCAGCGTACGCCCAGCGTTTGCCCCGCGAGCGCCCCACGGCCTATATATATATTTTTTTATTATAAATGGGTTTGCTCTTGACCTCAATCTAGTCCTCAGGACAAAGATGGGGTCGAAGATGTAGCGAGCTTACCCAGAAGTGCACTAGCACTCCTGCACACCGACGGAACGCAGCAAGCTGCTTGGCGCCAGACTCCGGCAGGAGGTCGCGAGCCGATTGTGTTACTTTGACTATCCGCCACCGCCACACGTCTCTTCTGTATAAACCGCGCCTTACACCCTACTCAAGATTAACTCGAGCGAATAGGTGATACGGAAATGACGTGATATTTCTTCCCCTTTACCCTCGGGATAAGAAACTAAAAGTATAATAAACTAGGACGGGATAACACGGGAACTAATCAAAGTTATAACTTATAACGTAAAACAAGTTCTTTCCTCTAATGTTTTAAACAAGTTTTGTACAGGTAGGTAGCGCAGTTGGTTGTGAACCTGCCAGCTGATCTGATAGTCTTAGTTCGAATCCTGCAAGGGGTCATTATTTTATCAAAGGATAATACAATGATGAATATTAAAAAAAAGTAAAAAGCCAGTGATTTGGAATCAGTGATACATAACACCATGTACTAACCTTTTTTAGGGTTCCGTACCCAAAGGGTGAAAACGGGACTCAATTACTAAGCCTACGTTGTCCGTCCGTCCGCCCGTCCTACCTATTTAGACCTGTAACTTTTGAACTGTAATAGCTAGACAGTAAAAATCATGGTGGCTAAACAATAAAAATGTCAAAAGTTAAAAATTAAGTGGTGTCCTCATACAAGAAAATTGATTTTATCAACGTTTGTTCTACTCGCTCTATCGTAAAAACGGTAATACATACAAGCGTCAAATCTTGTCGGCCCGATAGCTCAGTTGGTACTGAACCTGCCTGCTGTGCGAAGGTCGCGGGTTCGAATCCCGTAAGGGACAATTTTTTTTTTTTTTTTTTTTTTTTTTAATTTATTTAATAAGAAGTTTAGAAATACATTTTTTACAAAAAGGTACCCGATTCATGGATGTTTGTATCAATATAATATTATGTATTCTATTTCGTTATCTATTTATCGTAATACAAGTCCAGGCTAGATTCTGGTACTTTAAATGTGACTAGATAATTTGTGTGACACTGGGCTAGTTGTAATGCCCGGGACCGCGGTCCAACAGTTCTTAGTTGGATGTTGTATATATGCAAAGTCTCTTGATAACTTCGATAGTGCGATTCAGGACTCGCCATGTGATTGGTTGTTATTCGTAATGAGCTGTGATGCGTTGGACAGATCCATATTGTGATTGGCCGTCTTCTGTGTGACTTGCTAGGTCGCATGCGCTGACCTAGATAGATCTCTGTTTGTTTACATCGACTCGATCGATGTGTTTGGCAGTGCTTAGTCAGCTCTCTCGTAGCTCCGCTACACACTGTCCGAGATATTTATTTATTTGTGTGATTATAGAGCCAACTCTACAGTATAAAAACAAATTATAAAAACTTGCCAAGTGTGAGTTGATCTTGCCCTCGGTGCGCGAGTAGCCCGACTCGCACTTGACCGGTTTTTTTGTAAATATCTTTAATGTATACAAGGTGTTACAAAAATACAAATAAACATTTAAGGGGGTGGTTTAGAGCATCAAACTGAACAACTTTCACTATGGGACCAAAATCGAAATCGCGAAAAAAAAAATTATGTTCCATACTCTACAAATCGTCTCGAGCTAAAATATGTATGGGATATCAGATTTTTTTTTTCGCGTTTTCGATGTTCGTCCCATACAGAAAGTTGTTTAGGTTGACGGGCAAAACAACCCCCTTAGGAGTTTTAAATATTTATTTGTACTTATGAAACACCTTGTAGAAACATTTTTGTTACAGTTTTAGACGAAGATTCATCATACTATACTTGATAAAGGGTATGGTTGAGTCCCACCCTACCCAAGGGGTATGGCCACGGGTATGGTGGGTCCGTCACTGGTACCTCAGTGCCTTTTGCCTTTTTTTTTTATTTTGTTATTTGAAGCGCTCGTTGGCGTAGTGGAGCTTCGGTATTGGAAACGATCACCGAAGTTAAGCAACGTCAGGTCCGGTCAGTCTTTGGATGGGTGACCGTTTAGTGGTATTTCATCTCGAGCGTTTCCGTGCTTCAGAAGGCACGTTAAGCAGTTGGTCTTGGATAGTTCCGTCAAATGGCGTTGTAACTATTCGTTAAGCCAAGTCAGAGGCCTATTGAGGCGGCTTGAAAATTCTCTGACAGCAAGGTGACCACTAACTTGCCTCCACCAACACGCACTGGGCCCGCGTGGTGGAGTATGGCCCACTCCCTCTTACCCTTATTCGTGAGAGGAGGCCTTTGCCCTGCAGTGGGATTCTATAGGCTATAACTTACTTTACTTTATTTTATTTATTTCCTTTTCGGAGAACTTACAACTAAAGAAAAAAAAAACATTTTTAAACAACCGTCGGATTTCAAAAGACAAATTGATAGTCAGATGCTGACAACAAGTTCCAAGTTATTAAATAAGATACCCATGCTTGGTCGGCCAGTCGTTTTCTTTCCCAAGCCCATGAAATAATTAGGTTAATCCTGACTTGACATTTATAACATAAATACTTATTTACTGAAGCATTATATAAATTCATTGCGAATGTAATAGGTTTCCGCTTTGGCGGATATTTCAATTACGGTAATAACTTCTCTATATATAAATACTTGTAAATTAATATTAAAACATTCACGTTATATTTGCTCAAAGAAAATTATATCGGTATAGACATTGACGTAGAATACTATGGACGCTGGGTCTAGTACAAAATTATCGAAAAAAGTATCCGAGACTAACCTATACAAACCTAAGTACGTGTATAGTAATATAATCATTGAAAATGCTGAAATTCTTTTTCATTTTGTTTGCTTAGTTTTAACCCCATCGTGGCATGGCGTGCACAGCGCGCGCTCGCGTGCGCGTGCTCGCGTAAGGCCAGGTTATCCCAGTGCAAGCGTCTCTTTCTTGCAAGCATAAGTTTGCAATTAGCCATCCCGCTCCAATTGAAAGCAGGATCGCAAAAAAACGTGTTTTTCATCAATATCTTTGCTCATGGGTGTTTCTAAGCTCAAAATTCTACAGAGTTCACTAGAAATATTTAATGTATTTAGTAAAGTACTAGAATAAAAAGTTAAATATCAGCAGTTTAATCATAGTATTGAAAAAACATAACAAAAAGGGATAACTTTGGGATTTTTTTCTATCTGTTAAAATTAATCTCGCCTATCAGTCAGATCCTTAAATAAGACATAATTGGTTTTCAGACTTTAAAACACAGTTTAAAACACTTTCGTTCGTGTTCAAAAAACGGCCTCGACCGAATAACAGCGTCTTAAGTCTCTTTATACGTTTTAAGTCTCTTTTGGTTCGGACACTTTTGAGCGCGGACCCTTCGTCCAGTAGAAGTCAATGGGTATAGAGGTTTTATTTTTAATTTTCAGTAAATTTTTACGTATTCGGTTTTTTTTTGTGTATAGTAGCATATAAACATATGCTTTGACTATATTCCCCGAGGGGGTGTCAGAAATATCCTGAAACCTTAAAACATCCACTTTTCACCAGCAGTACCGAAACTCTGTCCAGTGTGACGGGGAGTGAGCCCGTCGCCACTTATAATGGACAGTGGGTACAATACACGCCTCGAAATTGAAGCATGCAGGTTTCCTCACGATGTTTTCCTTCACCGAAAAGCTAGTGGTGTTACAAATAGTACATAAATTCCGAAAAACTCATTGGTACGAGTCGGCCTGGACGGGGATCGAACCACCGCGCCTCCTTCACGACAGGCAAGGTTACTCGCCACTGGACCGCCACGGCTCAAATGTATAGCGTGACAGCCACTGACATACACTCTAGCGATAGACAAGCTCGTTCAAACAAACAACATGTCACACAAAACAACACAAAATGACATATACGTATTCTGTTTTGTTGCTGGATGTTTTTGGTGTGCAAATAAAGAATATTGATGTTATGTTATTTTACGGTCTGTCATTGCCATAGTGACGAAGTGAACTCAGAACATCAATACCGTGCGCCCACCGCAATCAAGTGGAACATGTTGCTTCTATGAAAGGGCTTGTCTATCGCTAGACTGTAAGTCAATGAGGACAGCAGATTTTTTTATTTTTTCTCGCCGTTCGGCTCTATAGTGAAAGTTGTTCAGTTTGATGGTCTGAATCACTTAAGTATTACTATTGTGTTTGTTACACCCTGTAGATACGAGAACCGTTACAGAAATACATTAAGTTCAGAATATCGCTTGAGGAAACATCTTGCGAATCGAAGCGTGTACATTCGTAGCCACGTAGCAACACTGCTACGAATCCCGTAGCCGTAGACGTGATCGTAGCAATAAGAATTTTCAAATACATTTCCTCGTAAGTAGTTTTTATGCTGAAAATATATCGAGAGAACTTTTGCATTTTATTGTAAAAGAAACGTAAGTACAGGAAAATAATAGTTGTAATTGCATATAATGCAGTACCTGGACAGATCTAGCTTTGCACGGCGCCTTGAAAATTAAAGGTTTCATTCCTAAGAAAATTAATTTTATGTAAAAAATAGTTTTTTTCAGGAATAGTCCAATCATTTTAGAGTTTCCTTGTATGGACACCCTAACAATAATTCATCTATCGCTGAAACTTTGCAGTGTGATAAAGTAAAGTATACAGATTACGGTTGACAAATAATCTAGGACCGGAAAAAATTAAACCTAGATTATTTGTCAACCGTAATCTGTATACGTTACTTTATCACACTGCAAAGTTTCAGCGATAGATGAATTATTGTTAGGGTCGAACCCTAAAATGATTGGACTAGAACGAAACCTATTCAGATAAAGTAAATCACTATCAATTTTAATACAAAATTTCGACCAAACCATTCGAGCCGTAGAACGCGATTCTGTAATCGCGTAACAGAAAATTTGTTACATAATACTTACTATAATAATCGTCGGTCCACTTTTTAGGAGGCCTATCCTCATGCTGCGCTTTCCGGTACGCGGTCGCTATTCGAGAACTCTTCGGCTCCATCGGCTCCATCGGCCATCGGTTCTGCGAATAATGTGCCCCGCCCACTGCCACTTTAGTTTCTTAAAATTTGCCGAGAGAAATCTGACTATTTTTAACAGGTAGATGACACGATTGTGTCCACATCAGAGGACTATTAAATTTATTGGCAATGACGTTCAGGATGCCGTTGCTGCTTCCACGCACTCTGCTGACCAGTGACGCCGTTTTCTTTCGCCAGATGGCATCAAAGCCGTCTGTACGCGCCTCAGCAAACATTAGTGATGCACTACAGAAGCGCGGAAGCCGCAACAGCGCCCTGAACGCGTTATTAAATTGGACCCGCAGAGCATTATAATGTCTTTTGGGTATACTTGACCCACAAACATCGTGAGGAAACCTGCATGCTTCAATTTCGAGGCGTGTATTTGTACCCACTGTCCATTATAAGTGGCGACGGGCTCACGAAGCTCGTGAAACGTGGATGTTCTTAGGTTTCAGAATATCTCTGACTACCCCCTCGGGGAATATAGTCGTGAGCATATGCTTATGATTATGCTTTGACCCACAGACTTGCTGTGTATTATATTGCATAACGTAATACAACTTTGTTTACTAGGTATTTAGAAGCGGAGGTCTCGACACAATCGTGTCATCTACCGGTTAGTCATGGATTTCTGCAAAGTAACGCCTGATTCAATTAATTATTAATTGACGGCCCGATAGCACAGTCTGTAGTGAACCGCCTACTGTACCGAGGATCGCGGGTTCGAATCCCGTATCAAATATTTGAATGATGAATATGAATATTTGTACCCGAGTCATGGATGTTTGTATCTATAATGTATTCTATTTCGTTGTCTAGTTATCATAATACAAGTCCAGGCTAGTTTTTGGTACTTTCAATGTGACTAGATAATTTGTGTGACAATTTAATGATAAAGATTTAAAAAAAACTTTTTTTTGTTTGGTTGTGGTCTGTAAGACTTCGGTTTTTTATTCTATTCTATTCTATTTTTAAAAATATGGCTGCCATCTTTGGTTAATGATGATTTTGCCAATGTCGAGTTTTTATAGCAAAAGTGCTTGACGTTGTACGGTTATATTAATATTTTGGAGACTTCAATGGTTGTTCTTATAAAAGAACAATATCCTCAGCCACCACTGGAGTTCCGCTATAGGCCGGGGATGGGGCAACCGACGCGCACGTGACCGCCCAATAGCAGACCCACAAAGCAACTCCGACTTCGGTTTTTATATTATAGTTATTTCGTACCTTTCAACAATTTCTAAACGACAATCGGTTATCTTTTTTGTAATTAAAAAGTCCCGGGGCTACATTTCGATCACCAAACAAATAGGTGCACAATTTAACGGTCGGATCACAGCACAGTATGCAATAACTGTTTTTTTTATAGATATATAAACATGTTTACTTTCCAATTTCGTAGAAATGTAGTATTTCTCGATAAAGATTATCTGTTCTTTGTATAACCCATTCCTTGTTGTGTAGTCTTGGGTGAATCCAAGTCAAAGGTGACGATAATGTTCACGATAATTATTGATAATTTTACAAGCAACGTCAATCTGTTCATGTATTCCGTACATTGATAATATTGTTCTGGGAGTCAATTTGCAGGGTTTGCCCCGAACCCTTATTTCTCGCGTGGTGTTCGCGCGGTTCGCGTTTCAGCCTGCCACGAGGCTCTACAATCCTTCTCAGTTGTTCTTACTCAAAAACAATCCTCAAGATTGGATAGATACTCCCTCAAACCACTTGACATTGGCGGAAATGCGGTGCTAACGCACAAGCAAGAAGTCCATTAATTATAAATAAAAAATATTGTTCTAAAGCAAGCTCCATCCTTGCCATTTTTTAGGGTTTTGTTCATAAAGGGTTAAAAAGGTACCCTATTCAGAAGCCTACGCTGTCCGTTTGTCCGTCCGTCCTAGATTCAGAAGGCTATATCTTCTGAACCATAGGTAGTAAGTTGAAATCAAATAATAAAAAAATAAAACGTAAAAATTAAGGAGTGTTTTCAAGTAAATACTTACAGCATCATATCTCACAAGGGAACCCTAGAAAGATAATTAGTTACGTCACATAATATTATGTAAACAAAACAAACATTTAAATAAACAGTTTGCCAGTTCATTGTTTATTTACACACTAGTATTCGCCTAAATAACACTAGTTTTATTTTTAATATATTTAAACACATTTCTAATGCACGAATAATTTTGATAGTGAAAATTCATAATTGTTATTTTCATAATTATAATTGTTATTGCGTACGTGTTGTGAAAACGACTTTTTTTTTAGGTGAGTGCATTAATAATTATTTTCATATACGAGTATGATCTGTAGTGCGATTTTTGAAAATCATACGAGCGGTTCGGCAGTAGAAAGATGCATAATCTCCATAGTAATTCTGACATTTTCTACTGCCGAACCGCTCGTATGATTTTCAAAAATCGCACTGCAGGTCATTCTCACTTCCACCTTATTAGGCATAGATAACGGAATCATCAACATCATCTCAGCCGATGGACGACCACTGCTTGGACATGGGTTACTACTTCACAAGGGGCCTATTTCATTAACTTGACAATTGTACATTACGTTAGTCATGGTGGTCCGGTGGCGAGTAACCTTGCCTGTCGTGCAGGAGGCGATGGTTCGATCCCCGTCCAGGCAGACTCGTACCAATGAGTTTTTCGGAATGTATGTACGATTTGTAACACTACTGGCTTATCGGTGAAGGAAAACATCGTGTGGACACATGCATGTTTCAATTTCGAGGCATGTATTGTACCCACTGTCCTTTTTAAGTACTACTAGTGAAATGTGGATGTTCTCAGAATATCTCTACCCCGCTACCCCGTCGGGGAATACAGACGCCAGCATATACTATGCTGCATAACATTTAGTGGGGAATTTACTGCAACACGATGTACTGGAACCGTTTAAAAAATGATTAAGCTCTGATATTCGGCATAGGTGTTCCTTAGGTAGCCTTGAGTCAAAATTCACCGGGACCCATCGAGACCCACCCCTCAGATAGTCATGGGAGGGGGGGGAAGTTTGATTCTACCACGCTCCACTCTTATGCCTATATCTCCCTAACTATTAGTAGTGGGGCAAGTTTGGTATCGTTTACGGATAACAGAAGGATGGCAAATTCATTTCTGGAACAAACTTTTTTACTTCCCATACAAAAAATTGAAAATATTGAGTAAAGTTCGTAAAACTGAATAATTTTTTTTCGAATTAACTTAAATATTTTTTTAATTTCAAAAGTAATGAGATTTAAAAAAATATGTGTTAAAAGCCACATTCACCTGCATTCTAAAAATGTATAATTTGTTACAGTGCTACTACAAAAAATAGGTAAAAAAAAATATTTGTCAAGCAACTCAGAGTGGGGTAATATGTTTTAAATCAAAATCTTGTAAAAGTTGAGCTTCTAGTTTTAGAGACCTTAATGTCATTTTTCAAGACCTATCTATAGACACCCAACACGTATAGGTTTGACGAAAAAAATATTTTTAAGTTTCAGTTTCGTGTATGGTGTGCCCATACATTTATTTATTTATTAAAATATTTTATTTATTATTAAAATATAAAATTTAAAAATAAATCCCAATCCATTTCTCTTTCTTCATCGTCTTTTTTAGCTTGTCTCGTCCTAGCGTCCTATTTGTCTTCGGATCCATCTTTGGAATTCGAAGTACCCCCTACAAAAGCCGCATTATATCAACATTTTCTGCGGGCAGTTTTTCAAGGAGTTCATGTATGGGGTCAGATGTCAACTATTCTGGCTGGATTAAAATTAATGATACTTGGCAACCAAAATGGACTGACTTGCCTGTGGCTGCAGACGCATGCCAGGAAATAATTAGGTGCAAGTGCACGAAACAATGCGGCACAAGATGCAGTTGCCAAAAACAAAAACTAAAGTGCACAGAGCTATGCCTGTGTGGTAGCACTTGCTACCAAAATAAATAAAAAATGCTACATCGATTTCACGTTTTTTATTTAAAAATATTCGTTTTTGTCTCTGTTCTTCCTTCAATATTTAAGCCGGTCACAGACTATGAAGATACTAAGTATCTTCATAGTCTGTGACGCCCTTTAGATTTTAATTAGTTTTCAAACTGTTCGAGTATAACATGTTGCACAGAACAATAAATATTGCCTAGAAATTGAAAGATAACAAGTAAAAGGATGATTGATTCGTACAACACGCTTGATGACTTTCTCACTTGCTTTACAAATATTTTTTTTTTACCTATTTTTTGTAGTAGCACTGTAACAAATTATACATTTTTAGAATGCAGGTGAATGTGGCTTTTAACACATATTTTTTTTAATCTCATTACTTTCGAAATTAAAAAAATATTTAAGTTAATTCGAAAAAAAATTATTCAGTTTTACGAACTTTACTCATTATTTTCAACTTTTTGTATGGAAAGTCAAAAAGTTTGTTCCATAAATGAAGTCGTCATCCTTCTGTTATCCGAAAACGATACCAAACTTGCCCCACTACTAATAGTTAGGGAGATATAGGTATAAGAGTGGAGCGTGGTAGAATCAAACTTCCCCCCCCTCCCATGACTACCTGAGGGGTGGGTCTCGATGGGTCCCGGTGAATTTTGACTCAAGGCCACCTAAGGAACGCCTGTGCCGAATATCAGAGCTTAATCATTTTTCAAACGGTTAAAAGCACTAAATTCCCCACTAATTACTGAGATTGTAGTACACGTGTTGTTTAACGCCATAAGTAACAAGCAATGTATGTTTGAAAGTTGGTAATTCAATCACGCGGATCTAGAAGAAATGTGGCACACTGAACATATTTAAAGGATACTTTTTTAAATTCAACGTTTAATTCGCGGGGTAAAGCTTATAAACGACAACAATTTTGTTAGCAGGCTTTTCTAGAAAATGTCTTGTTACCGGTTTTATTCGTAGTTTAGTCTACCAGTCACAGAATTTGCAAAAAACCCAGATTCATAAAAATGGGTTCAATATAGTAACCCCATTACGTTTTCAAAAAATCAGCTTCCTAAACCATGTAGTATATAAGTTATTATACCGTATAACTTACATCGATTGTTCATGACTTTTATTTTATCTCTATCTCTTTAATACACTTTAATACATATTATGTGTGTGTGTGTGTGTGTGTAACTATCATAATGTAAAAAAACAAGATAAGATGTTTATGTTTTTATTTAATTGTGTTCAATATCCAAATTCTCAAAAATCGTGGTGTGGAAACCGGTAGTAAATATTTTTTTATAGTTTTGATTTTGATCTCGATGTTTGATGTAAACTGTATCACACATTTATATCATTTTTCCATAGAATACTAGATTATACTTTGTAATAAGAAACAATATTTTTTATTTTTACGGACCCCAAAGAGTTCATAGATCACGGCTACAATAGATTTTTCAGAGCCTAAAAAATATTTTTTTTATTTCATTAATCAAAAATATCTAGTATAGCACGTTGTTTTTGCAGTAAATTATTATATTTTTGATGTACATATTATGCCTATAAAAACGGCACACATGATATTCCTAGCGATTTTTATTTTTTTGCCCTCTCCTTTATCGTTGTACCTATATTAGGCTAGATATTATTATCCGTGTACATTTATCAATTTAAAGTGTATTAACATTATTTTTTTTTTTATTTATTTATTTATTATATTCTTTCTATTATATTATTGTTTTTATACTATTACAGAACCAAAAATGAGGCTATACATCCTGGCTATAACCCTCGCTTCAGCAGTCAGCTCGCCACCTTGCGACGTCTGCATCGACGGCGGCTGCCACTACAAAACCGAGATCTTCACATCACCCCCCAACCATAACCTCTTCGACATTGTCGCCATAGATAACAGAAAGAACATTGTCTATTGTACATTTTTAACAAATAATTACGAAGTTAAAATATACGGTATTAATTTGGATTTGAAAGAAGATAATTTGAAGTTTATTAAAAATTCAGGGTATGTTAATGCTTACGCTGTAGATAATAGAACCAGTGATTTATATATGAGTGGTAAATTTAATAACAAATATAATCCAAATAGTAGTACTATTGAGTTAGTTGAAAGTTTAGCCGGTCTGAACATAAAGAAATTATTTTATAAAGATAAATTGTATTTTTTAAGAAGCAACGGTATTTATTCTTATGAAAAAGAAACGATAGAATTGGTTTACAGAAATTATTTTTTGTCTCAGTTCGTTATTGATAAAAATAACGATATATACTTCGGTACAGATAACGGTATTTATAAATTGAATAAAGATCGTCAAATAAAACTTATTTCAAACATAAATTACAGGTTGCTAGTCAATAATTTATACGAATTATATTTCTATGATTATTACAGGAATTTATATAAATACGATTGTAACACCGAAAAGATTAAAAAGATTGGTGAGTTTAATTCAAGTTTAATGTTCGGACCAGTTTTTGATAGAAATAATAATATAATATACATGGAAAATTATAGTTTATACATTCTTAAGCCTTCAAAAGGTAGTTGTGTTATAAATAATGGTATGGCCGTTAAAGTGTGTAGTACTACTTGTAAAGAATCTAAGTGTAGGTTTAGTTGTAGTTAAGGTTTTGGAATAATCGTTAAGGACAGTTAGCCGTGGTCGTCCAGTGGCGAGTAACCTTGCCTGCCGTGCAGGAGGCGATAGTCCGATCCCCGTCCAGGCCGACTCGTACCAATGAGTTTTTCGAATTCTTTGCTTTATTTAATTTCATATTATGATTGTCGTAGGCACTGACATATACTCTAGCGATCGACAAGCTCGTTCAAACTAACAACATGTCATGCAAAACAAAACCAAATGACACATTGCGGTCTGTCATAGCCATAGTGACGAAGTGAACTCGGGAACATAAATGCGGTGCGCCGACCGCATTCAAGTGGAACATGTTGCTTGCCCTTTCATAGGGCCTATCTATCGCTAGAGTATAAGTCAATGGTCGTAGGTGTTAACTACGTAAATCTTTAACTTATTTATGTCCTGTTCACTATTGTATTTTTGTGTTTGTTATAAATAATATTTAATAATCAATTGATCCATTTTATAGTTTAATAATCATAAAATCATCGTAAGTTTTTGTGCCAATACCTATATTTTTAAGGGATTTATAATAAAGGTAAGTCAACATCATTCGTTCAAACTGAGAAATAAGATAATTATCATTAATTTTAAAATGGAAATAAATATTTCGACTTTTTTTAGAGGAAGGTTATTCCAGTTTTTATTTTTAAATGGTTAACCTCTATGGATAGGGATAGGGACTTCTTCCTTCCTTCCTTCTTCTTCTTTCAAATCGATGGCATAGTTAAGTTTGATATACCAGCGACACTTATAATATTCCAAGATCCCACTGCTAGCTTTCTACAGTGTTTGTTTAGGCAATGATACACATTCCAGTGAAAAGGTAATCGTTTAAGAGTCCTAAAAAATAAGGTTGCCAGCCTGTCGCAACCTTCTGGCAGCCAAATACAAAAAATTTGTTTTTGTTGATTTTCTACAGGTCTATTATTGGACTGATTTTGACGATTCCTTCATAGGTAAGTATATGAAATCTGCACTTTTCTGGGAAGGTTTTGAATAACTAAATAGCACAATAGGAACAACATTTCTGCAATGTGCTATATAAAAGGATTGTGCTAGGCTTTAGAGTGGCAGTCCTATTTTTGTACCTTTCCACTGGTTGCCAAAAGAAAAATGTGGGTGCAGAAAACTTGTGTGGGATCTTAGGTCAAGAAACACCCAAGATAAGATGTTAAAATGAAGATGATGATGATGATGATGTGTGTGATGTATAAGATGTTTTTCTCACCTCCGAACGGAAAGCATCAATTGTCGTCCCGCTGCGCTAACGAAGTTGTCACTTTCCACCTCCGTCGAGGAGAAAGATACCTCGTACCTTTACTCGTACCTCGTACCTCGTAAAGGTACCTCGGACTGTAAATAAGACAGCCTCAGATCACATGAGATCTGAGACCTTTCTTACTTTCCTGTTCTCGGTGTGTAATCTAATCTACTATAAATATCTCTGTTACTTATATGGGTCAAATAAAAGATAATGCCCAAAATTATATGAAAGTTAGGCTGAACTTGCGTCTGGTCAAATTGTCACCTAAAGATAGGACATGAAATAAGCCTTATTTTAACAAGAAAATCGCTTAATAATTGATGGGGAATATTTAAAAAATCCTAAGTTAAAAAAAGATAGGTTTTTAAAACAAAAGCATTAATTCCATACAAAAAAAGACTATGAAAATTGCATTTTATTTTTAAACCCCCATTCCCATAGGGCCAAATATACATTTAATGGGATTCATAACTCAGACCAAATATTTTTTAAATAAATGATGATGAAGCATTGATGACGCATCTTTAGCCTGGTTTCGGGCATAATTCTTTGCATTAAAAACATAACACAAATATTATCCTCATCCAAATCCACAAAGATCTAAATTCAAACCAACATTTGCCATCCGTACACGTCCTAGTTAAAACGTTAAGGTAACGGACCGTGTTTGAGTGCACTCCAGTTTATTTCCACGAGATATTTCCTTGGCAAAACCATCTACTTTCAAATCGCTGTATAGTTGAATTTATAAATGTTAGAACATTTTCTTTACACCCATATATTCACTATAGCATTCTGTTTGTGGTTAGTAATATTTTACTAAAACACATAATTAGGGTTTTGTGGATACCCACTTCGTATTTTTATGGAAAATAGAATACCCTAAAAAGATTTCCTTTTAAATTATAGGGTCCATCTAAATATGGTAACAATTTTTTAAGGGTACGATTAGTCCATCAAACTGAACGCCTTTCTAAAGAGCGAAATTGCGCAAAAATATTCTGTTTTTCCATACAAAATTGCAATCTTAATTCTTACTCGACCCAAATGTATGGGACAACTGAGTTGTTCAGTTTGACGGTCAGATCATCGCCATAAAGACACAAAAGTAAAGGCACAACAAACATAAAGCTCCACTAGTTGTTATATTAATAGTTATGTATTTTATTTAACAGAAACAATATAAATGTTAAGCAAATGAATGAACATAATATCCTAAAACTAAAATAAAACTATAAGACTATACAAAATAAATAATTAATAGTTAATAACAAGTTATACTATCCAGTAGAATCACATATCAAAACTTCGAGATATTTGCGCAGTTAAAAGTGGGGATAAAAGTACATTTCAAGAAATTAAATGGTATATTTTCAGCTTTGTTGGTTGAAATACCAACTCATACAAAGAAACCTGAGAATAACCTCATTATTATATCATTAGCAATAAACTCAACAAAAAAGAACTCAAAGAATCTTAGTCTAGACTTTAAGTAATAGGTAAGAACTTATGCTTTTTTAAATGCTTTATTAAATAATATAATGAAAATCGGATTTGTTTCTTAGAAACAACTTGTTTGAACTTGGTTGAACATCTGGCCTCACAAAGTTTTGAACATTTTTGCCCTTAAATACTTAAAAGTATTTACTCAATATACGAGTACCTGCAGTCGTTTAAAAAATTAAATGTTTTCTTATATTTATTCAAACAGATCCATCAAATAGTTACATGAAATAAAATGAAATTGTTTCAGTTAAGATTTATAATTAAGTGGAAAATTGTTCTTCAATTTTGAGGCGTCTTTTGAAAATGGCGACAGGGTTACTAACAGTCAAACAGGGCAGAGTTTAGGCACTGTAAGTGTAGACCTCATAATACAGAATAAACCAGAAGGAGTGTTCGATTACATTTGTACGCAGCGCGTTGTGTCCAAAACAATGTCACAACTCACAACAGTACACCGCCCCGTCCACTCTTCAAACATTAAATAATTACTCAAAAAAAAAACCTTGTCTATTTAATAGATAGGATTAATTTATCTATTTAATTAGGATTTTATTCAGTAATTACCGATGCGCGCGTCGGCTATCTACTGACTGATTAGATATCGAGCCACTCCAATTTGGAGTTGTAGTGATTGCCTCACTTTCAAGCGCGTTGACGGTTTCTGGTTTATTCTGTATGAGGTGTAGACCAAGGTAAACATGATACTGAACAACTTTATGCAAAAGAAACGAAGAGAAATTCGCAAAAAAAAAAAAAACAACGTACGAGCATTTAGTATGACAAATCTAAAACTGTTTTTGCAATAATTCCCTTTTAGGTTTTTGCAAACATGTCGTCCGTGTGGAGTCAAACCAGGTCCCTTACGATTGAGTGTTAGTAATTCTCCGCGGCACGCCACCACGCCGATTTAGTCAAATCGTCCGTCCCATAACCTAGTTATCTGGTCCCAAATACAGTTTATTCCTATATAAATCACAGCACAGTTTGTACTGGCCTCAGTCCAGTCAAAATTATAGTTCTGACCGGGGCTCGCTGAGATTTATACTTAATTACTTAATCTTTGGTCTGAGTTATAGACTAGAAGATAGCGGTGTGGAATTTTAATTGTATTACGCTATCTCCAAGGGTCGGAAAGAGCAGCGACGCGGTGCGAACTTTATGTGCAAATCGTAACCAATAGTGAGGGCGCTCTCGGGTCGCGACAGGCCTACCGTGCGGGTGGCGGAGGGAGCGGTCCCAGTACCGATTCACCTGTGCGCTGTATCCCAACGGCCGGTGCCTCACCCCTCTGCACACCGCGCGAGCCACCCGCACTCCGCGCGAGCAAAGACCCGTCGCGACCGCTAAGCGGCGCTAAGCAGCACTTTATTGTATTTACGCTATATCGTAACCAAGGATCATCATTATGATCTCTGCCGATAGACGTCCACTGCTGGACATAGGCCTCCTGCAAGGATCGCCACAACGACCGGTCCTGCGCTGCTTTCATCCAACAGGTTCTCGACGCCTTCACCGGATCATCGGTCCACCTTGTGAGGGCTCACTACCTACCCACGCTGCGCTTACCAGTACGCGATCGCGATCGGTTCTGCGAGCAATGTGCCCCACATATTGGAACTTTAGTTTAGCAATTCTTTAGACAAATTGAGTGAAAATTTTCACATTTTGTCTCGCTGACGTAGTAAAAGCTGGCAAGAGATTTAATGGAGGATTAACTTTAATGAGCGTTTCTGCAACTGAGTGTATGTCAGCTACTCTGGTTCTTCTACAGATCTCTTCATTTCTGATTCTATCTTGCAGGGAAACTCAGAGCATCGCCCTCTCCATTGCTCTTAGGGTGACTTTCAGCCTTTTTATGAAGCCTTAAGTACAGTGTAAAAACAGTATCTAGTTCTAAATACCTTAAGAGCAAGTGACATTTCATGGTAAATGGCCTTAAGTGACCAACCACGTCTCTGTTCCATATGCCTTTTGTTATCAGCTTTTAAACACAAAAAGTTTCATTCAAATCTGTCCAATAGTTTTGGCGTAATATCCGAACAGACGTTTACATAGGTAGATATGCCCAGGTAAAAAAGGGGACCAGCGCTCGCATCCTTCCCCTCCCCCACCGCGAAACCGCAGGGACCGTCTCTGTTAAATGGTAAGCCTATAACATTCATTTGCACGTTCGCAATGAAGTTAGATAGAAGGTGAAAGTTCCATAACTTAGACCACCCAACCTGGATTATTCCAGTAATTCCACAAAATACCTCAGTTAGGAAACAAGCAATTACTGCAGGTCGTCTGCATAATGATGACGTCACGGCTACGCGATATCTAACTACGCTGATTGGTTGATAAATGTAATGTTGGTCTGGTTGGAAGGGTAGCTTCATGTTCTGTGTAGGAGAGGAGGGTTTAAGCCCCGAAAGAAAATAAGGTAGCGAGTTTTAAGGGGATATAATTCGGAGTGCGCTCCATACAAACGAAGTATGGTTATATTTTTAATACTAACCAATTAAAGTCAATGACATTTTTCTGAAACAATCTAGAAACTAAGATTGAGTCTGATTTTCGTTAAACTGTATAGTTTAAAAGTTACATGTGCCTCATAGATTGCCATAAAAAACTTAAATTAATCCTAGCATTGAATGAAACTTTGTATTTTAACGAAAATCTTACACAATACAAGCATAGAGATTAGTTTCTAAATTGTTTCTGCAAAATTTCATTTAATTTAATTGATACGTATTGAAAATATAATCAGACTTCGTTTGTATACAGGATGAAATTGATATCATTAGCATCCTTTTAAACTAAGAGTCTACCCATCAAACTGAACAACTTTTACTATTGGAGCAAACAAATCGGAGCAAAAAAAAATCTGCTGTCCCAAAGTCCCAAAATGGCACTGGAGTGCACACCGACGGAACGCAGCAAGCTGCTTGGCGCCAGACTCCAGAAAGAGGGTGGTCGCGAGCCAGGCGGCTCCTTGCAGAACCTACCACACCGCTGTGGGGGATCGTTCAGTGGCCACCACAAACTTGGTTGCTTGTGATGCCGTTGCCCGGGGTGGACCGCTAGGAAAATAAATATGTTGGGGTCAACACAAAAGATCCCATTGATTCGAAGTGTTGCTGGCTTGCCATCCCCCACAAGCAAGAAGCATGCATCTTTAATTTCGAAAAAGAAATATAATTTCTTTTTCTACCACAATAAAGAAAAAAATTGAAATGTATAATTTAAACTTCTATAAAAATCAACAAACTATTTTAATAAGTCCTCATCTCAAAGCGCCGCGTAGATAAACATATTTCCTCCGAGTAACGAAGGAAAATAAATAAAAAAGGAAGGAAAAACAAGAAGTGGAGGCAAAACTACTACGTAGTCTGTTTAATAAGCAGAAAGAAGTTTATTACGTCAATTTAGTGAAATTGTTTTTTGTACGGAATCCAGCCTCGTAAGATATCGTGAGATTATTCATAGAAATTGGTAGGCATGGCCGTAAGATGGCGGTACTCATTAAGAGGATATTCCTGATAAAGACCTCAGTACAAAACAAAGTTACTTCCTAGTTGACACAATCTAGAAACCGATATCGGCGCGTGTAGGTACTTACCTTATCAGATTTCCGTTTAAATATTTAGTTCCAAAGTTACCGTGGCTAAAATGAAATTATTTTATATGACTGTAGTTGACGATGTTTTTTTGTATTAGTGACATTGTAACTGCCTCCGTGGTCTAATGGTTAAGAGCTTTGGGCTCTTGACACGGAGGTCGTGGGTTCGATTCTCACGGGGGGCACCTAGTGAAATGTCACTTTGTGCGTTTTTCCCCGGTTGGTTAGGACATTGCAAGCTGAGTCACCTGACTGTCTGAAAAGAAAGATGATTCCGTGCTTCGGATGGCACGTTAAGCTGTTGGTCCCGGCTACTATCTCTGGTGGTACTAGTCGTTACATAAAAACCACGTCAGAGGCCGTAAGGCGGTCTGAAAAAACTCTGACACCAGGGCTTGCTGCCCACACGATAAAAAGAAGAAGTCCACTTGCACGCTTCTATGTGTGCACCTGTTTCGTTCGTTGCGTGGAGCTGTCCTTCTGTACCTATCTCTTGTGTACCAAAGTACCGGAAAAACGCTCCAAAAGAAACTGTACCCCTAAGTTACATCCTACAACACCAATGGGGAGAAAATAATGGACACCTGAACCTCAACTCTCCCCAATAAACAGGTATAAAGAGTGTGTGTAAATTACTGAACAATTTTCACCTAAAATTCTGTAAATCTCATTGAAAGGTAGACACAATGGACGCAGATGTCGCCAGAGATGATCTATTCATCTGTTGATTATCACCTTTTGATATTTGAAAACCGTTTTTCTTTTGAAAGTAAAATCTTTTATAAAGTCACGTTTCCTGGCCTTTGTGAATTTCAATAAACGGGGACAGACCGTAGAACTGAGTTTTAGCTCTATTGTTGAAATTATGTGATATGATTTAAAATAATTACTGATTTTATAAGAGCTCGTTGCGCGTTGCGGAGAGGTATGGACTCTCAATCATAAGGTCCGGGTTCGAATCCGCACGGACAACTATGCCACGTAACAATGAGTTTTTCTAACTTATGTACGTATTATCGACTGCTCTCAAACGGTGAAGGAAAACATCGTGAGGAAACCTTCATATGCAGAAGAAGAAATTCTGATGCATATGTGAAGTCTACCAATCCGCATTGGGCACGCGTGGTGGACTAACGCCCAAACACCCTCCTAGAGGGTAGGCCTGTGCCCTGCAGTGGGACGTTTATAGGCTGATGATGATGATGATGACTGATTTTAAAAGTAACTAGTGTTTTCCCGCGACTTCGTCCGCACAAATTATATACCAGATTTTAAGTCAGATCATAAGCTATCAAACAAAAAAAGTTTCATCAAAATCGGTTCAGTAGTTTTTGCGTGATGCGCGAACAAACAAACAAACAAACACACAAACAAACAGACAAACAGACAGACAAAATTTCTAAAAAAAGATTGATTTCGAGTCAGGGATACCTAAAAACCATATCGTTATCTTTTTTTTGTAAATATCTTCAATGTACAGACAGTTACAGTTACTTCAGTTACAGTTTTATAATAGTTTAGAAGCACTAAAAACTAGAGTCTTATTCCTTTGCGGGATTTGCTAGTGTTTTGCAATAGGTTGTCTTTCAAAAACTTGTTCATTCAATGTTCAATCATCTCAGCCGATGGACGTCGACTGGACATAGGCCTCTCGCAAGGATCGCCACAGCGACCGGTCCTGCGCTGCCCTCATCCAACGGGTTCCCGCCGCCTTCACCAGCTCGTCGGTCCACCGTGTGGGTGACCTACCCACGCTGCGCTTTCTGGTACGCGGTCGCCACTCGAGAACTTTTCGGCCCCATCGGCCATCGGTTCTGCGAGCAATGTGCCCCGCCCACTGCCACTTTAGTTTAGCAATTGTTTGGGCTATGTCAGCTACTCTGGTTCTTCTGCGGATTTTTTCATTTCTGATACAACGTTTAATTTAGATAAAAACCGCCATTTCGTTTGTTTCAGTTTGTCTTCAGAATATTTGTGACTGATAATGACCCACGGGGAATTATTGGTGAGCATAAACATCATCATCATAATCATCAGCCTATAAACGTCCCACTGCAGGGCACAGGCCTACCCTCATGGAAGGTGTATGGGCGTTAGTCCACCACGCGTGTCCAATGCGGATTGGTAGACTTCACATATGCATCAGAATTTCTTTTTATGCATATTTGCAGGTGTTTTTTTTATTGTTTTTTTTTTCGCGTTTTTTAAGTTGGCTTCATAGTGAAAGTTGTTCAGTTTCATAGTCTGAAGCACCCCTAATGTATCACTAGGGTGTTTTGTTATACCCTGTATGTATGTATTATTATAACATTCCATACAATAATTTGTATGCTGGTCTAATTCGACCGTACATCTGGTTTTGTAATACAGAACAAACACAAGGCAGGTGTAACGAAGTACTATCGATTCCAACCGATACAATATGGCGGGAGAAATGCTGGATATGTCATGAGATTATTTCCAAGATCAGGGGCCCTAGACAAAGTGACATTCTATTGGCGTTGACGGCAGTAGAAAACATTAAGGGTTGAACTACACATGGCCGCACGCGATCGCACTTCGAGCGAGCGAGCGACGGAAAAATGCGATCGCGTGCGGCCATGTGTAGTTCAACCCTTAAATGTATGGATTTGACATATGGTGACGAAAGCAAATGTCAAAAGGTTTCGATTGCCAATGTCAAATCCATACATTCTGTCATTTTCGACTGGCAAAGTCAGATAATGGTACGGAACCATTAGTGCGCGAGTCCGACTCGCATTTGGCCGTTTTTTTTTACATACCTTAAAATATTGTTCAAATTTCGCCATCTACAAACTAAACTTTCTACTAACCTTGTAAAACGTCTCGTTATTCTCACAAGATACTTCAACAGTTTCATAAAATTGAAAAAGAACAAACAATTTTGTACCAAAAAACGAAAAAAGTGCTAGAACATTAACCCACTTTTTTTCACTTTACACCAACCCTACTTCTTTCTTAACTAAGTCTCTTTGTTTTCCAAAACTTTCCCTTTTTTCTTGAGCTAAAACTTCTAAAAATACACTATTCATTTACTCGAGACGTATCTTGTTTCGTTTTAGTTCAACAAAAATGGGATCCCGAGTCGAATGGTTTAGGTACTGACGTCAGAATATTGGTCACCACAACGTTATACTGTTTTTCGGATAAAAATACGGTTTTATCCGGAAACCGTTTTATTTAATTTTGATGACATTGTAGTAACGAACATTCACGACCATAATTCCGTAAATAAACGATACTTTCCCTTCCGTTACCAATATAGTTATGAAATTATCTGTATTTTGCATAAAGGTCTTCTATTCTATTCTATTTTTAAAAATATGGCTGCCATCTTTGGTAAGTGATGATTTTGCCAATGTCGAGTTTTTATAGCAAAAGTGCTTGACGTTGTACGGTTATATTGATATTTTGGTGACTTCAAGGGTTGTTCTTATAAAAGAACAATATCCTGAGCCACCACTGGAGTTCCACTGTAAGCCGGGGATGGGGCAACCGACGCGCACGTGACCGCCCAATAGCAGACCCACGAAGCAACTCCCATAAAGGTATTATACCTTACAGGAATAGAGGAACTGACATGAGTTGTCAAATAAAACCGTTTTTGGATGTTTTCAGGAGACTAATGGCAGGCAAAAACAGCACTGTCGTTAATTCTGATTCTAACGTGAAATTGTGGATAAATTCATGAAATAGTGTCAGTATATTTCCCAAAATTATCTACGATTTTACTTTCGATTCGCAGTTATTCACGGAAACCGAATTTTTACCCTGCGATAAGATCCCCAAAACGGTTCTATTGCCTCGCGTCACAAGTGCGCGCATAATTGAAAATTTTGATTGAAATCATCACAATTACGAGATATAAAATAAAATGTGATAAAATCATGAATAATGCTCCCGAGCGCCATCTAGTTTAGTGTCTTGCCCTCTGCAACGCCCCCTTAATTATGGATTTTTAGCGCAGCATTTCTAACGGACCGGCGGACCATACAAATGGTCTATGTTTTGTTTTTCTTTACCGAGAATTTTAACGATACCATCAGGAAGCCTATTAAAAAATATATGTGAGATTCAAAATGATCCGGAAATAATAAGCTAAAAAATTAAGGCAGAGTCCGAATAAATCAAAACGTAAGGTAACCCTACCGAACACAATACAATTTTGTCAAAGGAAAATCAGGTTTATGCCATTACAATACAAACTTCGGCTCGATTCAAGCAAAATTCTTATTGTCATATATTTTTATTGTAAGAAGATTATAATTTTCGCTAAGGGTGAAAAGCAAACGGATTTATTTGAATAATAAAATACAGAAATGTTTTAGAAATTATTTCTTTTTTACGCTTTTGGTATATTCAATAATAAAAAAATTCATAAATGATATGCTATCATATCTTATAGAGCGGCGGTGGCACATTGTGGAGAGGTATGGAAACTAACTTAACCTGGACTAAGTTCGAATCCGCAAAGACGACATACCATGTGCCATAACAACGGTCCCTCTCCCCCCGCAAAAAATGACAGAAAAATGTTTCACGATTTCGATGTTGATCCCATAGAGAAAGTTGTTCAGTTTGACGGTCTGATCATCCCCTCAAAAAGTGTCTAAAGAATGTACCTGTATGAAGAAGCATATGCTGACGGGATTTATGGCAGGCCTCCGTGACTCGGCCTTAGGTAGCCAGATACCTAAACTTTGGCGCATCGCTTGATTTCTGCCAATAGCTCCAGACGGCAAACTCACATAATACGTCGCGCGCTGTACGAAGAAATAACAATGCTGTGGCAAGCTTCTAGCAGTATGTAGTAGGTGGCAGTAGGTAAAATAGGGTGCAAAAAAGCCGTGGTGGTCCAGTGGCGAGTAACCTTGCCTGCCGTGCAGGAGGCGATGGTTCGTTCCCCGTCCAGGCCGACTCGTACCAATGAGTTTTTCGGAATTTATGTACGATTTGTAACACCACTGGCTTTTCGGTGAAGGAAAACATCGTGAGGAAACCTGCATGCCTCAATTTCGAAGCATGTATTGTACCCACTGTCCATTATAAGTGGCGACGGGCTCACCCCCTGTCACACTGGATAGAGTTTCGGTACTACTGGTGAAACGTGGATGTTCTGAGGTTTTGATCGTCTGAAGCACCCCCTCAAGTATTACTAGGGTGTTTTGTTACACCCTGTATAAGCGTGAGAATTTATCGTTTTCTAAGGAAGTGATGTATCTGTTACGAAGTTACTAGTAATCTGTGGCTTAGGTGATACTTTTGCAGAATACTATCGGTTGACTCAACATGGTATGAGAGATAATTTCTGCCTGCGCCCGCGGCATGGCGGTGCGATAAAGCGCTATCGCGCCCTAACTCTCTTTCTTTTTGCGCGCGAACGAACGAGTTTACAGGCGCGATAAAAAGTTTATCGAGGTGCCATGACACGGGCGCTGGTCTACTATAAGGCCTCCGCTCATTGCAGCGATATTATCGCTGCGATTTTGCGATAATTGTTCTCAGTACATTTTGTATGGGGACGCGCTCGATCCCACACACTGCCGCGATATTATCGCAACCTGACGCAATCTCTTTGTACTACATTCAGTGAAGGGCGCATGCGTGACGCGAATCGCGGAATCGCTGCAGTGTGTAAGGTGTCGCGATATCGCTGTCGATAATATCGCGGAAGCCTTCATGCAATCTCTTTGCCGGTAGCTCCAGGTATACTTACGCTTAGCCATCATTTTCGCATACAAAAGTCCAACTTACGTACCTGAAAACAGAAAATTGAGACGAATTAGTATCTTTCTTATTATTATTCGAAATGTCTTTGCGCTTGGCTTCAGCTCAAGCGATAGAAAGTGTAGACGAAGCCGAGGATGTAACGCGCTTAGTCGCTTACCCAGAACAAACCTTTTACCTCTAGTTTTAAAAACATCCTCATTGTATTTGCTTGGAAAAACAGACGCAGAGAGAGAGTTCCAAACCAGTTAGGATTCGAACCTTTTTGTGTGGATTGTTAGAATATCTACTACTTATGGATGCAGATTTGCACTACGTCTTGTCGTCTTAGATCAAAATAAAATGAATGGATAGGCCTTACTCGAACATTTCAAACCAGAAAAATGAGGCAAAACAAATGAAAGATTTACTTCAAATTTGTATGCAAGTGCCCTAGATTTGACAGATAATGGCGCTAGTTTGTATGCACCAAGTGCACCAGTAGTTTCCTTCAACTTACCGCGCTTTAGGCCTATCCATTAATTTTATTTTGATCTAAGCTTGTCGTACGTTGTATGTGAAAGGGTGAAGGTGGAATCAGGTCATGTCGCTCCTGATAACATTCACCGCACTTTAAAAACCAGCCGTTTGTGAGGAATGCGAAACGATTTGTGAGGTTAGTTTCTCAGGTCGTTAGTCCAGCGCGGGACCATCCCACACTGCGCTTGCTAGTTTGTGGCCTATACACCACTAATTTTTAATTAGTAACGAACCTTTAAGGGTGTATTTAGACCGTGAATCTGAACAACTCTCCCTAAGGAATATGGGTCGACCTCCCATACAAAAGTGCGGATCGTTCGATTTTCTATGGTAGGTCCAAAAAAAAATTTCGTTTTTCGACCCATGTTCTTTGGAGAAAGTTGTTCAAATTCACGGTCTGAACACACCATTAAAGTTTCGTTACTAATTAAAAATTAGTGGTGTATTATAAAACTCTGAATTGTCTGTTCTTATTTTGTCCTTAATTTGTGACGTCGGCTTATTTCGTCACGTATGGAGTAAGTACACACGGCGACACATCAAGCAACACAAAACCAACATATGCTGGCCGCGCGGATGTTGAATAACGTATAACGTCGCGCAGCCAGCTTATTTTGGTTAAGCGTAGCTTGATGTGTCGCCGTATGTACACAGACCAGTCAAATAGTTCAAGGAACAGTCGTGCTTGAACGTCCGCTCCGTTTGACTGACAGCTGGCGAGTGTCACCCCCATAGAGAAATTATACGCTCCCCCAGGGTCACCCCACTCCGCGTCCGTGCGCCCTCTACTTCCTATTTATTGTACCCATTGACCTCTTAGGTCTATTGTACCAATAGATCACAGTCCTTTGTAAATAAATAAATCTTAAATTTTAAACATGTTACTTCAGTTTTTATACTGACCCAAATTATAATTTAAATAATCCAAGTATTAAAAAGGTTAGCGGAAGGCAATAAATTATCCAAGCTCAGTGTAACAATGAAAAATTCACTCGATTCGAAACATGTGTTGCAAATGTTCTGAAAGTTTCACAAGCTTTTACATTTTGAGCTTTATTCGAGCGAGGTAGATCTTTTCAGGTTTCATAACAGGCTAAGATCCCGTTGCAAGTTATCGGCACCTATATGTTTAGGCAATGGAAATCAGTGTAAATTCTAAAGTGAGTAAGTTATAGCCTGTAAGGCCTCTCAAGAATTGCAAAGGGCAGTGGGCTAAGCTTCCCCAATCCGCAACGTCGCTACAAATCAAATCTGCCTATTCTTCTTCTTATCGTATCAACTTCAAATTTTGAACAAAGTCACTAAATAGTACCTAAGCCGTCTATTGCTAAAATGTTAATTCTTTTGTCTTATTCTGTTATTGCGAAATCTGAAATGATGACATTTGCCCATTTGTGAAAGAATTATCCAGAACAATCCAATAGTTTTACGATATTTATTTTTTATTAGTTTTCATTTCTACTGAAAACAACGTGGCAACTCCATGTTGCGATGTTTATTTACAGGCAACACTATTATTTTGTGTGCTTCATAAGCTAGGCTTTAATCTGGTATACAATTTGTTGCATAAATATATTTGCGTATATTTACGACTGTTACAATAGGCATAATGCCTAACTCTTTTGGTTTATAAATAAATATAATAGTACATTATTGCCATACAAAATAGGCACCAAACAATTCAATTTCCCTTCAAATTAATTTCACTGGAATAAATGCCTCAATCATTGCCTAAACATATGGGTTTCGAAAACTTGCAACGGGATCTTGTAATTTATCGAGAGGTAGATCGTTCCAGGTTCCCTATGTGATAAGTTTCAGCACTCACGAATCGAGCACTTATAACGGATTCCGATAAAATGTACCAATTCTCTCTTTTGATAATATTCATTGAAAAGTTTCTTTTTGAGGGAAATTTTGTATTCGTGGCGTAGACTAATTTAGTTAAAAAACTTTAATACCCACATTTCTTTGGGTAAATCCTTTTTCAATAGGTAGGCACCAAGGAGAAAAAAAATTGAGTCGCTTTAGGGTTGAACTTCACCAGTCAGCACAGCATCGCATTTTTCCGTCGCTCCATCCTGTCACTCAGGAACAGCACGCCGCGTGCGATCGTGTTCCGTCTATCTTATATGCTCTAGCAAATGACGTTCCTGAGTGACAGAAAAGGATGGAGCGACGGAAAAATTCGATGCTGTGCTGCCTGGTGTAGTTCAACCCTTAAGGGGCTACCTGCCGGTTATGGGTAATTTTGTAACCATTTTATTCATTAACTATGGCACTTTTTGAGCTGAAATTTAAACTGAACCATCTACAGGATATGAGAAGTGATGTGGTTTTTCTCGAAATCGATTTTAATGAATAAAACCGAAGAAAAAGGACTCTAAAGTCACCCCTTTTTTTCCAGTTGTAACCATTTTACTCTTACATTTTTAATCGGAACAAAATGAAAATTTACTATATTGTTCACAATACAATTTAGAATGATGTGTTTTTTTTACTTTTTCCAAATTAATAAAAAATCATCGAATTTTTCAAAGAAAACAGCAAAATTCTGACCGGAGCCACGCGCTCTTTCTCATCGATTAGTATGGAGTGTGAGTGAGAGGAGAGTGGTCCACGGCTGATACGCCTTAACTAGAATAATACTGCATCATGTCATAATCATCACATCAGCTGATAGACGTCCACTGCTGGGCATATGTCTCCAACAAGGATCGCCACAACGACCGGTCCTGCGCCCTCATCCAACGGGTTCCCGCCTCCTTCACACCGGTCGTCGGTCCTCATTCTGCGCTTTCCTGGACCCCGATTAGTTAAAACATCGAAGTTCTATTCTTATCCAATTTCAGTTCTAATCACATTGAAATCCAATTACTATTCAACTGTGCTGAATACTGCATCGCCCTAAACTGTATGTAACTGACAGCCCTTAACGTCTGGTCAAGACGGCCCTAACGGCTGTCAAGAGCAACGATTAGCGCGATACCAAATGTGTCAAAAGTTATGGTTCTTACGTAGTGCAATCACGGTTCAATCACCGAATATTTACCGCGATTGCAGCCCTGTAAGCGGTAGAACTCTTCGGCCCCATCGGCCATCAGTTCTACGAGCAAAGTGCCCCTTTTGACACTTTAGTTAAGCAATTCTTGGGGCTAAGTGCGTTCACACACGATGACGCACTGACGGAGCGTCAGATGTCAGTCCATAGAACCACACCCGGTACGTCAATGCGTCACCGTTTGTGCTTCTACGTGCGGTTTCATACAACTCCTTGCTTCACAAATGATGGACTGACGTTTGCTGCTCCTTCAGTGTGTCATCGTGTGTGAATGCACTAAGTCGGCTACTTTCTTATCTTATCTTATCTTTTTGTGGGGGCTGGCAGGCCAGCAACACTTCGACCCAGTGGGATCTTTTGTGTTAGCCCCAATAATTTTTGCTTTCCTCACCCTTCGAATACATGGTCAATGAAGGAGGCAATACCATTGAGGGGAAGAAACCTAAGATCTCCCGGTTTTGGGTATCCATCTCCGAGGAGGCACATGCGTCACAGTCGGCTACTTTGGTTCTTCTGCGAATCTCTTTATTTCTGATTCAATCTCGTAGGGAAACTCTGAGCGTAGCCATTGCTCTTTGGGTGACTTTTAGTTACGGTAGTAACTATTGACTGTGTTTTTTTAAGGCCTTGAGTTACTGAGTTATTATTATTGTATCATGTGAGAACCGTTTATTTTGTTAGACCTTGCTCGAAAGTCTTTGTTATAATAAATCATTATTATTTCGTTACAAGAATAATTAGGTATGTTATATGTGACCCAAATCTGTTTATTGGAACAAGAATTATAATAACAAGGCAACCACGTTATTAAATATTTTTTTCTCCATGTTGCTCAGTTCAAAGACATTTCATACAAACAGTTCTTTGTGTGAATCCCTTTTAATGATTGCTTACCCGCAAAAAATCTAGTCGAAACATGTGTCTCTGTTTTTGATCATTAAAAACGGGGACACAGAAAAATGACCTATTTGTTGGTTATTGGTTTGTCCCCCCGCCTGCAATACCTACCTAATAAGTAATAACATTCAAATTGTATTAATTTGCTCAAACAAAGTTATTATAGCTGATTTAAGGAGCTTGTTTTTTTCTTTTCAGTTAATAGTTTTTTTGCAGTCGGGTTTTTTGTTTTTTTTTAATAATTTTGTTTATTTTATACTTTTTAGTCTTGTATCAAAATGGTAGCATAAAAGTACTATAATATATATATATATATTATATATATACATATTATAGTACTTTTATGCTACCATTACATACTATTTGGAATCTGCTCTTCATCAGCTTTCATTTGATACCCATATTGTAATTTTTACCCGCGACGGAACGGACATACACGTTCTGTATGCGTTTAGGGTGAGAGGTTGTTTGTTTGTTTGTGTGTTTGTTTGTGCAAATCCAATGTTCCCATTTATCTCCAAAACGGCTAGACCGATTTAGATACGGTTTTCTGTAAAGGGTTCGTAATTAATTAGCGATGGTTCTTAGATAGGTGATACGATATTAACTCGCCAGGGGGCGCTGCAGTAACCATTTTTCTAACGTCAAAATGAGTTTTTGCGCATTTACGCCGAAACGGCTTAACCGATTTAGATGCGGTTTTTTTTAAAGTGCTTGAGGTTTATTTGCAATTATTCTTAGATAGGTTTGATTGTGACAAACCACCAGGGGGCGCTGATCCGGTTTTTTATCAAGTTCATGCTAGTAGACCGTGTTTGGGCTCTTTTAATAGCGTTTGGTGAGTAGCTTCTGTACATGAAGGTCTGAGGGTCTGAGGGTCTGATGATAGTAGCAGGACAACTTTGATGAGAACTCTGTGACGGCACGTAGCTAGTAGAGCGTGTTTGGGCTCTTTTGATAGCGTTTGGTGAGAAGCTTTTGTACATGAACTGCTGAGGTTCTGGTGATGGAGCAGAAAAGCATCGTGGGGAACTCTGTGAAGGCACATAGCTAAGAGACTGTGTTTGGGGTCTTTTGATAGCGTTTGGTGAGTAGCTTCTGTACATGAACATCTCAGGGTCTGATGATGTAGCAGAACAACAACGTGGGGAACTCTGTGAAGGCACATCACTAGGAGACCGTGTTTGGTGTCTTTTGATAGCGTTTGGTGAGTAGCTTCTGGACGTAAATGTCAGAGGGTCTTATGATGCAGCAGAAGAACAACGTGGGGAACTCTGTGAAGGCACATAGCTAGTATACAGTATTTGGGCTGTTTTGATACAGTTTGGTGAGTAGCTTCAGTACATGAACGTCTTAGAGTCTGGGGATGCAGCAGAACAACATTTTGGGGAACTCTGCGAAGGCACACAGCTAGTAGACCGTGTTTGGGCTCTTTTAATAGCGTTTAGTGAGTAGCTTCTGTACATAAAGTTCTGAGAGTGTGATGCAGCAGAACAACATCGTGGAGAACTCTGTGAAGGCGAAAGCTAGGAGACCATATTTGGGCTCGTTTGATAGCATTTGGTGAGTAGCTTCTGAACATAAACTGCTGATGGTCTGACGATGGACCAGAAGAACATCGTCGGAAACTATGTGGAGGCACGTAGTAAGTAGGTAAACCATATTTAGGCTCTTTTTTAACCACGACTGGATGGAGAAATTATATGCGTTTAGGGTGAGAGGTTGTTTGTTTGTGTGTTTGCAGACGGTTATGTAGGAATTATCTAAAAAGTTTAAAATAAAAAGCAAAATTAAAAATTTTGAAAAAACCCGCGACGGTAATCGAAAAAGGATTAAATAATTTTTTTGCAAATCCCTCGACTAAAAGAAAATAGGTAAGTAACGAAAGATAATAAACCAAACCCTAGAAAATCCGTCGAGGGCTGCCATTGCCATCTGTTCCCAATTTCAATTAGACACAAACTCATAAAACTGATTTACGTTACTACTGGTGAAACGTGGATGTTCTTAGGTGTCAGAATATCTCTGACTACCCCCTCGGGGAATGTAGTCGTGAGCATAATATGCTTATAGTCATAAAACTGAAAAAATTTAGTTCATGAATCAAATCAAAAATGAAATAGGCATGAAATGGCAGCCCCGACGGATTTTCTAGGGTTTGGTTTATTATCTTTCGTTACTTACCTATTTTCTTTTAGTCGAGGGATTTGCAAAAAAATTATTTAATCCTTTTTCGATTACCGTCGCGGGTTTTTTCAAAATTTTTAATTTTGCTTTTTTACGGAAAAAAATGGATTCTCCCCCGGTCTTTTTTAATTCGCAGACTCCATATTAAAATAAGGTATCCTATGTCAATCTCACGATTTTTACAAATCTAACGACACCTCACACGTTAAAATCCATCAAGCCGTTTAAGCTGTAGGGCGTGCCAAAGAAATAGACATACAAACATTCATACATACACACATACATACATACGTTTGAAAAACATAACCCTCCTTCTGTCGCAGTCGGGTAAAAACTTAAATATTATATTTGTCAATAAGTATGTGATATACTAGTTATACTTATAATCATCAACCTATACAGGGTGTAAGGAAAAGTATCATTAACCTCTAAACCACTAAACTCTACCCATTAAACTGAACCACTTTTTACTATGGGAGCAAATCTGTCAGAACGAAAAAAAAACAGCTGTCCCATACTAAACTGCAATACCTACTCGATGCTAACGTATGGAACAGCTGGTTTTTTTTTATCTGACAGGTTCGCTCCCATAATAAAAGTTGTTCAGTTTGATGGGTAGAGTCACGGACTTGAAAGAAATACGGACCGAATATTGCACTAAAAGATGTGAAGCATGCAAAGTAATACAATCTCGTTTGTTCTACAAGGAACCTACACTCACACAGATGCACTAGCTCTAGGCGCAGGTCCTACAACCCGTCACCATTATGTACCGCGTGACAGCACGCACACAAAAGAAATAAAATAAAAAAATAAAAATAACGCTCACAGGCACATACATTGTAATGATCCCAAACTAGCACTAAAGGCTTTTATTATGGAAACCATACAACAACGGCACGAACATATGGCATCCATGACCGAACCGGGATTCGAACCCAGGACCCTGGTTTGGCAGTCCGGCGTGGTAACCATTACACCAACCGGGTCGTCAATGGGTGCTTCACTCATGATTAGACGGGATACGGTAAGTATCTCTCTGTGGGTAGAGTATGTAGTTTAAAGGTTAATAATACTTTTCCGTTCACCCTGTATAAGTCCAATTGCAGAGCACAAGCCCACCCTCAGGGTGGGTGTATAGGTGTTAGTCCACCACGCGTGAACACAATAGCACTTTAATTTAGCTTTGTACACGTTCAAAAGCGCAAAAACAATGCTTCATGCTTATTTTTATGAAGTCGAAATACAACGAAGAATGGAGCAGCTTCTGAAAACAAAAACAATACCCTCCTTCTGCGGCATTCGGGTAAAATGCGATCGTTCTTATTCTGTGAAATTGCTTGCTTGTCATGAACAGCGTAGCTTGAAAAATATCTAGCTTGAATAAAAAGTTGTTCAAGATTCTTGGATTTTTATTGCTAATCTAGGCACGGCAGTGTATCTGCCAAGTTCTGGAAAAAAGACAGGGATTTTTTAAATTAAAATCTATGACCTGTCATTGCTTATTGAGTTTGACATTACATCGTGGTTAAAAGATTACCAAATCAGCATTAATAGCAGCAGCCAATAGAACAGAGTAAAATATAGTATAATAGAATTGAATAATTGTCTTCTTCTTATCGAGTGGGCTGCAAAGCCCTGGTGTCAGAGTTTATTCAAACCGCCTTACGGCCTCTAACGTGGTTTTTTATGTAACGACTACTACCACCAGAGATAGTAGCCGGGACCAACGGCTTAACGTGCCATCCGAAGCACGGAATCATTTTCCTTTTCAGACAATCAGGTGATTTAGCCTGTAATGTCCTAACCAACTGGGGAAAAACGCACAAAGTGATATATCACAAGGTAGGTGTTCCCCGTGGGAATCCAACCCACGACCTCCGTGTCAAGAGCCCAATGCTCTTAACCGTTAGACCACGGAGGCAGTCATAATCGTTTAAATAGGTGTTTCAAATATTTGTGTATAGAAACATGTTACAGCCATGTTGTAATATTTCAAATCAAATTCAAGACAGCCTAAAACATAACTTTTCAATCTTTAATTTGATTTGAAATAGCAAGACATGGCTGTAAGATGTTTTTAATCACTAATATTTGAAATAGGAACGGTGTCGTCTATATCGTATGAATTCTAGTTGTAATACTAGACTTGCGAGTTTGTTAGTTTGTAAGAACTTCAGTAGATGGCGCTACGTCCCTTAAAGACGAATAGGTTGATTTTAGTTCTCTGGCGTAGTGGGCTCAGTAGCTTAATTGGAAAAAGCAATTCCCCGGTTTGGAATATTACGGGTTCAAGTCCCGTCTGAGACATAATTTTTCAATCTTTAATTTGATTTAAATAGGTGTAATTGTTGTTTATCAGAGACGTTCGTGATGAAAATTCTTGATGGATAACGCACTGTTAAACGAACCTACAATTTTTGATTCCTTTTATTTTAAAATCAATTTATGTATCCCCCAAATACTCATAGGTACAATAATACTGTAATAGAAGCTCAACCAATTCTTGAATTTTCAAGTTCTAATATTACTCTTAACACAGTTGGTCTGAAAAATCAATTCAGATTATGTTATTAATTTATTCATTTTCAAGCATTATGTTTTAAGGATGTAACTTAGTAAAAAGTACTGATATTCTACCACAAACATACTATGACAATAAAAGGGTTAAAGACCAAAGCCACCCATACCTTCTTTTCACCGAACTTGACCCTTTTTCCACATTTATGGTAAAACAAAAAGCAGCAAATGGACTTATACCTACTTTATCATATCATTTTGATTCACATTTTTTGTCCTACTCACATAAAAGGCTTTGTTTTACTAAATCCATATATTTTAATCCTAGATCAGAGGAGCACTATACCTATTCGAGTTCAAAAACTAAGCAGATTCCCACAAAAAACCATCTTATTTCATTTTTCCCAGACGGAATAGAATTTCATTTATTTCGGCCTGTTATTTACTCAATACATTTACCTTTTTTGGGTATTCAGCTATAGTGTGGTGGCCCATGTCCAATTAATTAAAAACAATGTGTTGTTATAATATAATATAACATTCCCAGTAACTTGTTTTTAACTAAGTTAACCAAAAAGTTGGAAAAGCTGTTTATAATTAAGGGATTATAATTAGGAGCGCGCTCCATACAAATGAAGTCTGGTGATATTTTCAATACCAACCAATTATGGTCAATGAAATTTTTCAGAAACAATCTAAAAACAAATCACTATGCTTGTATGAAGTCAGATTTTCGTTAAAATTTATAGTTTTTAAGTTACAATACCTCAAAGATTTTCATACAAATCTTAAATTAATCCTAGCATTAAAACTGTATATTTTTACGAAAATCTGACTTCATAGAAGCATAGAGATTAGTTTCAAGATTGTTTCAGAAAAATATCATTGACTATAATTGGATAGTATTGAAAATATCGCCAGACTTCGTTTGTACGCAGCGCGCAATTGCACTCAGGGAATAAACTTCTCTTAAAACAAGACTGTTGCTAGTTGTCCTATAAACGGACGAATAATTTTATTTTATTCGTCCGTTTATCGGACGACTAGACACTCCGTTAAAACAATACTTTTGTTTGATTGTATAATGTGGTAGCACATTTAATATTGTATTCAGATTCACTGTTATACATAAATTTAAATAACACTAAAATATAACTAACTAAAATAAAACTAGCTTAATAAAATATTTTCAAAAAATATTTCCACTCAGTCAAAAAGCCCTCCCCTGGTCATAAAGGAGCCCATATTATATATAAATTAAGTTAAAAACATTTTTGACACATTTTACAACATACAGATTATACCAGACAACAAGAAAAGATTAGCCAAGACATAGACAAGATTAGTAGTAGCAAGTAGTCGCATAGAGGATTTAAATGAAATTAAGTAGTTGAAATGTCTGATTTACTTTTCATTCATAAAACTGTTTCCAACAAAAATTTACGTACAGTTCAGAAATCCTATAAATTATGATGAATTCGTCTTATAAGTCGTAACCATATTTGTAAAATAAATGGGCATGGGCTCATGAACTATGAAGTCTACTGAAATTCTGCTTCGTTTTAATCTTGCTTCGTCATAGATTTTATTCTGTGATGTGAGAGTTGTCATAAGAAACCATATATATCCTTTAGTCACGACGTAAGAAACCCACAGTAAGAAATGGGGTCTATCCTTAAGTCATTCTAAGCAAAAAATTATCGTCCCAATTCCAAAAACATTTACATTTTTATATAGGGTGTAACAAAACACCTAAGTAATATTTAAAGGGCCTTTAGTCCATCAAACTGGACAAATTTCACAGATATATTTTTTTACGATTTCGGTTTCGGCTCCATAGTGAAAGTTGTTTTGTTTTTTTTTTAATCTATACCACCCCTTTACATATTAGGGTGGAGCTCATATTAATAGGGTGTTTTATTACATCTTGTAGAATACTACTCTGCATCTAACCTTGAGCCAAATATCCAAGTAACAAACATATTAAATGCCAAAAAAACCACAAACTTCTCAAACGACCCCACAACAAACGCAAAAAGGATATTTCTGCACACCCATTACAACGAACCACAAAAGTCCTTCTCATGCACCGTTCTGCCAAAAGTTCCCGGCCCAACTTTCGTTTCCTTTCGTAAACTACCCGAGTTTTTGTCTGACCCGAATTGAGCCCATGTCAGTTCTACACAATAGAACATTGCCTTCAACCTTCTTACATGTCAAGAGAAGTTTTAGAGCTTAGTGAACAAGTATCCGAAACTATCGGATATCTGAATAAATTTCTTGATAATTGAATTTATGAGTTCATGGTGGTGTTGCCAATTATGTTCCCTTTCTTCAATTTCTTTCTACGATACGACACATTTTTTTTCTTTCGTTGAGCTAAATAGCTCTGTCTTTATCTGATCTCCGAATACAATTAGGTACTACTTTTTTTTTGGGTAAATAAAATCATGCGTACAAAAAACATTACCTTCCTAATAACTTAGTTTTAACGCTTTAAGGCGTATCAGCCGTGGACCACTCTCCTCTCACTCACACTCCATACTAATCGATGAGAAAGAGCGCGTGGCTCCGGTCAGAATTTTGCTGTTTTCTTTGAAAAATTCGATGATTTTTTATTAATTTCGAAAAAGTAAAAAAACCACATCATTCTAAATTGTATTGTGAACAATATAGTAAATTTTCATTTTGTTCCGATTAAAAATGTAAGAGTAAAATGGTTACAACTGGAAAAAAAGGGGTGACTTTAGAGTCCCTTTTCTTCGGTTTTATTCATTAAAATCGATTTCTAGAAAAACCACATCACTTCTCATATCCTGTAGATGGTTCAGTTTAAATTTCAGCTCAAAAAGTGACATAGTTAATGAATAAAATGGTTACAAAATTACCCAAAACCGGCAGGTAGCCCCTTAAGTAGATAAAAGAAAGAATGCGTATTGTCAAAGGCCAATTAAAGCGCGTCACCTCAACAGTCTTGCCCAGCTACTACTGATAATCTTTCTAGAGTTTATATGGGTTTTACTGATTGTGACTAGTAAAAATATAATATAACAGAAACTAGTCCGTAATATTGTGTGAACTGGATTTAAACTGTAAGTAGGCAAATTGAAACATTATTACAGCTTACTTAAATATTTTTGCTCCTTTTAGCTTGGGGGCTTATATCCGTATTCATGTCCGTAGTGTAGAATTTGACATCCCTATTTCTTCCATAACATAGTATTCAATACACGTCAATAGTTAGGATAATAGATTCTCATATTGATATAGGTTATAATGCCAGATGTAGTAGGTATTACATCTTGAAGCTGGCTTAGCTTTTGCTTGACTGATGTGATTCAATACGGCTTCTTTTTAGGGTTCCATATTACTAAGCCTACGCTGTCCGTCTGTCCGTCCGTCCTAGCTCTAAAGGGCTGTATCTTTTGAACCGTAGTAGGTAGAGAGTTGATATTTTCACATAATATGTGTTATTATTTTGAATTTTTATACAAATAAAGAAAAACAAAAGAAAAATTGTAGGAGGTCCCCATATAAGAAAAGTGTTTTTTTCTTCCAAGGTTTTTTGTTCTTGCTCTCTTAAAAAGGCAATACATACAAGCGTCAAACTTGGTGTACTTATAGCTCATAGAGCATACTATAATTTCTTTAAAGTAAAACAACAAATAATTAAACTGGCCAAGTGAGTGCCATCGCGCTAAGATCCCAGAGAAATGAAAATTGTATCTTCCGAAACGTTTGTTACTCGTTAATAATTATACTGATTAATCTACTCATTTTAATTAGATTATTCATAATACTAATGTATTTTTTATAGCTTTCTAAGTAGAAGAAAATATTTAATCCTGGCAAAAAAATTGTTACCGTCCTGTTATTAAGAACAAGATAAAGGCTAAATTTTAAAAATGGTGTTGCTGATGCGATTTTTTATAATTTGATATAATTCTTGGCTCAAACTGGATCTTAAATGAACCGAAATACAAAAACAATTCTTTTTCAGTTCCGGGTCAAACCGTAAATTGACTGGGCTATTAATGTTTTAGCATTGTAGTAAAACAGTAATTCGTGACAACATTTGACAAACGTTTCCCTAACAACAACAACTCTTTGTTAATTCAAATCTTTTGTATTTTTAAAGCCATCATTTACTCTTTTATACCGTTTTCATTACGCCCAGTAAAAACAAAACCGCGTAAAAGGGGTGACCTAAAATTCAAAACGTTAAAAAACACCCCTTTTTTCAAACAGAACGACTTTGAATAACGTTTTTCAACCCTAATGGTGCTATTTAGCTTCAATTTTGAACGTTAATTTTTAATTAATCGTTCGCGGTTTTGTTACACGGTGTATTTTTTTATTGGAAGTGATTTATGAGATGTTTTAACATTAACTCACGACCGCTTTCTCCTTGAGGGTGAGCAGAAGTTTTGATACCTTTGGAGGACTTTGTTATTGTAAACAATCACCGAAGGACGGACGGACGGATGGACGGATAACGTAGGCTTAGTATTTTAGTTTTCACCCTTTGGGTACGGAACCCTAAAAAACGAAATTACGAGTACTTATAGTGGCCTCGAAAAACAAAATTTCTGTTTTTTCTGACTTAGCGTGTTTTACCGGTCGTCCCTCTAGATATTGCTCCAATCGCAAATAAAGGCAAGAGTATGATGATGATTATCTTTCAATACTGATACGTGCCCTAAGAAAACCCTTCGCAATCAACCTGCCATAGTAATCCCAAAAAGCAATCAATCACATGCTATCTCAACGACATTCATACATCAGAGGGAGATAGAAATACCTTGTGCGGGCGATCTGTCTTATATTGATGACGTCATTTGTTTAACTGACCCCTTGGGTGAATACGCGACGGGAATTCCAATCGGGGTAGGGGGTTTAAGTTATAGGAAACTGGATATTGGTTTTTAATATTCGAAAAAAATTGAGTTTTGTAACAAAAATCAAGTCATCATAATTATTTTAATTGTATACCTAATTGCAATCAATTTCTAATATTTTGGTTACAGTTGTTTTCCTGTTTGGTTTATTTATTTTATATATTTTTTTTATTTTTTTTATTGTTTGGTTTATTTATTTTATTATTAGCATTAGCTATTTTGTAATTATTTTTTACTGGTCGATTAGATACGAGGTTTCACTTAAAGTAATGCGCTTACCTACCTATTTCGATTTTTTTTCAAATGTCTTTGATTTTCTTTCTAATGTCCTCTGTCTTTTTTTTCAATTCTGTGATTTTCTATGATTTAAATAAAAAAATGCTTTGAATGTTATTTTAATTGAATGTAAAAATAAATTCACAAATCAATTACAACGTGTTCTTTACCGCGATTCTTAATTCGCTGTAACTTTTAAAACATTACATCTCTTAAATATTCCGTGACTATACGTAAGTTGTTTTTTTTGTTGCGCAGAAAATCAAACTAGAGATTAGTCGAAACTTAAATTGATCAAATACTTGATTCGTCAAATTCTCAACTAGTCAAACTCCTTTTATTTGTTAAGATACAATTTTCCGCTTACATCCAATAACTTGCACCTCAACAAGAAAAGTCACGTTCCCTTTACTTTATAGAGAAGGAAATACCAAATCACCCCGTTACTGTGTGTTATTCTTTGAATAATTCTTACGCTATCACCCTGTTATTACAAATGTCGTACTTGAGAACACTTTTGTACATTCCTTTAAATGGAGGATGAATAATTTTATGAATTGGACCTTCTTTACTATGAAATGTGTGTAAGAAACGATGGAGATCTCATTGTGGAAAGATTTGATAGTAATAAACAATTTCATTCTTTGTAATAATAGGGTGCGTTGGGGTAAGTTCGGATGGTTTTTAGCTGCATTCAAAAGAAGTTGGCAATTTTTTTTTTCTCAAAATCTATATCAGCTAGCGTATTATAGAAACTGATAATCAATAAACGACCTATCAGAAAAATATTTTCAAGTTTGCATAGATTTAACGACTGCTGTGTTACGGGAGTTTAAAGTATAGACATAAATATTGAAAAATACATGGGAAAGATCGGACGATGTTGGGGAAAGAACGGACTACTCTCTAAAATCACTAAGAACACAAGGGAGTAGAAAAAAAGGCGTCTCGCGCTATGATGCCAGTATAAAAAATAATCGCAGAATCGGTAGATATTTAACATATACGATCTTACCCCATTCACAATCTTACCCCAACGCACCTTACATCGTGAAATTTAGTAAAGTAGTTTAGTAAAGTAGAATAAAGTCTTGTCCGATAAACGGACAAACGCCAATTTCGAAAAGTTGTAGAAACATTCCTTTTAAGTATTCTAAGTCGATTAAAAATATCACTTTAATACACATTTTATTTATAACTTGTAATGAAGTACAAAATAACTAAGATCTCTCATGTTGTTAAATAAGTAATTACGCTTATTAAAGGTTTTTCTCGTCGTCACATTGCTTCGCTTTTGACGACGATATATGTAACAATTTGCTTGCCATTTTCAAAGCAGCTCTGATTTACAAGCCGTTTTAAATATTAAATTCTGTATATTTCAATCTCGTTTGCATACGTAACGTTTTCACAAAATACTCTATTTAGAACAGAATTATACCGAGCGAAATTAATGTCATTAGCAACAAGACTCTATCATAATACGGAACAAATTTTACTATGGGACCACATTTCCTATGACCCGTTTGTACCTTTTATATATAAGGAATGTGACTTAAAAGGTTAAATTTAATTAGTTGGCGAAACATTTGGTATCTGCTACTAAGTACAATTGCGTGGCAATGGCGCCGCTCGATCATAATGATTCTGAGGTCAATGTCAGCCCGCGCCCGCGTACTGAACGCACTGCGCGTACCTTACGCACGATAATAATAATGTAATTAATCATCAATACCAATTATAAACATTGATAATGCAATCTGTTATCATTAACAAGTGCCCTGGTTCAGTTTCGCCAACTAATTTAAAATAACCATATATAATAGGTTTCTTTCATCGTGTGGATGGAAGCCATTTTATTTTATTCTAGCCCAGTATTTCGCTACACGGCTATCACTAAAGCGTCCATGAGCTGTCAGGTGTCAGGGCAGGAAGGGCAGGATACAAGATGAGCCACAGTCTGAGGAGCAACAACGCATTCAAATCTGAGGTACGATCCGTTCGGCAGCACGTTCAAAAGGGGAAAAAAGGCTATTAAACTTAAAAATATTTCTTCTTCTCTTCATAGTCGTAACCTCATGGCTGAGGGACGTGACCATCGTGGGCCGCCTGTGCCACCATAGCTCTTCATACCGCTCGATCTTGGGCCTGGTGTGTGCTGGCCTGTAGTGTTATCTCGGTAATTTCTTTTACCCCATCAGTCCATCGAAGGCCTGCGTCCTCTACCTCTCTTTCCCTAGATACGGCCGGTGATTATGAGTTTTTCCAAACTATCACATCTCCTGACCGTATGCCCAAAGAATTTAAGGACTCGTTGCATACAGATGGTGGAGAACCTCGTCTTGATGTTCAACTCTTCGAGGATGGATTCATTTGTGCGGCGTTCAGTCCAGGATATTCGGAGCATTCTTTGCCAGAACCACATTGCGAAAATATTTCGATTATTAGTCAAACTTGGTATGATGACGGTCAAGGAGATCCTTGACAGCAAAACTGCAGTAACGACTCGACTAAAATGTATGGGACAGCTGATTTTTTTCGCGATTTCGAAGTTAGCTCCATAGTGAAAGTTGTTCAGTTTCATGGTCTGAAGCACCCTCTTAAGTATTACTAGGGTGTTTTGTTACATCCTGTATACTTTTTCACTTAAAAGCCGCAACTTCAGGCCCTATTAGCGAATCTGCAAGTAAATAGAACGAGACGAAGCATGTACTAAAGTAGTATTATGTAAAGTACGAACTACTAAGCATGTTGAATATCAAATTACGTCTTACATTGCTCGCCGTGAATGTAAAGTGAACCGAGCACTACAAAGGAGGTAATACTTTATGATGTTACACACAGCTGGGGCGAGCGGCGATTTAAATGCGATGCAGTTTAATTATTGAGACATAAGCTTTTGCGTTTAACTACCTATTTTTTTTTTTTTACGTAGCCTCTTCAATGTCCAACTACCTATTATAAAAAAAAATGTTTCGGGGTCCTTAGAGCGGCCCGGCACACGCTTTACCGGTTTTTATTATTTACTGTTTTACCCTAGAGCATACACTAAAATCACACTAAGTTTGACGCCTGTTTGTATACATCGTTTTTACGATAGAGCATAAAACAAAAAATGTTGAAAGAAACACGTTTTCTTTTTTTTTTAATGAATAGTTAGTAAATCCGCCATGATAAAGCATATTCTGTTGAAATTTAAACCGTCTGACTATTTTTCAAAAAGGCACAGTAGATTTTCATCTGATACGGCACAACCCCACTCTTTTCCTCCACCTGTCTGGGTCTTCCCCTACCTCTTTTTCTATTATCTATTGTTTTCAGAAATGTCTTTTCTTCAACCATTCTCAATCATACCAACATGTTCATGTAATAATGCGATGTGATGTCTGATGCTCCCAAGTCGACGTACCCTTACTGCCCAGGCTCCTCGCGTCTCTTTGTGGCTCGGGACCTTAGGACTAACGCTGGTCGTATGTACCCATCGCCGTTGAGACCACGGGGGTTTGGGGTGCCGAGGCAAAGACCTTCGTTGCGGAGATTGGCCGTCGACTGAGGGACCGAAGTTGTGTTGTGACCCCCGTTCCGGGTCGTTTCTGGGGCAGAGGCTAGCCGTAGCAATTCAGCGTGGCAACGCTGCTGGCATTAGGGGCTCCTTTGCGTCAGAATCGACAAGGGGCAGGTTGTTTGACTGAACTTGTATTTCATTGACTGTTCGTGTAATAATTCGTCATTCGCCACAGCTGTGTGTCACAGATGAGACAGAAAATTCGAATCCTATTCCATCGTCGCAGTGATCCGCTAAAGGCAGATAATATGTACTTAGGCGTGTTAACTTAACCTGTTAAGTTAAACTTAATTAACTTCTAAAACTTCAATGTTTACTGATCACGTTCAATGTTATTCAACTTTAAGCTTTTAAACATACTGAAAATGGTTAAGGAAATCATTATTTTAACAAAATTCTTAAGTTTAGATTAACTTCTTTGGTTGATTTAATATTATTTTTCAATGATTGGGATATACAGGGTGTAACAAAACACTCTAGTAATATTTAAAGGGGTGGTATAGTTAGACCATCAAACTGAACAACTTTCAATCTACAGGGTAAGGAAAAGTATCATTAACCTTTAAACCACACACTCTACCTGAACTGTTAACTTGTCAACTGATCAAACTGAACAAGTTTTACTATGGGAGCAAACCTGTCAGAACAAAAAATTAATCTGCTGTTCCATACGTTTGAGTCGAGTAGACGTTGCAGTTTAGTATGGAACATCTGTTTTTTTTGCTCTGATAGATTTGCTCTTATGGTAAAAGTTGTTCAGTTTGATGGGTAGAGTGTGTGGTTTACAGGTTAATGATCCATTTCCTTACACCTTGTAGAGACAACATCATCATCATTCTTTTGCCAATTTCCCATTATCTGGGGTCGGCGCAATATGTCATCCTCTTCCATTCATCTCTCTTAGCCGTCATTTCAGCACTCACTCCTTTCTTACACATATCATCCTTCACACAATCCATCCATCTTTTCTTCGGCCAAATTCAAACTCAAACTCAAATTTTTTTATTCAAAATAATATCACATAGATAACTTTCTGACGTCATTTTTTATTCTACCACCGCTTCGGATGGTGTTCCGTTGTAGAGAAGATGCGGCCAGAAACTCTACGACACACTTCTTTTAAACAAAACAAAATATACAAAGTACAAATATTGAATTACATAGTGTAACATTGTCAAGACCAGACATTTTGGTCATTCAAATAATCATCGAGTTTATAGTAACCTTTTTTACAGAGGACTTGTTTAACATGGGATTTAAACTTTTTGTCTGGCAAGTTTAGAATATCCTCTGGTATCTTATTATAATAGCGTATACAGTGCCACATGAAAGATGTGTTGACCTTACTGAGTTGAAAATGTGGGAACACTAATTTATTTTTATTTCTTGTATTGTAATTATGAACGTCACTGTTTTTGGGAAAGAGAGACAAATTTTTGCGAACGTATCAAATATTTTCGGCCTTCCTCTCTTACCACAGCCATCCACATTCATACTTAACACTCGTCTCGTAACATGGAATTCGTCTCTTCGCATCACATGCCCGTACCACGATAATCTATTACCCTGTAATTTTTCTGTCATAGGTGCTACTTTCAAACTTACTCTAATATACTCATTCCTTATCTTTTCCATTCTAGTTACACCACATATCCACCTCAACATTCGCATCTCAGCTGCATGCAGTCAAGAAAAAAAAAAAAACTGTAGGTTCATACAAAACTGCAGTAACTACCGACCGACTACCGACTAAATGTACGGGATTAAATTTTTTTTCTGTATTCAAATACATTCAAAATTATTTTGTTAACTATTCATGTTTAACATTAATTAGTAAACAACATGTACAATAGTAGAAGTTTCATACAAAATTAGCTTTAACAATGTTTCGGTAGACCTGACAACACAATTAGTCTCAGTATGGTTCCGCAATTACTGTTCTCTTTACTACATGTTCAACGGAGGTTAACATTAAATGGTTACGACTTATTAAGCGAGGGGGTAGTCAGAGATCTCTTAAACTTTGTGTTTTACTATTCATATTTTGGTGTAAAATAAAGAATATTTGATTGATTCAGTGATTAATTGATTTGTTTTGGGAGTTTTTTTTTTGGGAATTTAGGTTAAGTTTTACAGGGTATAAGGAAAATTATCATTAACCTTTAATTTATTTAATTTATCTTTATTGCTTATCAAACAGTAGGTAAATATCAAAATTTCTAATTCAACAAAATTTTACAGCGTCAATTACATGATAACACGTTTTAAAAACAGTTTAAGTTACGAAAAACAAAAGGTAAAAAATATGAGGGACAAATAAACCACGTATTCGACGTACTTTTCATTACACCCTGTACAGGGTGTTATGGTCTACAGTTGCATTACTTTAATGGCTGATTGTACTCATGCTACTGGACGACTCTAGAACGAGGGAAATTTGCAAAAATAATCAAAAAATTAAACTTTTCATACAAACCTTTCAGCTGATTGCATTTAGTATGGAAATTAAAACGATTTTATGCTGATTTCCTATACGTTTCTCAGGGAAAGTTGTTCAGTATAATGGGTATAATGGGTACAATCACCCCTTAAAGTAATGCAACTGTTTTGAGTTTACTCTAACACCATGTATACGTACGAGTATAGAAACATCGCTGCGCATATTAGGAGTAGCTTGTATCTACATACAAGCTCGCGACGTTAGTAGGGTTCCGTTGTCAAGCAAGAATCATTATACTTTCGTCCATTCTGTCTGTCTGTATGTCTGCCTTAATTACTCGCTCATTATTGCACCAGTCAGTAGTAGTCACTCGAAATTTAGCATGAAGAAAAATAAATGTAGATAGATAAACATTTATTTCTCCCCTCCGGACGGAAAGCGTCAATTTTCGTCCCGCTGCTCTAAACGAAGTTGCCGCTTTCCACCTCCGTCGAGGAGAAAAATAGTATACTAACCTCGGACAGTAAATAAGAAAGCCTCAGATCACATGTTTTTTGATCTCGGCTTCGCCTCGGTCAACAATTGCATGAGATCTGAGACATTTCTTACTATACTGTCCTCGGTGTGTAATCTACTATTTGCATAAGTAACACACACATAATATTAAAGTTCACAAGTTACAGTACTCTCGGAGAGACTCTAAGCTACTCAAAACTGATATAAACTGGCCGCGTGAGACTTTATTACTCTATCTATGCGCGTCCAGCTTATTTTGGTTTTGCGTGGCTTGATTGATGATGATTGAAAACAGAAATGTGGTAGTAAAGAAAAAAAAAAAATCCCTCCCATACTACAAAAAGGAGGTAACAAAAAATAATTTTTTTATTAAACCGAGTTTGAGGTCGCTGGATAGCTCTTGTCAAACTGCGTTCATACGCACGCCGTGCAGGCCGGCAAGCTTAGGCAATTCGCTATACATTGAGGCTTACATATTCAGTTAAATGGTAACAATCACTTTACAGACGAGTCAATGTTAAGCGAATTTGACGATGTACCTAGTTCCCCGTAAGAATATAGCTATAGCAAATAGGTATAGCACAATCAGTGACAGAAAAATCAATTTCATGACTACGGAACCCTATCTTGAGCGATTCAGACACGTTCTTGGCCGGTTTTCTGTTAGGACATCTACTCTGTGGCACGGGTCACTCTAAAAGACATAAAACAGTGTAAACTAGGTCACAAATGTGCTTAATTTACTAAAGTAACATTAACAGGTAAACTAAGCCGGTCCCTTCTGTCTAGTGACTTTAATGCGCTGTTTCATTAAATTAGGTTTACCTTTTACATCTGGACCCTTGTTATTTTCCTTATTATTTGTAGGGTAAGGATTCTTTTGCTTTGGCTTTCATGAAAGACTGGCTTATTATCACATGATGCCTTATTTTTTATTTAAATCTTAATTATGACAAAAGTGGATAATACGTGTAATTTCTCTTAAAATTTTTATTTTCAAAGTTACACTACACTGGCTTAAGGTGGTTGCAGAGTTGTCAATTTCATACAAAACTTTGTCGTAGAACACTCGTAGACGGTATTAATAAAATGTATGTTTTATATATGAAAAAATAGCTTAGTAGATCTAGATTACGCGTATCAAATAATATTTACACAAAAAGTCCTTCAAAATCGTTTCAAAATTATCGTGGCTCAAAGTTTTCCATACAAATCTAAATATTTTATCGGAAATCTGACAAATGTAAAGCACAACTGGTTTCTAGACTATTAGGTGTACAAAACTAGTACATAGGTTCACCTCCCTATACCGCGTCCTGTCAGCGTCTCGACACATGTAATGGCGGGCCGGCACGTGTTACAAGAATATTATAAACGTCTGTCTATAATACGCAACGTCAATGTCTATAGACTTTATTCGGTTATTATTGAAAATAGGATCTAACTTCATTTGTAGACAGCGCGCTCGGGCGCTCTGCAAGGACTATCCTCTTAAACATATCCTGTACATCTAACTGCCTTTGTTGATGTAGTCGAAATCATTGTCAGCTCATTTACGTAATCTCTCTGACAATTAAAACACGAATATTATAATAGTAACATGTTAGTGTGAAATGACCGAATTTAGCGCTTAACTACTCAAGCTTAAAGTGTCGGGGACTGGTAGAAACTACTACCTAATGGTGTGGTATAAGTTATAAGTTATAACATTTCTTCGTCTAAAGAGGTGCAAGTGCCTCCCCGAGTCAGTGTTGCAACCATACCATCGGAACAAGTAGTTAAATGGTACCCAAAAACTGGCTCAAAATCATCATAATCAGCCCATCATCGTCCACTGCTGAACATAGGCCTCTCTCCCAAGGCGCGCCACAAAACTCTGTCCTCGGCCTTCCTCATCCAGTCGCCTCCCGCTATTTTTTTAGGTCGTCTGTCCAGCGGGCAGCAGGGCGTCCCACACTACGCCAAAAAGTGGCTAGATACTGGAAATTTCAATGTCAAAAGACATGCATAAAATGGATTTTCAATCATTAATTCCATAAAATGTTGATCTTTTATAATTTTATAGAATAAGGAATTTAGAGTGAGTTATTTTAAATCGTTCTATTTCTATGTTTATGTTTTACAATGTTCATTGTAGAAAATAGTCTCAAATTAGGATGTGCCACGTTCGCAAGCCTAAAATCTCTCGCCGCTATTTGCTAATTGTTTTCACGCAATCTTTTCCGGCGAATCTTCCGTACAATCTGCAATTTTGCGCTGCGATTTACCCAGTAGCACCCGATTTTGCACCCTTTGACTACCACGCGTGACAGATTTTTAACTCTACTAAAAATGACGATTTTTAAGCGGTCAATATCAACAATATCGTGTTAGAATGACGCATAATCTCCAGCATAAGGTTACTAATAGAGTGAATGATAGCTGAGAGAGCGAGATGTACCTAGCGGCACCACTGTATAATAGAAAGAGATACGTGACGCGAGGCAATAGAACCGTTTTGGGGATCTTATCGCAGGGTAAAAATTCGGTTTCTGTGAATAATTGCGAATCGAAAGTGAAATCGTAGATAATTTTGTGAAATATACTGACACTATTTCACGAATTTTTCCACGATTTCACTTTAGAATCAGAATTATAGACAGTGCTCTTTTTGCCTCTCATTAGTCTCCTGAAAACATCCAAAAACGGTTTCATTTGACAACTCATGTCAGTTCCTCTATTCCTGTAAGGTATAATAACTTTATATGATCTCCATAGTAATATTGACTTTTTCTACTGCTGATTTGAACGCGTGACTTTCAAAAATAGCATTCCTGGTCTTTGCAAACGAAGATAGACGAGCGGAATAATTTTCCTGGTTGTACTGTAACCATCTTTATATGAGGATGAAAACAGTATCAGCTTATAAATTGTACTACAGCTGACCTAGTGTTAAACTAAAGTCTAAATTGCCTCTCAAAGTCTAGAAAAGCTAGCGTAGCTCAAAACGGAACTTTGTGCTCACACTGTGTGAATTTAAGCTACGAAGGTATGCTTTCATTATTTATAACTAGATGTTTCTAGAATAATAATGCTGACTTCAAAAGGTGAGTGACAGTTGTAGTTATGTTTCTGACCACCCCTAAATAATGCGGTCACGAGTTGAAATATATTTAAGGCCGTCTTATACAAGTGCAAGCGTCTGTTTCTTGCAAGCAGAAGTTTGCAATTAGCCATCCCGCTCCAATTGAAAGCAGGATCGCAAAAAAACGTGTTTTTCATCGATATCTTTGCCCATGGGTGTTTCTAAGCTAAAAATTTTACGAATTTCACTAGAAATATTTAATATAATTAGTTAAATACAAGAATAAAAAGTAAAATATCAGCAGTTTAATCATAGTATTGAAAAAACATAACAAAAAGGGGTTACTTTAGGATGTTTTCTATCTAGTAAACTTAATCTAATCGTGTAATTGAGAACGGTCGCCCCTCCGCCCGATCCTTAAATAAGACATAATTTCATTTCAGCCTTTAAAACACTATTTAAAACACTTTCGTTCGTGTTCAAAAAACGGCCTCGACCGGATAACAGCGTCTTAAGGGTATGTTACCGTTGGCGCGCTCCATACAAACGTAGTCTGGTGATATTTTCAATACTATCCAATTAAAGTCAATGAAATTATTCAAAAACAATCTAGAAACTAATACCTATGTTCGTAAGAAGCCAGATTTTCGTTATAGCAAATACGGAAATTCAGACCATCAAACTGAACAACTTTCACTATGGAGCCTACCTCAGGAAACGCGAAAAAAAATCTGCTGTTCCATTATGTCGAAATCGTTGGATCAAAATCAAATTAATGGATAGGCCTTACGCGAACATTTCAAACCAGAAAAATGAGGCAAAATAAATTAAAGGTTTACTTCAAATTTGTATGCCAGTGCCCTAGATTTGACAGATAATGGCGCTAGTTTGTATGGACCAAGTGCACCAGTAGTGTGGTTCAACTTACCGCGCTTTAGGCCTGTCCATTAATTTTATTTTGATCTAAGTTGGACCTTACCTGAAGTTAGAATCCCACTTCTTCTTAACGAGTGGGCTGCAAGCCCTGGTGTCAGAGTTTATTCAAACTGCCTTACGGAATCCCACTGAATGTTTGTCACATACACACTTTTTGTTTTATTGAAGCTGACACAAAATTTTCTTGTCTATTTTTATATCACTATCACAGTGCGAAAACAACACTACATGTTTTGTTTTTACCAAAAATCTATTCGACCAAAATGGTCTAGTAGTAGGTAGGTAGGGTAGGTAGTGTTGTAGCTCTATAGCTATCGATAAACTGCAAAAAAACATTTGATAAATGTAACCAAACTTTAGTGATTTGCAAACTATTCCTGTAGCACATAATACAAATTTGTTTATGTGTTCATGATTTTCTCTTTTTAAAGTTATGCATATTTACCAATCAATTCGAATCCGTGTGGTGTCGGGTGTCGGCTAAGAGTAGCACTATCCCATTTCCTCCCGTGGGTGTCGTAAAAGGCGACTAAGGGATCTACCGGAGGATGGGCAGCAGCATCCTCTGAGTACACACATTCAATCCAACTGCGATCGCCAACCCGCCTGCCAAGCGTGGCGATTATGGCAAATCCTCCATTTTTGGGGAGGCCTATGTCCAGCAGTGGACGTTTACCGGCTGATATGATGATGATGACCAATCAATTAGTTTATTAAACACAAAAACGCATAAAATACACTAATGTACTTACTCATTTTAATTATATTATTTATAATAGCATAGCATAGCATATGCTCACGACTATATTACCCGAGAGGGTAGTCAGAGACATTCTTTAAACTCGGAACATCCACGTTTCACTAGTAGTACCGAAACTCTGTCCGGTATGACGGGGAGTGACCCCGTCGACACTTGTAATGGACAGAGGGTTCAATACATACATGCCTCGAAATGGAAGCATGCAGGTTTCCTCACGATTTCTTCAACGAAAAACCAGTGGTGTTACAAATCGTACATAAATTACGAAAAACTCATTGGTACGAGTCGGCCTGGACGGGGATCGAACCATCGCCACCTGCACGGCAGGCAAGGTTACTCGCCACTTGATCACCACGGCATAAAATACAGAACACCAGAGAAATAAAAAACCATAATAAATCTTACACACAAATTGAAAATAAAAAATATCCTAAAAAGCGCCCACCCGAAGCACTCTGCTTCGGGTGGGCGCTTTTTAGGATATTTTTTATATAATTTCAACCTAGGAGGCTGGCTGCATTGCCTCTTTGAATAGCCAAACTTATCCTTTGGGAAAAATAGCTGCCGGCACTCCTGTTTCCCGAGGCCACAAACACACGCCTCGAGTGGCAGTTTAGAAAAAGTTTCTCCGCGGGACCCCAACGGCCTATGGTATGGTATGTGCTACATAATAATTAGCAAGTCACTTAAGTTTGGTTACATTTAACAAAACATTTTTCAGCGTTGTAAAGGAATTTCAATGGTATGGATAGCACTATCAATAATTTAGAATGTGGTAATACCACCGATATTACTAACGACTTAAGATCATATCGATAACACACGAAAAAAAATCATCTCTTACATTTGAGTGGGTACCTATTATAAATTTTCATGGTGAGCTATCGATATTGAAACTAACGATAGTTCAACAACACTAATCAAACGTTTTTTTTTAAAAGCCTGTGTCAAAGCATTCTTGTTTACATATACGTGGTATTCTAGGTATATATCCCTGTCACGTAGGTACTACGTAGCGATTGAATCGGTTTGTTACGGGAAAAATTGATGCCGTTCAGAAAGGAAAAGCGGTGAGCGATTTGTGTTATAGTCATACAAATAAATATTATCACGACTGTACGTGAGATGAACAAGATGCTAACGAAAAAAGTGAAATTTCGAAAACGTTTTTTTATTTGAAATCGATTACCAAACATGGTTCAAATTAATATGTGGCGATGTGTGTGGCCGTCAAGTTAGGAAGCATGAACCTCAGGAGAATTAATATAACATTGAGATTTCAGCCCACTGCAATCTCAACTTAAAGGAAAATAAAATGGAAGGAAATACGTAATATTTTAAAGTGAAAATCGATTTTTTCCAAGGATAAAACCTTTCCATATAGATCGGTCCGCCCTCTAGCATGCCACTGCCGAGAAAACGACAAAAATCGAGACGTGCCTCCATCTTTATTATTTTACGTACGCCAAAAAGAGCGCGCATGACGTTTTTCTCGTTTAAACGCTTTGTCGTGGGTGGCATGCTAGCCTTCAGGCTATTAAACGAGCATTAATTGATTGTAAATCTATACTTGCGTTCTATAAAGGGCTCTAATAGGATATCGATAAATGATAATTAAGTCAGTAAAAAAACTGACATGGTTCATCGGTCGACATATTAGCAGTTCATGTCAGTTTTTGTACTGTTCACATAGCTACAGTGCATACTACAATAATATCATATGATCAGCCTTGCAGCTGATCGTTAATTTTTTACTGACCTTTAAACGTCTGTAACTCTTAAACCGACTGACGTTATGGAGGCAGGCCTGGTCCATCCCCAACACAGAGATGGTCTTCACCCCATAAACACTGAATCAGCCTTGCTGCTGATGGTTGCAAAAAGTACACTTATCTCTTATAGTATAATTTCAGTGGTCTATATTCGAAGAATGATCGGACACTTGATACGAAACGACAATTTCTTTAAAACCATACTGGAAGGGAAGATAGAGGGGAAAAGAGGCAGGGGAAGACCCAGACAGAGTTATCTAGCCCAAGTGAAGGAAAAGGTTGATGTCGTGTCGTATCAAGAACTCAAGACACTAGCGGAAAACAATCAAGAGTGGCGAATACTCCACCGACAAGAGCGTAGCTCTTAAGGGGCTACCTGCCGGTTTTGGGTAATTTTGTAACCATTTTATTCATTAACTATGGCACTTTTTGAGCTGAAATTTAAACTGAACCATCTACAGGATATGAGAAGTGATGTGGTTTTTCTAGAAATCGATTTTAATGAATAAAACCGAAGAAAAGGGACTCTAAAGTCACCCCTTTTTTTCCAGTTGTAACCATTTTACTCTTACATTTTTAATCGCAAAAAAAAAGAAAATTTACTATATTGTTCACAATACAATTTAGAATGATGTGGTTTTTTTACTTTTTCGAAATTAATAAAAAATCATCGAATTTTTCAAAGAAAACAGCAAAATTCTGACCGGAGCCACGCGCTCTTTCTCATCGATTAGTATGGAGTGTGAGTGAGAGGAGAGTGGTCCACGGCTGATACGCCTTAATTAAGATGGTGATGATATTCGAAGCACAGCTAGTTTGCAAAATCGCTACATCGTATCACTGAGACCTAACCATAATCAAGTTAACACCTGATACAAGCATTGCCCTTTCCAACTGATTGCGAAAAACGATTTCAGCAGATACCAGCCTCTTTGCCAAATCTTTTCGAGGGAAACGAAATCATTTAGAGTCGGTGGCTTTTTTGTAATGTTTCTCGGTGTTAACTGAAGTGGTACCGAATCTATTTTTTTCTTTTTTTCAAATATCACAACGACCATTATCCCAATCGGGGTGGTTAGAAACATTGCTACAACTACAAACCATTCGTATCTGCGTATACTATACTACAAATTGTACCCTTATTGCAAAAACCAATTATCTGCACCAAAATTTTACCAAAATGTTTTTGAGAGTTTGACGACACAAACATATAATTATAATAACGTTATATAGTAATAAATAAACAAGCAATTATTCTTGTTTTATTAAGTAGGATAATCTTAACTATTATAAAACCGTAAAATCATGAGGAACAAAAAAGTAGCGGTTTATTTCATATAAAATCAAATAACATTCGATAGCGCGATTTAAATGACGTGCAGCGCCATCTATTGACAAAATTGTTAGTTTGTTTGTTTGTTCGCACATCACGCAAAAACTACTGAACCGATTTTGATCAAACTTTTTTTGTTTGATAGCTTATGATCTGACTTAAAATCTGGTATATAATTTGTGCGGACGAAGTCGCGGGAAAACACTAGTAATTGAATATAACTGACAAGATTTTATAGAAAAATCAGGATAGTTGGTTGCAGATAGTTGGTTTTTGCAATAAGGGTACGAAATTATGTACTTCGGAACGGCATAAGCATATGCTCACGACTATATTCCCCGAGGGGGTAGTCAGAGATATTCTGAAACCTCAGAACATCCACGTTTCACCAGTAGTACTGAAACGCTGTCCAGTGTGACGGGGGGTGAGCCCGTCGCCACTTATAATGGACAGTGGGTACAATACATGCCTCAAAATTGAAGCATGCAGGTTTCCTCACGATGTTTTCCTTCACCGAAAAGCCAGTGGTGTTACAAATCGTACATAAATTTCGAAAAACTTATTGGTATACGAGTCGCTCTGGACGGGGATCGAACAATCGCCTCCTGCACGGCAGGCAGAGATACTCGCCATTGGACCACCACGACTAACGTAATGTACAATTGAAATATATATTGGACCCTGGTGAAGGCGGCAGTTACCCATGTCCAGCGGTTGTCGTTTATCGGCTGATATGATGATAGTGACTGCCAATACCGAAGCCTCAATATCGCCTTGCGCAACCTTACAATAGGTACCTAAGTAGCATAGCATATGCTCACGACTATATTCCCCGAGGGGGTAGTCAGAGATATTCTGAAATCTCAGAACATCCACACCGTACCTAAGTACTAAGTACTGTACTAATATTAGCCTACTCTAAGGCTCGATTCGACCAAACGCGAGTAAATTTTATTCTTAGATTAAGTCGCCGGTTACTAAAGAGTAAACAGATTTTGCGTTTTACCAAACCTAAACTAAATGAAATGTCACTGTCACATAATTGAAAAAATTATAATAAAAAGAAACCTACCAAATTAAAACTGTGTAACCCCACATTGCAATAAGTACGGATACAACAACCTCTTTCTTTAGGTGAATTACACATTCGTTCTTTTAGTACGGGGTGTGTAAACACCAAAAGTAAAATTGTTCTTTGTACTCTTCTATAAATCTAAGTTTTCATTTTGTCTTTTAATTAACTAAACGTGTCTAGTAAAAGGGGTTTATAAATAACAACATTTACAATATACGTACTTTAACGTAAACACTATAAAATTAATCTAAATAATCCCTAATTAACTAAACCATTTTAAATTGAGCAAAGTAAATGCTATGTTGTGACATGTATTTATAAATTAACCGCCGTATTTACCGAAAACAACGTTGAATATAATTAATTTCTAAGTATTATGAATTAAATGAAGGTAACGTAGTTGTTTGAACTCGATTTCATAGGGTTGTCGACTGCTTCCTCTATCGGTAGCTAAAAGCAAATAATAACCAGATATCGGAACTGTGGGCACGGTATATCTAAGAGTACACTATGGGTGCGATTGCTATTAAAAGTAATTGCAATGAAAAGTGCCTATTTAGTGATCTCAAAATTATTATTGAAATAAAAACCTCTCTAAATAGACGAAACAGATTGTTTTTACAAGACAAGCAATTTTTGTACATTTTTAGGACAGCCCTACGTAGGGTTAGCCGTTTAATAAATATAAACAAAAATGTCAAAAGCAATTAATTTTGTTCAGACGATAAATTTTACAATAATACAAGAATTACAGCGGAATTGTCAACAGAGGACCTTTGACATAAAATTGGTTAAGAGTGACTTGGGTTTGCGCTAGTAGGGTTCTGAACATGACACTGTGAAAATAATTAATTTGTTACATCTGACTCCACCATCTTAGTGTAGGAACACACCTGCGGAACGCGCTGAACGTTCGATGGAATACACGCGCAACGCTTTTCCCTATACCGGCGACACACCAGATTACACGCCAGTTTTCCTAGTAGACGCGTATTCAACCAAAAGTTCGGCTCGGAACGTTCCACAAGTGTGTCCCTACACTTAACGGTTACCCTTTCTATGAGATTCAATTATTTATCCCCAAATAAATGTACTACCACAAAAAAAATGTTTTGTTACTTAAATATTTAAAAAAATAGTGACTTCCAAATTGCCAGTTGAACCCAACACAAGACACTGATAACCAAACATTTGTTTACCCATTGGGGTAGGCAGAGACAATTTGATCGCCATCGGCTACGATCCTGACATACCTCTTTTGCCTCTTCCACAGTCATAAGTCGTTTCATACACGCTCGTCGGTTTCGGGTACATTTGATCTGACCCTTTTGTTTATGTGTTATAAATAGTTTGAAAGAAACTAAAGCAGCGATTACATTACCCAACATGCTGGGCTGAATTCGGCATACATTGCCTGATTTGATCTCGCTATTTTAAAGCGTAGCGATCAAAGCAAGCAATGGATGCCGAAATCGGTACTAAATGTAGGGTAATGTAATCGCTGAATTTTTCACTGTAGCAGTATAACGACTTACTCCATCAAAATTAATTATTAACACCATCTTAGACAAGAAGATACAAATTAAGCATCTTTAATGTTTACTGGTTCAGAATAAACGGTTCAGTGACAAGGAGAGTCGTAATGTAATTAAAAGGGTTTTTGACCCTTCCACTGGAACCCTAATAAAAAACAAATAACGGTTAACGTGTTAAAATGAATTTATCCAACCGTAACACTCAATTAGGCTTGTGTTTTTTTTACGTTTTTTGAACTGTGATTAAGATTTGAGTTTTGTTTTTGGCATAGTTAAATGTTTTTTTATGTTTGGTTACCATTTATACGTAATACCTAAGTATAATAAAAAAGTCAAATAGTTATGTCTGTACATTGAAATGAAAAAAAAACAGTCTTGTTTAAAACAACTACTATAGAGAGGAAACCAGCATGCTTCAATTTCGAGGCATGTCTTGTCACTGTCCATTACAAGTGGCGACGGGCTCACTCCCCGTCACACTGGACAGAGTGTCGGTACTACTCGTACTAGTGAAACGTGGATGTTCTGAGTTTCAGAATATCTCTGACTACCCCTTGGGGTACATAGTCGTGAGCATATGCTATGCTATACTACTGGAGTTAGTGACTGAAGGTGAGTCCAATGACTGGAGTCAAAAAATGCCAATTTTGAATTTTGTTTTTGTCGTATGTGTACTGAAACGATTGATATTATTTTGATGCGATTTTCATTGTTTGAGAGGCAGATGTCTGAGCTAAAACAAGCTACTTTTAGAGTCTAATAATGTCCAGTTGTCAGCCTGTAGCATGAAGTTTAAAATATCTACAGAGATGGAGATTGCATTACAAACAACTGTTTGAAGCCAGATTCTATAACCTTTATGACGTCACTGATGTTTCCAATCTCATTTCCTCAGATGACATGACTTTAGAATGACCTTGAGAATGACAACTCCGTGTAAAGAGGAAATGAGATGGGAAACATCAGTGACGTCATGAAGGTCATAGATTCTGGCTTCAAAAACATGTTTGTAATGCAATCTCCATCTCTGTAGGTATTTTAAACTTCTTGGCCTGTGGTCTATTTGAAACACTATTTCACATTCCCTACTAAAAGAATTCAATTAAAAGAACAAAAAAATCAGTCAAGTAAAATGCACAAGCCACACAAAATCGACGGCGAAAAAAGCATTCGTAATTTAGTTTTAAATATAAAATGACGTTTCAGTTCCCAGTTGCCGTTAAAAGGTTAATTCCATTTTATAAACAGTAAGCTGGCAACACACCAGGTGCAATCGCCATGCATTATTTATTGTACGCGTATCACATGAAAATTTAATGAGAGTTAACATTTTGGGCCTTTCAGTTCGGGTGATTTCTTTTTTGTTATTTGTTTTCGGTATGCGAATATAGCTTGGCAAAAAACTCATGATCTTGGTGACAGGTGGAACTAAAATTTAAGTATGGTGGTGTTGCCAGGTTATGCGTGATTTTGACGTTCTTGCTTGGAGGCAGCGCCCTCATTTTTTATCACAACTTTTTTGCCAAGCTGTACATAATTTTAAATATACAGGGTGTTAATTTAAATACATTACATACTTTATAGTGTGCTTCAGAACAACAAACTGAACAACTTTTACTGTGGGACCAACATTGAAATCGCGGGACCAACGCAACATTGAACGAAAAAATAAATCAGCTGTTCCATCATTTTGGTTGCCTATCCTGCATCCACACTCCATTTTGGTTCCACCATCATTCAGGTGTATTTTAAGAGCGTTTGAACGCTCAATTTATCTGGCTAATTTTTTCATCTTGTAGGGTTGTTATTTATAACGCCGCTTTAAAATGGTATGCCTTTTCTTATACACACAATGAAAATGTTTGGCCAGATAAATTTAGCGTTCAAACGCTCTTAAATACCTATACACCCATTGGCGTTTTCTATGGAACAACAGATTTTTTTTCGCAAAGTTATTCAGTTTGTTGGTGAACCACCTAGTGGCCCAGAACAGATTAATGGAGGAATATTAATGGTCAACTTGCTGTCAGAGAATTTTCAAGCCTAATCTATCAACTCATTAGGAGTTATTCATTCATAACGTAAGACAATATAAAACACTTTCTAACCCCCACTCCCTCCTACCTAAGAAGAGATAAGAAGTAGATGAACGACCCCCCCCCCCCCCCTTTTAATATTACGTAAAATCAGTATCTACCAAAATTACCAAGAAAAAGTAGCAAAATATAAAAACGACTATTTGTGCCATAAATAAAAAAGTAGCTTAAATAGTAAAAATCTAGACCCCTTCCACTCCCATTTAAGAAAAAATAACTAGATCGAACCAACTCCCCCCTCCCCCAAATCGTTTAATGTAATACATGAACTCCTATAAGATAGTATTCGTTCCTGGTGTACCTCACACCTAAATCTACGATTGTGTACGTAAAGTAAGTCACATTCACAAAAGGCACTCAGAGCTTATTTCATTTACAGAAAAGGCTGTACTAATTAAAATATTGCTAGACTTTTTACATAGTCTTCTAAGTAGGTAAAAGTGGAAGTTTAAATTTCCGCTTTTGAATCTTCAAAGTTACATTGAGCGAGTTTCGATTAATCTCACTGACGACGTTGAGGTAAAATACTATGGACGCTGTTTCTAGTACAAAATTCTCGAAAAAAGTGTCCGAGACTAACCTACACAAATCTAAGTACGTGTATAGTAACATAATAATTGAAAATAATGAAATTATTTTTCATTTTTCTTGCGTAGTTTTTACCCCATCGCGGCAAGGCGTGCACCGGGCGCGCTCGCGTGCGCGTCGTCGACCGTTTAAACAAAGACTGTTGCGTAATTAGCTCTCTTTATACGTTTTAAGTCTCTTTTGATTCGGACACTTTTGAGCGCGGACCCTTCGTCCAGTAGAAGTCACTTATAAAAGAGTTTTGCAACTGACTGACAGACTTAACTGCTGAAGATAGATTCTACGGAAGATTTAGGGGTACACTATGAAAGGATTTTTCGAAAATCTACCCCTAAAGGGGTAATACACGTGGACGAAGTCGCGCGTAAAACCTCGTTAACAAAATTTAATGTAATACATATAAATAAATAAATCAACGTTTTTCATTAGTCGGGGCGCTTTAGACCATCAAACTGAATAACTTTTACTACTGAGCCAACTTAGATATCAAGAAAAAAATGTAACCACTAATGTAATGTAATGTAATGTAAATGTAAAATATTCCACGGAAAATGTCAACGGTATGGTGAAAATTTGTAGTTTTTCGACCCATGCTCCTTAGGGGAAGTTGTTCAGATTCACGGTCTGAATATAGCCTTAAAGTTTCGTTACTAATTAAAAACATGGTGTATAACGCATTCAGTTTTGCATCCTGTATAATAACGAGCGTTTATGGCCCTGTTTCTGTAGTAGTACTCATTCTTATATACTGCTGCAAGCACAGCATATGATCACGTTTACATTCCCCCTGGGGGTAGTTAGAGATATTCTGAAAACTCAGAACATCCACGTTTCACTAGAAGTACCGAAACTCTGTCCAGTGTGACGGGGAGTGAGCCCGTCACCACTTGTAATGGACAGTGGATACAATACATGCCTCGAAATTGAAGCATGCAGGTTTCTTCACGATGTTTTCCTTCACCAAAAAGCCAGAAGCATACACTTGAAAGAATTCTGGAGAAACTTATTTTTAGTCTAGGTATGCCTTGTTTTTCGATAAAACTTTCTCGAAATTGTACTCCAGAGAGACGAAAGAGGGTTAAGAACATGATGAAAGACAACTAGGTATCCCTAGAGTCTATAAAAGAAAGTTTTTTCAAAAATAAGCACGCCTTTTGTATCGTGATAATAACTAGCCAAGTGGGAATCTTACAAAAGGCACAGTATAAGAAAGACTACATAGAAAAAAAAGTAATTATTTAAGAGGATAGGCGGGCTGAAATGCTAATTTGGAGAATAGGTCACTTTTCCGACTGTATACGTATATTTTATCAGATCCGCCCCACCCATACACCCCGACGACTAGAGTGCGTAAGAGACAACTGCAGCACGGACCGATTTTATATACCTACTTACCAAAAAAATTTTTACTGGATGTCGGAAAAAGGGCGGTAAAATTGGTAATTTTCTCATTTTCCAAGGTCCCTAGTACTTACTGTAATTAATTAATGCAATAAAGCAAAACATAGGGACATGGCAGAGGTGCCATAGATTGTATAATAAAAAAATATTTGCTCTAGTATTCTTATCCAGGGAGAAAACAGGGGAATACATTTGTATGGAGAAAACTGTACTGGTCTATCCTCTTAAGGGTATAAGAAACGTGTTTTTTTTTCAGAGTTATTTGTTTTTGCTCTATAGTAAAAACGGTAATACATACGATCGTCAAAGGGGGCGTCCATTAATTAGAAGAGGCATTTAGGGGGGGGGGGGGATTTGTTAAATACGCATTTCGAAAGGCTCACGTGAGATTAGGGGCGAGAGAGGGTCGAGATGTGGGTATACAGGAGGATGTTGAAGATATCATGGACGGACAGAATTAGCAACGAGGTGGTCTTGCAGAGGATGAATAAGACAGTAGAAATTCTTAAAACTATTAAAACCCGGAAATTACAGTACCCCGGTCACATTATGAGAAGTGATAAATACCAACTTCTCCAGATTATTCTGCAGGGGAAAATTTTGGGAAGACGAATGCCTGGTAGAAGAAGGACGTCCTGGCTTAAAAACCTATGTGAATGGTTCGATATGAACTCCCCCTCACTGTTCAGGGCTGCAGTCTCCAGGGTACGAATAGCCCTAATGATAGCCAACCTCCGATAGGAGATGGCACCACAAGAAGAAGAAGAGGGTCGAGCCAAATCTCACGACACCTCACCAAGAGTTGGGGGGGAGTTGTTGAAAAATAGCTTAAAATTACCTCACCTAATTAATGGCCCCTAAGTATCCAAAAACACAGGTTACGTTTTGTAAGTATCGCGGTACGGAATACTCCATGCGCGAGAGCGAGTCGCACTTGGCCAGTTTTTATTTATGTTATTTACCTAAACTGCCTCCGTGGTCTAATGGTTAGAGCATTGGGCTCTTGACACGGAGGTCGTGGGTTCGATTCCCACGGGGGGCACCTAGTGAAATGTCGCTTTGGGCGTTTTTCCCCAGTTGGTTAGGACATTGCAGGCTGAGTCACCGGATTGTCTGAAAAGAAAGATGATTCCGTGCTTCGGATGGCACGTTAAGCTGTTGGTCCCGGCTACTATCACTGGTGGTAGTAGTCGTTACATAAAAACCACGTCAGAGGCCGTAAGGCGGTTTGAATAAACTCTGACACCAGGGCTTTGCAGCCCACTCGATAAGAAGAAGACCTAAATATCAATTTACACACAAAAAGTCTGAATCTAAAGCCCAAACACATAAGTATAGTAATACTGTAAACTCCCTCCGGCCTTAACCTGTCTAACCCCTTTAACAACTTTACGATACTTAAGGGATAGACGTTCGTAATTTACATCGACGTTTTGGGGTTAATAATTATTGAGTTAGTTTGTTCTTCGTGTGAAGTCTCACGTGTCAGGCTAATTTGATACTTGACGTAATGTAATTAGGGTTTTGTGTGAGGACTTGTTAAATAGGATTGATTTTAGTGTCAACAAACTTCAAAGTTTTTTTGAAACGTTTTGTTATTTGCTCTACAGCGTGAAATAATATTATTAGCATCATCCTTTTAAACTAAGAGTCTACCCATCAAACTGAACAACTTTGCATATGGGAGGAAACCGATCGGAGCAAAAAAAAAACAGCTGTTCCATACTAAACTGCAATGCCAACTCGACTCAAATGTATGCAGCAGCCGATATTTTTTTTGCTCCGATCGTTTTGATCCCATAGTAAAAGTTGTTCAGTTTTGATGGGTAGACTCTTAACAAATCAAATTAAAGATTGAAAAGTTTGTCTCGGGCGGGACTTGAACCCACGCTCTTCCAAACCCCCGGGGAAACGTGCCGGGGAAGTTGTAATATTTGACTTGCAAGATGGTTGGTTGTAATACTGCCAGTAGATGGCGCGCACGTCCCCTTAAGACGTAACAGATTGAAAATTTCGTTCTCTGAATAGTGGGCTCGGTGGTGTAATTGGTTAGCACGTTTCCCCTGTTTGGAAGAGCGTGGGTTCAAGTACCGCCCGAGACAATTTTTTCAATCTTTAATTTGATTCGAAATAGCACAACATGGCTGTAACATGTTTATAATCAATAATATTGGTAGACTCTTAGTTTGGATGTTAATTATATTTTCACCCTGTATATTTGTACAGTATAATGCGTTAGGTACGTATTAAAAAGGGTGTGTCAAACCATCAAACTGAGCAACATTTACTATAATAATACTTACATTTAGATTAACTTGTCTTTTGAACGGGCCTCTACATGTTGGCTTCGGCTCCATGCACGCCTTCCAAAGGTCCGGGACTTAATTGCCCGTGATTAAGGATCGTAAGATAATAATAATAATAACCCCGCGGGGGCAGCTTGTGGCGAGCTGACGGTGAGTGGCGACACCGCGAACCCCTATCCAGGGGGACCATACAGACATGCGCTTACACACACACATACAGACAGTAACACACCCCCCTACCTCTGGCTTGCCTTCATTGGCCGTCCAGAGTGGAATCGCAAGAGCAAAGAACCTATGCTCCAGGTTGGAAGTGTATTGCACGTAATGGCGTAATAACGGGGAAACCCGCTCACGGGGGTAAACCCCGCGATGGTGAAACCGGTGCCGCACCTCTCGACAACCTTTAGCCGCTCAATGGGATGTTGCCCCATTGTCGCACTTTGTGCGTGCGGCCGTTTTATGGGGCCCACTCGACGAGTCGGCGAGTCACCGCCTGCCCTATTTACAATTTTGAGACTAGTTGTCATGGCAGGCGTCCGTTAGTCTCCTCCCATAGCCCAGTATCCATTCATCCAACTTTCACCTCTATAGCCCAAGACCTTATTTTTCCATCGCGGCCATAGCGCCGCACTCCAATAGTCTTTGCACCTGGCGGGGACCATCCCCGTGTGTATCATGTTGTGCGCTCGGGGATGGTATCCGCCATGTGTATCCCTTACATTTAGATTAACTTGTCTTTTGAACTGGCCTCTACATGTTGGCTTCGGCCCCATGCACGCCTTCCAAAGGTCCGGGACTTAATTGCCCGTGATTACGGATCGTAAGACACATAATAATAATAATAATAACCCCGCGGGGGCAGCTTGTGGCGAGCTGACGGTGAGTGGCGACACCGCGGACCCCTATCCAGGGGGACCATACAGACATGCGCTTACACACACACATACAGACAGTAACACACCCCCCTACCTCTGGCTTGCCTTCATTGGCCGTCCAGAGTGGAATCGCAAGAGCAAAGAACCTATGCTCCAGGTTGGAAGTGTATTGCACGTAATGGCGTAATAACGGGGAAACCCGCTCACGGGGGTAAACCCCGCGATGGTGAAACCGGTGCCGCACCTCTCGACAACCTTTAGCCGCTCAATGGGATGTTGCCCCATTGTCGCACTTTGTGCGTGCGGCCGTTTTATGGGGCTCGACGAGTTGGCGAGTCACCGCCTGCCCTATTTACAATTTTGAGACTAGTTGCCATGGCAGGCGTCCGTTAGTCTCCTCCCATAGCCCAGTATCCATCCATCCAACTTTCACCTCTATAGCCCAAGACCTTATTTTTCCATCACGGCCATAGCGCCGGACTCCAATAGTCTTTGCACCTGGCGGGGACCATCCCCGTGTGTATCATGTTGTGCGCTCGGAGATGGTATCCGCCATGTGTATCCCTTACATAGATTAACTTGTCTTTTGAACGGGCCTCTACATGTTGGCTTCGGCTCCATGCACGCCTTCCAAAGGTCCGGGACTTAATTGCCCGTGATTACGGATCGTAAGACACATAATAATAATAATTTCTTTATTTGCAGGCAAAAAACCCATATTTGTATACAATACACTGTCAAATGTTATATTAAATTTAAAATTTAAAATAAGTACAATGTAAAAATAAAAATAAATATAAAAAGATATGTTAAAAACATTTAAGTACTTAATACATTTAACTACAGTCACAATCTCAAAAAATACGTCCTTACTCTACTTTCGATTCTCGCTCCGATGAACAGACAGCCAATATTTGAAAATGGGACTATCTAGCCCACTACTGACCGCCCGCAATATGCTGTTACTAGAGCAGCACAGTCTGTCCCAGAACGAGGCTATACGTGCCCTCATCACAGCGAAAAAGTCAGGCACTCCCGCTCCGGCAAACATACTCGACGCGCTACAGTATCGTGGCAGTCGCATGAGGGTACGAAAAGCATCATTGTATTGCACCCTCATGGTACTGTAAGACTTACGTTTAAAATTGACCCAGAGTTGGCAGGTGTAGAAACATTGACATATAACCAAGAGTCACGTTGCGGGGTTTGCCTCGAACACTTGTCTCTCGCGTGGTGTTCGCGCGGTTCGCGTCTCAGCCTGCCACGAGGCTCCTATATCCTTCTCAGTTGTTCTTACTCAAAAACAATCCTCGAGATTGGATAGACACTCCCTCAAATAACTTGACACTGGCGAAATCTAACAAGGAAACGCCATTAAATAAAAAATAGAATAGAATACTGTAACCAACAAACAACATAACAACATAGAAATCGTGAATAAGAAAACCTCAATATCTACTCCGAGTTCCGACCCAAATACATACATACATACATACATACATATAGAACAGTCAACTTTTTTTCGTTGGCTCTTATTTACATCGAAAGTTGTTCATTGGTCTGATGTACCCCTAAATATATGTAACGAATTTAATTTTACACCTTGCATACACGCCAGTTTTGTTTTAGAGTTAAATATTCAGCACATCCGTGTTTAAAATCATCAAAAATACAAATATTCAACAGGGAATCTGAAATTTTATTTAACAAAAATGTATTTTTTTACTATTTTTTATTGAATGGAAATATTATGCGATGAGATTGGGCATTGAAAATTCCACAGGATACAAATTTGTTGCGAGCTGATTTCATATTCTGGAATGCCCGATTGTTTCAATCTGAATTGAATTTAAATGCTACACTTTTATATCTGAACGCGCAAACAATGTCCGCATATTTTGTTCTAACTGCCTATGAAAACGAATCTAACCATAAATAATAAAAAAACTGGTATAGGAGAGTAAACGTTTTTTAGCTTTTTGTATGGAGACTGTTTGTTTCGTAAACCTTTGAATTATAATGACTATGCGATTGAAAATAAGGTTGAAATTCGCATGCAAGCTTGTTGAAAACTTAATTGTAATTATTACATCATCATCACACCTTGTATACGTCCCACTGCAGGGCACAGGCCTACCCTCAGGGAGGGTGTACGAGCGTTAGTCCACCACGCGTGCCCAATGCGGATTGGTAGACTTCACATACGCATCGGAATTTCTTCTTCAGCGTATGCAGGTTTCCTCACGATGTTTTCCTTCACCGTTAGAGAGCAGTTGGTATTGCGTACAGAAGTTAGAAAAACTCATTGGTACATGGCATGTGGTCCGTGCGGATTCGAACCCGGACCCCAAGATTGAGTTTCCATAGCTCTCCTCAATGCGCCACCGACGCTCGCAAAATAGCGTGGATCAATCAAGAGGATCCAGGTTCGAATCCACACGAACCACTTGCCATGTTCCAATTACTTTTTCTATCTTAGGTACGTAATACCGACTGCTCTCAAATGGTGTAGGAAACCATCGTGAGGAAACCTGCATACGCTGGCGAGGAAATTCCTAGTGAAGTATACCAATCCGCATTGTGTATGCGTGGTGAACTGACGTACATTATACCTCCTGAGGTTAGGCCTGTCTCATGCAGTGGGATGTATGAAGGTTGATTATGATGATTGTCTACTTTGAAATACGAAAGATTTTTAATGAACGTATCGTTCATTCAAAATAAATTTTATTTCTTGTGCTGTTTACCAACCTTGAAATTTTGCTGCAGGCTTTTAGATATTCGCTGTATGTCCCCAAACAATCGACTATTTAAGTACCTGAAACGAAAAAAAATTAAATTAAATTTAAAGCTTACTTTATAAGGGTATCTAGCTCTCTGGCGGAATATATCCTGTCTTCTTTTAGGTGACCGATTGACGCATTGACGGAATGACGAAAAATGATCTGATCCAAAAAAATAAATAACTGCTTGGCGAAAATTTATAAAACAGCAGATTTTTTATCGCGATAACAAAGTTGATCCCGCAGAAAAAGTTGTTCTCTTAAATGGTCTGGAGCATCCTTTAAAGTATGTAACGTATATAAGTTAAAACCGTGTATAATTATAGCGAAATAACACATGGGCAAAGCAAAGACGTCAGTATCTAGAATCTAGATACGAGCGAGCTCGAATTTTTTTGCACATCTATTCGGATTGTGGTCAGACATCTTTGCAAAAATAGAAACTAAGAGAGAGCTAAGCAAGCTCGAAGTACAAAACAATTTGCAAACTAACCTAAGTAAAAGCTTTAGATTGAGCACAGCATGCTCGAAATTTTTACCACCACGTCTTAGCTGTGGTCAGAACTCTTTAGGATTTATTTAGATTTTATTAGATTTTATTTATTTAGATTCTTTTTACGGCTGGGTCTAGCAATAACGCCTCGGCTGTAATTATCAACTCACCGAACTTGTATCATAATGTACTATTAATTGTATTTTGGTTTTATTCAAAATAGAATCAAACTGTTTGAACGGAGCGTGGTCGCGGGAACATGCTCTTAAGGCGGTATGATCCGGTCGAGGCCGCGCTCACTGGTTTTTTGAACACGAGCGAAACATGAAAAACTGTGTTTTATCATTTTCGACAAATTATGTTTTATTTAAGGATCTGGCGGAAAGGCGATCGCTTTTAATAACACGATTAGATTAAGTTTACTAGATAGAAAAAAAATCCCAAAGTTACCTCTTTTTGTTATGTTTTTTTCAATATTATAATTAAAACCAAAAGCCAAACCCACAATAAGACTTACCATAAATTAACACACAGATCGTCATATAGCACAAATAGCCATGGCGTTCCACAGGGCAGTATATTAGGCCCTCTTTTATTTCTGACTTATATAAATAATTTTCCTGACTCAATAAAGCATGACTGTAAATTATTTGCTGACGATACCACTCTTCTAATAAAAGCTAAAAATAAAATGACTTGTGAATTAGAGATAAATGAAACCTTATCATCTGTAATCCATTGGCTAAATGAAAATAATTTAAGTATTAATGCTTCTAAAACAAAATTGATCGAATTCCAGACATATAACAGTACATCAATGGAATTAAACGTGGTACTAAACAATGAAAGAATTGAACCGGTTAATGATATAGTCTTCTTGGGAATCACAATTGACAAATATTTAAACTGGAAATCCCATATAGAAAAACTATGCTCAAAGCTTGACAGATATGTATATGTTTTGAATAGGCTCAGACTTATAACCAGTAAAGAAGCAGTTCTTACAGCATACCACGGGTTGATATCGTCTAATTTGAGGTATGGCATAATTTTGTGGGGGTATTCTGTGGTGTCTCAGAGAGTGTTTATTGTTCAGAAGAAATGTGTCCGTGCTTTATCTGGAGCTCATTATCTAGATAGCTGTATTTCTTTATTCAAAAGATATAACATACTACCATTACCGTGTTTGTATCTGTATGAAATGTGTGTATTTGTACACACACACCTGAGTCTATTTAAAAGAAATGTAGATGTGAATAAAAGACGAGGCAGATATGCTAACAAATTGTATGTACCTATACAGAGATTAGACGTCTACAGTAAAAACGTATATTGTATGGCGATCAGATTATATAATCACTTACCTGATAATTTTAAAGATTTGAATACAAATATGTTCAAAAAGCAGGCACACAGATACTTCATGGAGAAGTGTTATTACTCAGTAATCGAATTTCTTAATGACAATAGCAATGCTCGACAATTAATGTAGATAAAAAGTACCTATGATAATTCTTATTTGTAAAAATGTTATTATTTCTTAACTTCTTAGTTAGGTAAGTACTCATTAAAATTGAAGTACCTATGACATTCTTTAGTATCAATGCAAAATGTAATTTTAGAAAAATGTTATCATGATAATTTAAAATAAAATTAAATCTTTTAAAGTACCTAAACATTATAATGTATGTATCTATAGGATAATAATTTAGAATAATGTTGTGTTTTTTGTATGTATACCCCAGTTGCTACACGGCAATAATTTGTACGCCTAATGGGCAAAATGTATCAGAACTTTTAAATAATATTAACACCAACTGTAATGCACTACATTTTGACAAATAAATAAATGAATCTGAATCTGAATCTGAAACTGCTGATATTTAACTTTTTATTTTCGAAGTTAAAACTTAACTAAACACATTAAATTTTTCTTGACAAATTCGCTGAATTTGGAGCTTAGAAACACCCAAGACAAAAGATAATCATGACAAATATTTATTTTTGCGATCCTGCTTTCATTTGAAGCGGGATGGCTAATTGCAAACTTAAGGCTAGGTTATTCCAGTGCAAGCGTCTCTTTCTTGCAAGCATAAGTTTACAATTAGCCATCCCGCTCCAATTGAAAGCAGGATCGCAAAAAAACGTGTTTTTCGTCAATATCTTTGCTCATGGGAGTTTCTAAGCTAAAACTTCTCCTGAGTTCACTAGAAATATTTAATGTATTTAGTTAAGTACAAGAATAAAAAGTTAAATATCAGCAGTTTAATCATAGTATTGAAAAAACATAACAAAAAGGGGTAAATTTGGGATTTTTTTCTATCTAGTAAACTTAATCTAATCGTGTAATTGAGAACAGTCGCCCATCCGCCCGATCCTTAAATAAGACATAATTTAATTTCAGACTTTAAAACACAGTTTAAAACACTTTCGTTCTTATTCAAAAAACGGCCTCGACGGTATAACAGCGTCTTAAGCTTGAAAGAAAGAGACGCTTGCACTCGGATAACCTGGATTCAACTGTAACAGTCACTAAACTTTAAGAGTGAATGAAAAAAGGGTAATCCCCAGAGGAACAGTTTTATTTCCCTTAACACGGATGTTACGGCTGAAAGGAGAGCATTTGAATTTAGTGTGAAACTGATAATGGGTACTACGATAGTGTGGAGAACTATTGTGAGGCGATTTGAAAATATGAAAGTGGTTTTGGTTACGTAGTAGGAGATTTCCACCGAGCTCGGTGGCGCGTTGCGGAGAGGTATGGACTCTCAATCAACCCGGACGTTCGAATCCGCACGGACAACACGAGAATGAGTTTTTCTAAGTTGTGTACGTAATACCGACAGCTGTCAAACGGTGAAGGAAAACATCGTGAGGAAACCTGCTTATGCAGAAGAAGAAATTCTGATGCGTATGTGAAGTCTACCAATCCGCATTGGGCACGCGTGGTGGACTAAGGTACTAATCTATGGACTAAGGCCCAAACACCATCCTAGTGGGTAGGCCGGTGCCCTGCAGTAGGACATATACAGGTTGTTAGATAATAAGTAAGAATAAATTTTTAAAACTCATAAAGGGGGTTGTTAAGACCGTCGAACTGAAAAACTTTCTCTATGGGACCAACAACGAAATCGCGAAAAAAAAATCTGATATCCCATACATATTTTAGCTCTAGTCATAGACTTAAACTCTAGCGATAGACTTGCCCTTGCATAGAAGCAACATGTTCCACTTGAATGAGGTGTACGCACCTGATTTGATGTTCCCGAGTTCACTTCGTCACTATGGCAATGACAGACCGCAATGGTGTCATTTTGTGTTGTTTTGTGTGACATGTTGTTTGTTTGAACGAGCTTTTCTATCGCTAGAGTAATATGTCTATGGCTCTAGTCGATTTGTAGAGTATAGAACATAATTTTTTTTTCGCGATTTCGATATTGGTCCCATAGTGAAAGTTGTTCAGTTTGATGGTCTAAACCACCCCCTTAAAGCTTTATTTGTATTTTTGTAACACTTTGTACACCCAGGTCCCACTGCAAGGCACAGGCCTGTTCTCTAGGAGGGCATTTGGGCGTGAGTCCACCACGCGTGCCCAATGCAGATCGGTAGACTTCACATATGCAACAGAATTTCTTCTTCTGCATAGGTTTCCTCACGATGTTTTCCTTCACCGTTTGAGAGCAGTTGATAATACGGGTCATGATTTCATATCAATTAAATATGTATTATAAAAACGTGTACGTGTATCCAAAAAGTCTTCAATGAGCGTTTAAGTTTTACGATATTTCGAGCGCTCGAGATGAGTGTTCTTGAATTTTCGAGTGCCCGATACTCCCGGATGAGGGGTTAAAACACGTTGTTATGGAAACGTACGGTTATTACGCCAGTACATGTGGAGGGTTGACGCAGAGCAACGAACATATATATCTCTTGCTTGAAAGTTACTGATGGTCGCGTGGCTAGAGGTCTACCGAGAGGACGTCTGCGTCGGCTCGTGATTTTTCTGGCCATGTGGCTCGGCCATTTTGTGAACTCTTTTGTGTTTTAACCTTAAAACAATCACTTGAGACTCTAAACTACTTACATTTGCAAAACTGCCATTCTACTTAATTAATTAATACTGATCATTTTCATACGTATACTCTCCACATAACGAGACGTTGGCTGAATTGTGATAACACATCGGATGCCATTAAACAAACATTTAATTGATAGTTACTGATATTATCAAATAATTACAAAAGCTAGTTGCAGAAACGCTCATAAAAGTTAATCCTCCATGAAATCTCTTGCTAGCTTTTACTACGTCAACAAGACAAAAAGTGACAGCAAAAGATTTAATGAAGTATTAACTTTAATAAGCGTTTCTGCAAATGAGTTTAAAACTACAAAACACCAACCAACCAATCACCTACTATTATATTCTATTTTTATTTAATGGCGTTTCCTTGTTAGATTTCGCCAGTGTCAAGTAGTTTGAGGGAGTGTCTATCCAATCTCGAGGATTGTTTTTGAGTAAGAACAACTGAGAAGGATTTTGGAGCCTCGTGGCAGGCTGAGACGCGAACCGCGCGAACACCACGCGAGAGACAAGTGTTCGAGGCAAACCCTGCAACATGACTCTCACCTACTATTAATATTAACTAATGCAGTCATGTCTATTATCAATTTATCATTGGAGGACACCTTGACACAATTTTGGGTCCCATAGTCAAACAAGGAACCCTCATAAATATAGTTTTATCCATTTTGTATGTCTGTTTGTATGTCCTACATCAATTACAGTATCTTAATTTTGCACCTATTAAAAAAGTATACAATTCGGAAAGTTTCGGAATTTGTAAAATTAATAATTGTGAAAATCGAGACCAGCTGTTACCGTAGATAATAAAAACTTAAATATCCAACATGGATTTTAAAACGGGACTAAACGTTTTTTAGGATTACGTTATTTTTTACTATCTCTAGAGTATAATACAAGGAAAAAAACAAAATTACTAGATACTAAAAATATGCAATTAAAATATAGTACAATAAGTAACAAACATAGTACCTACAACAAAATAAACAGACAAATTTGCAACTATGCAACTTTTTCCATTTAGTATTTAGACGCAGAGGTCTCAAAACAATCTTGTTATCAATATGTCATGCTTTTCCGAAAAGTAATGCCCGATTAAATTAAAATAAACAGATAAAACAAATTGAGCAAACAATCTCAATGTATTCAGAGTACCTAAAGAAATAATGTACAGCATTGCTTGCTCTGTGGGCGGGTCTTTTCACGACTATTTTAACGTAGGTAAAATCTTATGTGGTATTCACGTGAGAATTGAATTGTAACTGAGAAAAAAAAATACATTTTCTCAAACAAGCTTTATTTGAGCATTATTTTGACAACCTTCTTCGAGATAAATCGAAATTGCTGTACTATGCGAGCATGGGCCGCCAAAAGTTGTATGAAAATCCATATCTGTCGTGGGTTAGCGGCCAAATAAATGACATAGTATACTCATACCTGTCGTTCAACAATTTAAAAATGGAACGATCTTTTACTCCGAAACATGGCAACCAAGGAGGTCACTTATCAAAGGTTTTATTTAAATTTCGAACTGGCTTGCAAATAGAAAGCTTTATAATAAAAAAAAACGAATGGACTCTTTAACCACAGATACAGATTAATAATAAGTTACTAGCTTTAACGCAGGAAAAATTTTTGTTTCAATGATATTGCATGAATGCTACCCACTATTGTATGCCCATCATGTGGCGGAACATAGCTGAACTGTACCTAATGTAATAATGTCATCAATTATGTATACCTATGATTCACAATAAAGAATATTTCTATTTCAATTATTGTTGTTCGTCATTGATTGAAGAGTTGATTGATTTTAATTTCCGCGCATTGTTTGAGAAAAGCACTATTCAAGCCTTGGCCACAACTAGGCATTGATGGACTTACGTATGTGTGTCTCGGCGTCGCCTCGGCCCACATTTACACGTTCGTCCATCATTGCCTCTTTTGCTGGCCACTGCAGTAATGTACTAATGCGAACTCCATGACAGTAGGCATGTGCTCTGCAGTGGGACGTATATAGGGTCCAACTTAATATGCTGACACTTTATTAAGGGGTTGTTGAGACCATCAAACTGAACAACTTTCTCTATGGGACCAACATCGAAATCGCGAAAAAAAAATCAGCTCATCCATACAAAACTGCAAACCTACTCGAGTCAAATGTATGGGTCAGCAGTTTTTTTTTTCGTAAATTCGATGTTGGTCCCTTAGAGAAAGTAGTTCAGTTTGCTGGTCTTAACATCCTCTTAAAAAAGTGTCAGCATATTAAGAAGGACTCTGTATAGGCTGATGATGATGATGATACGAAAGTCCACGACCGACTAAGTAAACGAAAAAACCATACAAATTGAAATAAGAAGTAATTTTGTCGTATATCTTTTTCAAGACGCAACATTGCTTGAGTGGTTATTCCGTGGCCTTTGACAAACAGGCTAAAAGTCGCCTTCGGGCCCTTTCTAAAGAGCCGAGACTTTGAAGGACCCTTTGGATTAAAAGGACCTTTGACTTTAATACCCGCTTTTACGTTAATATTAAGTCTGTATCTCAAAAGAATTGGGAGCTTTATGTTTCCGTTTCCGGTTATATGGACCACATACAGGGTCCTTCTTAATATGCGGACACTTTTTTAAGGGGATGATCAGACCATCAAACTGAACAACTTTCTCTATGGGACCAACATCGAAATCACGAAAAAAAAGAGCTGTCCTATACATTTGGCTCGAGTAGGTTTGCAGTTTTGTATGGAAGAGCTGATTTTTTTTTTGCGATTTCAATGTTTGTCCCATAGAGAAAGTTGTTCAGTATGACGGTCTGATCATTCTCTTAAAAAAGTGTCAGCATATTAAGCTGGACCCTATATACAAGCAACCGTGGTGGTCCAGTGGCGAGTAACCTTGCCTGCCGTGCAGGAGGCGATGGTTCGATCCCCGTCCAAGCCGACTCGTACCAATGAGTTTTTCGGAATTTATATACGATTTGTAACACCACTGGCTTTTCGGTGAAGGAAAACATCGTGAAGAAACCTGCATGCTTCAATTTCGAGGCAAGTATTGTACCCACTGTCCATTATAAGTGGCGACGGGCTCACCCCCTGTCACACTGGACAGAGTTTCGGTACTACAGGTGAAACGTGGATGTTCTGAGGTTTCAGAATGTCTCTGACTACCCTTTCGGGGAATACAGTCGTGAGCATATACTATGTTATACAAGGTTTAACAAAACATCCTTGTAATACTTGAAGGGGTGGTTTAGGTAGCTTAAAAAAGAATTGACGTTTAATAAGTGTGCTTCAGGCTCCTATATTGAATAAATGATTTTGAATTTTGAATTTTTGAATTTTAGACTTATGGTTTAGTTAGACCATCAAACTGAACAACTTTCTCTACGGTACCAGTGTCAAAAGCAGCTGTTCCATGCAAAACTGAAAACTTACTCGACCAGATTTTTTTATCGCAATTTCGATATTTGTATCCTATTAAAATAGTTTCAGCTAATTTTGTTACTTATTTATTCTTTCATACGTAATACGAGGCGACTAAGGGATAAGGTTTCCTATTTAAAAAAGCGTTTCTTGTACTCTCCTTTAATTTTTGTGTTTTTTTTGTTACCAAATCTGCCATAATAACGTATACTGAGTAAAAATTTCAACTTTCTACCTATTCGGACGGAAAGCGTAGGCTTAGTGCGTTCACACACGATGGCGCACTGAAGCAGCGGCAGATGTCAGTCCATAGAACCACACCCGGTGCGTCAATGCGTCACCGTGTGTGCTTCTACGTGCGGTTTCATACAACTCCTTGCTTCACAAATAACGGACTGACGTCTGCCACTCCGTCAATGCGTCATCGTGTGTGAACGCACTTAGTAATACTATCCCATTGGAACCCTTTTTGGGTAAGGAACCCGAAAAACGTTTTAATTTCCTTGAATTTCCCAGCATTTACACAAATACGAAACAAAACTAGGTATGTTGTACAAAAGACTACGCTTCGTAGCGGTCTACGGGCTACGAGGCTACGGCGTAGCACTTAAGTAAAACCGGCCATATGGAAATACAAGTGTCGCTTTTAATGGATTTTAAATATTAATGTGAGACCAAATAGTTGGTTCGTGTCTTATGTGTAAGGGTTTAAAGGTGAAAATTGAACAACTGGAATGAATATAGTAAGCACAAACAATGTTCTTTCGAAATGGAGAAGAAGTAAGCTGGATTTGAACCCGCGAATTGCTTACATAAGGCATACTATTGGTTGCTGAGCTATCGTGACCGCATTCATTTTGAATTCCTGAAAATGTAAATTTTTTCTCAAAATAAAAGTTGTCTAGAAATCGCAATCTCCAAGCCATCTGGCGAAGAGCGTGTCGGTCCCGCCCTTAGGGTAAAGAGTAGAAAAAAATTCAGACGAAATACAAAACCTACCAAAACGCGATCTTATCGCTGCAAAGATATTTCTTTCTATGCAAACTAAAAGTAGGGGGAAACGATGAACAAAAATAAAAATGTTCTACTATCCTTACATATCTCTTTTGCCTCATTCACATCCATACATGCCCGTCGGTTTCGGGTACTCGTTTGTACTCGTACGTCCCCTTTTTGTAGGACGCAACCGATTTGATCAGAATACGTCCTACGAGGTAGACCTGTGTCAATCGATCATTTTTCGTAACCCGGGTCGATCATGACCCACTTGTAGAGTGATCGGGTTAAAATGACTCGATCTTTTCGATCATTTGGGTCACAGTTCATTTGTACGACTGACAGAATGACGAATGCTATGCTGAGCAGGTTATTGCTATACTAATTTAACCTAAATAAAGCACGACGATCTTAAACGCGAGTCACGGGTGCAACTAATTCGAATAATTCAAAAATCACCCGATCAACAGGTCGCGAGCCGCGGGCGCGGGTCACGACGCAAACAACCTGGTTTATTTCACTTACGAGAAAGAGTGCGAGCGAACGAACGCGGTTTGTAAGTAAACGAAAGAGATAGACACGTTTTGTTTGTTACGTCTTATTCGATTGACAACGAAGACTCGATCATTTTGTAAGCAAGCAATTAGTTACGGTAACAATATAAGAATAAAGTGCAATTTGGTTTGCTTTGTAATCGGGTTAAATGATCGAATCTTTTAAAGACCCGCGATTCGATGACTCGTTTACAGGTTGCGATCGAATCAAAACGATTCGATCAATCGCGATCGACACAGGTCTACTACGAGGGCGTCCTCTGCCGACACTTCCACTGACTTTAGCTCCATATATCTTGTATTTTGTACATCTGCAGTCACTCATCCTCTCCACATGACCAAACCAACGAAGCATACCTTTAGACCTATAAAAACCTATAAAAGTAATGTATGAAAATGTAGTATTGTAAAAATTTTTTTAGGCTTAATTTTAATGTAGGCTTTCCTTCTTGAGAAGAATAAGAGAAGAATATTGTAATGAGGGCGCCACTGTACTGTAAAAGGGCTCTTTAGTACGAAACATAAAATTTTCAAATTCCACTTTTTTTTATTATTTATAATTATGGACTTCTTGCTTGTGCGTTAGCACCGCATTTCCGCCAATGTCAAGTAGTTTGAGGGAGTGTCTATCCAATCCCGAGGATTGTTTTTGCGTAAGAACAACTGAGAAGGATTTTGGAGCCTCGTGGCAGGCTGAGACGCGAACCGCACGAACACCACGCGAGAGACAAGTGTTCGGGGCAAACCCTGCAACGTGACTCCAAATTCCACTTATTAGCTAAGTAGTATTCTCCAACTTTTTAAACGAAAGATCCCAAAGGGTAGGTTTTAAAAAATACTACTGTAACGGACTTCCCGGGAATTCGATCGGAAATCCCGCGGGATTATCAGAGATGTCCCGTGAAGCTTTTATTATCGGCGAGTTGAAAAAGATGGATTAGTTGATTGTAAGTAGGGGATGGTGGGGTGGAATGGGAAAGTTAATAATGTGGACATTTTAGATTATTAAAATGTTCATTAGTTTCAAATTTTAGATTGGTTCAAGTAGATACAATGTGACAAGAAGATTATTAAAGTCATTTCCATGAATCAAATAAAAGTTGTTTCTAGTATGATTTGTTTATTTATTATTTTAATTGAAGGGGTGATTTTTTGAAAGATAATGAAAAAAAAAAAGTTCAACATAACTCGATAGGTGGCATTGATAAAATAGATGAATGTCTTATCTTGCTGTTAATAAAATAAATATAAAAAATTAAAGGTAATTTTATTTAGCAAAATCAAATACAAGTTCAAGTTAGAACTGACTCCAAAAAATATTTCATGATGTTCAGTAGTCAGAAAATAAAAATAAAATTATAATAACTGTTTTTTTAATAAAAAAGATAAAACATTAAAACACACTTCGTCAAAGGATGCCTCAGTCTCAGTGGCATGCATGTTTATTTTACTTTTTATTCTTCAGACCCATGGAACGTCAACGCAATCAATTGAGGCATGGTTTTCATTTATTTATAATTAATGGACTTTAGCTTGTGCGTTAGCACTGCATTTGCGCCAGTGTCGAGTAGTTTATGGAAGTATCTATCCCAATCTCAGGGATAGTTTTTGATCAAGAACAAGAAGAGATAGAGGATTGCGGAGCCTCGTGGCAGGCAAAAATGCGACGCGCGATCACCACGCGATACAAGTGCTCGTGTCAGAACCTGCAACGTGACTCCTTGACTCATGGTTGGCCTACATTGAAACCAGCCATAAGAAAACCGTCCATTCTCATAGCAGATTTTTAATATTGCTTTATCAGGAAGATACTTCACAATAATTGTATGGATTAGAGATGTATGGATGCATGTCTGTCTATGCATCCTAGTCTCTGCCTACTCCACTGGGAAAGTGGAGTGACGTTACTGGAATATCATCATCATCATCGTCAGCCTATATACGTCCCACTGCTGGGCACAGGCCTACCCTCTAGGAGGTTGTTTGGGCGTTAGTCCACCACGCGTGCCCAATGCGGATTGGTAGACTTCACATATGCATCAGAATATCTTCTTCTGCATATGCAGGTTTCCTCACGATGTTTTCCTTCTGTTTGAGAGCAGTTGGTAATACGTACATAAGTTAGAAAAACTCATTAGTACGTTGCATGGTCCGTGTGGATTCGAACCCGAACCTCTTGATTGAGATTCCATACGTCTCCGCAACGCGCCACCGAGCTCTTACTGGAATATAATAATTACAAATACGGAATCCCAAACTGTAAGTAGATTACCCTGAAAGGCCTTAATTCCCAAAATGAAATGTGGAACCCTAAAAAATGAATACGAGTCTCAACATGTCATCTCATAGTAAAACATAATTAAAGTCTCCATTCATATTCGTCGAAGCGTACGTTTATTATTAGCGACATGAAAAAGATGGCGCCGTTCGTCACGGTGATTGTAAGTGGCGAAGGGGAGGCCTGGGTGACATGGTGAAACGGAAAATGTGGAATATATTGCGTTTGAGTGCGCTTCCTGTGTGATTAGTGAACGCGGAACTTGAATGAAAACAGTTTTTTTTGCAAATCAATGAAATTAGTTTTGTTCATAACTCAATTATTTTATATTTGCCAGAATATGGTCTGAATCTTCTTCTTATCGTGTGGGCAAGCCCTGGTGTCAGAGTTTATTGAAACCGCCTTACGGCATCTAACATGGTTTTTAGTAGTAGCCAGGACCAACGGCTTAACGTGCCATCCGAAGCACGGAATCATATTTCTTTTCAGACAATCAGGTGGATTCAGCCTGCAATGTCCTAACCAACTGGGGAAAAATGCAAAAAGTGACATATCACCCCTGGGAATCGAAATCACGACCTCCGTGTCAAGAGCCCAATGCTCTTAATCCTACGAATAAGAGAATGTATAGAAGTATAAATGAAGCTCAAAAAGTGGCACCAAAAAAATTGTAACGCGTTCTAAATTTGTTCTTTAAAAATTGTAACTCGCCGCCAAAACTCATACAAAATGTCATTTTTCATGGGGTGCCAAAAATGATTTCGATTTTGTTTGTAGTTATTCTTCCATATTTATTTCTTATTCGTAGTCTTAATCATTAGACCACGGAGGCAGTAAATAAGGTAAGTAAGTTTTAAATGAAACAAGAATTTTTTTTAATTAACATACTTTACACATGATTGTTTTTCCGTGTTTCCTTCTAGAGGGAAAAGGCAAACACATATTTGTACTTTCATGAAACCATAATTACGAAAAACCAGCCAAGAGCGTGTCGGATATGTCCATGATAAGGTTCCGTAGCCATTGTATAATTTATTTAAAAAAAAGTATTTATTCTTTTTCAGATTTTTACTATAGTATTTTAGAAGTAAGTTTGTTCGGAATCCTAAAAAACCATCCATATAAATAACGTATTTGTCTAGATGTCAAATAAAGCTTCATACATAATTGCATCCATCCATTTCATCGTCGATAGGAAAGAAAACATGTATATTTTCTATCCCATCGACGTATATTTTTCACTTACAACAATAATGTCATAAAAATATACTCTATTACATATTAAAGAGGGTTGAAAACACTCTAATACAATTCACTAGCACGAGGTACTTATAAGGCTTAGAGGGCCCATCAAATTGTCGGAAGTTACCTATTTTGAATACGTCCCTTTTTACCCTTGCCTCCTTAAAAGGGCTATTCATATTTTAGTATCTGGTTTTCTTTTATTTACTTAAATCTTGAGTTGTATTTCAGAGATGTTTCTAATTTTTATTTTTCTGTGGTGAAAGTCTTTCTAGAAAAAACCTGCCAAGTATGAGTCGGACTCGCTCAATATGCTCACTACTATACAGGGTGTAACAAAACACCCTAGTAATACTAAAGGGGGAGCTTGAGAACATCAAAATGAACAACTTTCACTATGGAATCTCTACTCAAATGTATCGGACAACCGTCTTTTTTGCGTTTTCGAAGTTGAATCGATGGTGAAAGTTGTTCAGTTTGATCATCTAAAGCAACCATTTGAGTATTAATAGGGTGTTTTATTACACCCTGTATTTCCCGAGGGGATAACCAATGGTATTTGAAATAATAAGGTACATTTAGAATATTATTTAAGTTTCACGATAAAGTAAACCTTATTTGTAAAGATATAAGCATAAATACTTCTAATTTAAATTTGTTTGGTTTTTTCGTTTACTTAGTCGGTCGCGGACTTTCGTATCATCATCATCACAGCCTACAAACGTCCCACTGCGGGGCGGTATGGGCGTTAGTCCACCACGCGTGCCCAATGCGGATTGGTAGACTTCACATACGCATCAGAATATCTTCTTCAGCGTATGCAGGTTTCCTCACGATGTTTTCCTTCACCGTTTGAGAGCAGTCGGTAATACGTACATAAGTTAGAAAAACTCATTGGTACATGGCATTTTGTCCGTGCCGATTTGAACCCGGACCTCATGATTGAGAGTCCATACCTCTCCGCAACGCGCCACCGAGCTCTTTTCTTTAATTCTTTATCTGTATTCAATTATGTGTTCTGTTTTGGTGTGCAATAAAGAATAATTGAATTGAATTGAGTACCCAAAATCTGTCCAGTGTGACAGGTAGTGAGCCCGTTGCGATACAATACACGCCTCTAAATTAAAGCCTTATAGGTTACAGTGCTACCACAAGATAATATCTAACCAAAAAAACCCACTCGAAAGTTCAATTTCAATAGTACCGCAGTATACAAAAAGAGAATCCGAAATTGAACCGCCTCGGTAGGAAATAGAATAAAATAAAAAAAAGGTGAATTGAAAAACAGTCTGATTAAATACGAGAAAAATTTTTACTTTTCTTTTTTTGGACTGTAGCAGAAATGATTGTTTTTTAAATGAGCTCCTGCTAGAAAGTGTTTTCGTAGATTTAATTTTTGATAAGAATAGTGTTCTGTAAGTTGAAAGCACTTTACTTTGTAACACCATTTGCTTTTCGGCGAAGAAACCAGCATTCTACCTACATACTTAAATTTTGAGGCGTGTATTGTCACAGATTATTTAATATGTCATTATCTTAGATCAAAGTAAAATTAATGGATAGGCCTAAAGCGTGTTAAGTTGAAGCACACTACTAGGGCAATTGCTCCATACAAACTAGCACAATTGTCTGTCATCTCGGTACAAATTTGAAGGTTATCATTCATTTGCTTTGCCTCATTTTTCTGGTTTGAAATGTTTGCATAAGGCCTATCTATTAATTTTACTTTGATCTAAGGTCATTATCATGTCAGCCGATGGACGTCCACTGCTGGACATAGGTATCCTCCAAGGATCGCCACAACGACCGGTACTGCGCTGCCCTCATCCAACGGGTGTCCGCTACCTATACCAGTTCTCGGTCAATCTTGTGGGTTCCCACCAGATGGATAATGCCTGGTGGAAGAAGGACTTGCTGGACCTGTGTAAGAACCTGTGTGAATAGTTAGATACAAACACCACTTCACTGTTCAGAGCTGCAGTCTCCAGGGTCCAAATACCACTAATGATAGCCAACCTTCGAATGGAGATGACCACAAGGCGAACAAGAAAGTTCTAGGATACAATGACGTGCCAAGTTGTGATAGGTGGCTAAACTTTGCATCTCATCTTTGTTCTGAACACTGCATTAGATACCCTAATCCCTTAGTCGCATTTGAAGACACCCACTGGCAGAAATATGGTGGCCTTCGAAGCTGGAATACCGACACCTCATTTTCATTTAGTTTCAAAACGGAACAATAATGGAATGCTGTACAGAAGCAGATGACGTAGATCCGGTGTTCCGGTTAATATCCGGCCTTTTCTACAACATCCGGAGTCGCTTTAGATTGGGCTTGTTTCTATTCCTTCGGACCTCCTTTCCGTATTGTAAGGGTGAATGCAGATTGGTTCCGTAGGATTAGAGACAAAGATATTTTGATGTTTGTTTTGTGACATTTTAAATCCTGGTAAAATTTAAAGGGGTGGTGTAGTTTAGACCATCAAACTGAACAACTTTCTCTATGGAGAAAACGTCGAAATTCAAATGCAAAAAATCTGCTGTCCAATACATTTCAGTCTAGTAGATGGTTCTTATACCTACCTACTCCACCATTGAAATACTAAATAATGGACGCCGGATCAAATACAAAATTCTCGAAAGAAGTGTCCTAGACTAACGTACACAAACGTATGTTCGTGTTAGTCATAAATACCATCTAAAAATTGAGGGTGTTGAATATTTTTTTTAATTTGCTTGCAAAGTTACAGCATAGCGGCACGGCATTAATAGCTGTGTGCGTAGTCGGTCGATCAATTAAGACTGGCGCTTGGCGCGTAACTATTTTGGATTCTTTTGAGACACAACGTCCAGTAGTTGGTAAGTCAATGTACTCGACTTAAAATTAAATCTATGGGAAAACATATTTTTTCTGAGGCTCCATAGGTTTTTTTTTCAATTTGATGGTCTAAATCACCCTCTTAAATATTAACTCTTCATACATAACTTGTCTTGTCTGTCTTGTTGACTGTTCATGCATACTCTTTCATATACAAGTATGACCAAACAGTATAAAGCCCGTGTCACCAGTCCAGTGAAACCGCCCCTTAACACTCGACTCATCAGGATTCAAGTGGTATCACCTCATTTCGCGAGCTACCCTGTTTTATGGGGGAAGGGACATTTTTTTATTTTCCTTACATTCATCTTGTGTATTGGTTATTTATTTAGGTCACTTATTGAAAGATGACGAATATGGGCATGGAAATGTAGATATTACACTTCATAGAAGAAGCAAGTAGTTTTTCAAATAAATAAAAATAAAAAAGTACAAACTTACATACATACATAGGCTGTTAAACACATTACCCTTCCTTTGCGTCGCGCAGTCGGGTAAAAAGTGCGTAGGTACGCCGAAGGAGAAATTTAGAGGTGTATGTTAATTGGGCACGCGTGGTGGACTAACGCCCATACACCCTCCTTGTGGGTAGGCCAGTGCCCTGTTGTACGACGTATACAGGGTGTAAATTTAAATGCATTACATATCAAACAGAGTGCTTTAGACCATCCAACTGAACAACTTTCACTATACTTAGGACTTTATCACTTAAACAGATTTTTTTTGCGATTTCCATGTTAGTCCCATAGTGAAAATTGATCAGTGAAGCACCCCCTTCAGTTTGTAAAGCATTAAAGTTTACACCCTGTATAGGCTGATGATGATGATGACGAAAGATCTCACGATACTTAATTACTGTAATTGATAATTTTCACGGTTTCTAACAAAAAAAAACTTAATGATTAGGCATTCTACAGGGTGAAATTGATATTGTTACCATCCTTTTCAACCAAAAGTCTAGCCGTCAAACTGAACAACTTTTACTATGGGAGCAAACGGATCGGAGCAAAAAAAAATCTGCTGTTGCATACATTTGAGTTGAGTAATAGGCATTGCAGTTTAGTATGTTCCATATTTTTTGTTGTCCCTATGGAGGTGCTACTTGAGAATGTTCCTCCATTGAAAAGGGAAGATTTTCCACCAGGCTTAGTGTGAAGCCTGGGGACCGGCCGTGGTCCCACAGTTCTTAGTTGGACCTTGTATATATATCGAATCTCTGTGATTATTTCTCTTGCGCGATTTATGTCTCGCATTCGATTGTGAACCTTATTTGTAGTAGGTTACGAGTTACGTATTTACAGTGAACGTTGTCTTTGTATGGAGCATATTTCTGAGAGCGACGGTATCGCCATCTGTTAGCTTCTTTGCTATAACTTGTGGGTGTTGACATCTATGGCAAGTCCCCACATCCCGATTGGTTTGCTCCCATAGTAACAGTTGTTCAGTTTGATGGGTAGACTCTTAGTTTAAAAGGAAAATGATTCTAATGATATCAATTTCACCCTGTAGTACTGTTTTATTGTTACTAAAAATCAAAACTTAATCAAACTAAAAATTCAGCGATCCAGTAAAAATATGCATTTGAGAAACATAAAAGATGTAAATCTTAAAAAATGTTCCTCCTCACAATTTTGTATTCTGCATCTGACTGCAATGAATGAACGAAAGAACGAATGAACGAACCTTTTGTCATGGAAAAAAGGTAAAAAGCGAACGACTTGTTACCGCTAGATTTTTTTCCAGGTTTTGTAAGCAGTTACTTCTTTGTAAATCTGACCAGGTATTGTAGTCGTGAGTTAAGTTATGGTATAAAGCAAAATTGCCCATCACAGATTCGAATTTGTCATAACTAATGAGGGATTTTCAGAAAGCCATTAAAAAAGAATAAGTAGTTCCAAATGGGTCGATAGAGGGCGTTGAACAGACATGGGTTAGCGACCTTGCAGATACAAATAAAATAGTAAGAAAGCAGCTAAATAAGAGCATATATTTCGTCAACGGATGCGTCTGACTCAGTGAAATGAATTTTTTTTTACTAGTTAGCCTAAAATTTTCGTCTTCGGGCCCCTCTCTGGTCAACGCCATCTATCGCCGATATGATAAACAACGTTTGAGTAGCTGACAGAAAATTCCTCATTCAAATCAAAATTTATGTCCGAAAATTACATGTAGGTACAGGGTGAAATTGAAATCATTAGCATCCTTTTAAACTAAGACTCTACCAATCAAACTGAACAACTTTTACTATGAGAGCAATCCTGTCAGAACTGACGCTTAAATTGAAAGCAGGATCGCAAAAAAACGTATTTGTCATCAATATCCATTTTTACCCGCGACGGAACGGAGAACGTGTATGCGTTTAGGGTGAGAGGTTGTTTGTTTGTTTGTTTGTTTGTTTGTGTGTTTGTTTGTGCAAATCCAATGTTCCCATTTATCTCCAAAACGGCTAGACCGATTTAGATACGGTTTTCTGTAAAGGGTTCGTAATTAATTAGCGATGGTTCTTAGATAGGTGATACGATATTAACTCGCCAGGGGGCGCTGCAGTAACCATTTTTCTAACATCAAAATGAGTTTTTGCGCATTTACGCCGAAACGGCTTAACCGATTTAGATGTTTTTTTTTTTAAAGTACTTGAGGTTTATTTGCAATTATTCTTAGATAGGTTTGATTGTGACAAACCACCAGGGGGCGCTGATCCGGTTTTTTATCAAGTGCATGCTAGTAGACCGTGTTTGGGCTCTTTTAATAGCGTTTGGTGAGTAGCTTCTGTACATGAAGGTCTGAGGGTCTGATGATAGTAGCAGGACAACTTTGATGGGAACTCTGTGAAGGCAAGTAGCTAGTAGAGCGTGTTTGGGCTCTTTTGATAGCGTTTGGTGAGAAGCTTCTGTACATGAACTGCTGAGGGTCTGGTGATGGAGCAGAAAAGCATCGTGGGGAACTCTGTGAAGGCACATAGCTAAGAGACTGTGTTTGGGGTCTTTTGATAGCGTTTGGTGAGTAGCTTCTGTACATGAACAACTCAGGGTCTGATGATGTAGCAGAACAACAACGTGGGGAACTCTGTGAAGGCACATCACTAGGAGACCGTGTTTGATGTCTTTTGATAGCGTTTGGTGAGTAGCTTCTGTACATGAACATCTCAGGGTCTGATGATGTAGCAGAACAACAACGTGGGGAACTCTGTGAAGGCACATCACTAGGAGACCGTGTTTGGTGTCTTTTGATAGCGTTTGGTGAGTAGCTTCTGGACGTAAATGTCAGAGGGTCTTATGATGCAGCAGAAGAACAACGTGGGGAACTCTGTGAAGGCACATAGCTAGTATACAGTATTTGGGCTGTTTTGATACAGTTTGGTGAGTAGCTTCAGTACATGAACGTCTGAGGGTCTTATGATGTAGCAGGACAACATCGTGGGGAACTCTGTGAAGGCACATAGCTAGTATACAGTATTTGGGCTGTTTTGATACAGTTTGGTGAGTAGCTTCAGTACATGAACGTCTTAGAGTCTGGGGATGCAGCAGAACAACATTTTGGGGAACTCTGCGAAGGCACACAGCTAGTAGACCGTGTTTGGGCTCTTTTAATAGCGTTTAGTGAGTAGCTTCTGTACATAAAGTTCTGAGAGTGTGATGCAGCAGAACAACATCGTGGAGAACTCTGTGAAGGCGAATAGCTAGGAGACCATATTTGGGCTCGTTTGATAGCATTTGGTGAGTAGCTTCTGAACATAAACTGCTGATGGTCTGACGATGGACCAGAAGAACATCGTCGGAAACTATGTGGAGGCACGTAGTAAGTAGGTAAACCATATTTAGGCTCTTTTTTAACCACGACTGGTTGGAGAAATTATATGCGTTTAGGGTGAGAGGTTGTTTGTTTGTGTGTTTGCAGACGGTAATGTAGGAATTCTCTAAAAAGTTTAAAATAAAAAGCAAAATTAAAAATTTTGAAAAAACCCGCGACGGTAATCGAAAAAGGATTAAATAATTTTTTTGCAAATCCCTCGACTAAAAGAAAATAGGTAAGTAACGAAAGATAATAAACCAAACCCTAGAAAATCCGTCGAGGGCTGCCATTGCCATCTGTTCCCAATTTCAATTAGACACAAACTCATAAAACTGATTTACGTTACTACTGGTGAAACGTGGATGTTCTTAGGTGTCAGAATATCTCTGACTACCCCCTCGGGGAATGTAGTCGTGAGCATAATATGCTTATAGTCATAAAACTGAAAAAATTTAGTTCATGAATCAAATGAAAAATGAAATAGGCATGAAATGGCAGCCCCGACGGATTTTCTAGGGTTTGGTTTATTATCTTTCGTTACTTACCTATTTTCTTTTAGTCGAGGGATTTGCAAAAAAATTATTTAATCCTTTTTCGATTACCGTCGCGGGTTTTTTCAAAATTTTTAATTTTGCTTTTTTCTTAGGTGTTTCTTATCTCCAAATTCGGCGAATTTGTCTAGAAACATTAATAATGTATTTAGTTAAGTACAAAAATCTAAAGTTAAATATCAGCAGTTTAATCATAATAATATTGTAAAACATAACAAAAAGGGGTAAATTTGGGATACTTTTTATCGAGTCAAGCTCAATTGTAACCGAATGCGAGTTTGACTAGAGTAGATTCTTAAGTAACCCTTATATTTTTTTCAGAATCTATAACACTATTTTCTACGTCTCAGATGGTTTTTTTTTTCGATGGCCGTGGTAGTCCAGTGGCGAGTAACCTTGCCTGCCGTGCAGGTGGCGATGGTTCGATCCCCGTCCAAGCCTTTATGTACCAGGAATTTATGTACGATTTGTTACACCACTGGCTTTTCGGTGAAGGAAAACATCGTGAGGAAACCTGCATGCTTCCATTTCGAGCGTGTATTGTACTCACTGTCCATTATAAGTGGCGACGGGCTCACCCCCCGTCACACTGGACAGTGTTTCGGTACTTCTGGTGAAACGTGGATGTTCTGAGGTTTCAGAATATCTCTGACTACCCCCTCGGGGAATATAGTCGTGAGCATATGCATGCATGCAGATGGTTTTAAAAAACTCGGATAACCAAGGGGCACCACTGAGCGGAAAAGGGCCTCTTAATCTTGGTTTTAAGCCAAGTCCTCTACGAATGAAACATAGTTTTGTATTATAACGACGTTCGTAGCGACACGGTCGAGATTAGCTTGACAAACATAGGATTAAACCTTATCTCCACGGATATGTTAAGATTATGTCACAGACAAACAAAAACCAGGCTCACGGAGATCTAATGCGTTCTTGACCTTATTCCCATTGAGATAGAGTTCCAAATTGTAGTTTGTACATAAAATTAATCACTAAGTTAGAAAGGGCTTTATAATGTGAGATAGGTTTAAGGCCTCCGCACATTGCAGCGATATTATCGAGCGATTTTATCGAGCGATATTATCGACAGCGATGTCGCGACACCTTACACACTGCAGCGATTCCGCGATTCGCGTCACGCATGCGCCCCACCACTGAATGTATTCGAAAGAGTTGCGATAATATCGCGGTAGTGTGTGGGATCGAGCGCGTCCCCATACAAAATGTACTGAGAACAATTATCGCAAAATCGCAGCGATATTATCGAGCGATAATATCGCGGCAGTGTGTAGGCACGTGAAGGATCGCGCGCGTCCTCATACAAAATGTACTGGAAACAATTATCGCAAAATCGCAGCGATATTATCGCTCGATAAAATCGCTGCAATGAGCGGAGGCCTTTATAGTACACTATACTCTATTCCAAATAGCAACGAAATGTTAAGGACATTTTGAACTACAGAAACAAAGATTTGAAACAGTTAGGTACTCTCACTTATTCTTTGAATATAGCTTTAGTAACGTCCAAGATACGTCATATAGTATATCTCTCTGATAAATATATTATATTTCCTAATCACAATTGGCCAGAAAGCAAAATAGGCATTAGCATATGCTCACGACTATATTCCCCGATGGGGTAGTCAGAGATATTCTGAAACCTCAGAACATCCACGTTTCCACGTTCCACCAGTAGTACCGAAACTCTGTCCAGTGTGACGGGGGGTGAGCCCGTCGCCACTTATAATGAACAGTGGGTACAATACATGCCTCGAAATTGAAGCATGCAGGTTTCCTCACGATGTTTTCCTTCACCGAATAACCAGTGGTGTTACAAATCGTACATAAATTCCGAAAAAGTCATTGGTACGAATCGGCCTGGACGGGGATCGAACCATCGCCTCCTGCACGGCAGGCAAGGTTACTCGCCACTGGAACACCACGGCTGCAAAGGACGGATACAAACAAAATAGGAATCAGAAAATATCGTCGTCCTTATATGGAATGAAGTATTGCCCGCGACTTCGAACCCGTTCCCGTCATTTTAGCGAGATCAAATAATATCTACCAGTTTTAAGCCAAATTATAACATTATATTGTTTTCTCCCCTCCGGTAGGAAAGCGTCAATTTTCGTCCCGATGCGCTAAACGAAGTTTCCGCTTTCCACCTCCGTCGTGGAGAAAAATAGTGTCCTACTAACCTCGGGCAGTAAATAAGAAAGCCTCCCTCGGCGATCTTTCTTACTTTCTTGTGTGTAATCTACTATTTTATACTAACAGTTTCATCAAAATCGGTCCAGTAGTTTTTTCGAGATGCTTGAATAAACAAACAAAAAGAAAAAAATCGGGGATTTGGAGTCATACACATTTTTTACTTTCCATGCAATCGGCTGATGGAAAGTTTGTATGTAAATCCGTATTTTTTTTTTGTTCTTTTTGGAATTTCCTTTGTTCTTTTGTGAAAGAAATTCAGTATCATGAGTACAATTACCCATTTAAATGATGCAACTGTCCATCCTAACACCCTGTACACATTTTAGTCGAGTCGTTACGCAGTTTTGTATGGAAAAGCAGATTTTGTTTTCGCAATTTCGAAATCGTCTCCATATATGTAAAGCTATTCAGTTTGATTGTTTGAAGCACCCCCTTTAGTATTACTAGGTTGCTTTGTTACACCCTGTACATACAAAAGACATTAACATGTTTAAGTCCGAACATTTTTTTTTAATTGCCAACTTGTTCAAACAATTCCTTCAGAACTACCTTTTTTCCCTTCAAAGGCGTTTAATTCAACCTAGTCCGGGAATTAGGGGCTGTCTGTCCGTATTTACACGAATCTTAATTATATTACATGTCATTAATTTAGTTTCATTACTCAGGGAGGATCGTTGGGGGAGGGCCGTGTGGGAGGATCTTACTTAACCTACTTCAAAAAGGACGGTTGAAAGCTTAGCAGGTTAAAATAAATAAAAAATGTTTTTTTTTTCAATTAGCCGTGTGATTCCTTACCCATACCACCATGTTATACCATGGTGTTTTTGTAGGTGTCTTGCGAGATGACTAAGGGATTCGATTTGTTATGCCTTCCAAAGCGGGCGGGCTTTAAACAAACCCGTGGTTGGCTCAAGTGGGGCTTAAGGAGGTTGTTTAGACCGTCAAACTGAAAAACTTTCTCTATGGGACCAACATCGAAATCGCGAAAAACAAAAGATATCCCATACATAGTTTAGCTCAAGTCATTTTGTAGAGTATGGAACGTAAATTTCGATTTTGGTCCCGTAGTGAAAGTTGTTCAGTTTGATGGTCTAAACCACGCCCTTAAATGTTTATTTGTATTTTTGTAACACCTTGTATAACCCAGCAAACATTTATGGTTGAAATTACGTGTTTTTACACCTATTTAATGTTGAAATTTTAATGCGACCAATTAAAGTTCGACCAAATAAAGTTAAATTTAGTTCCGAATCCACGTCGAATCCACCTAAGTGGGGAAAATTTCGACGTGCGAGCTACCTCGAGTCGACGTCGCGATAGTAAATTTGACATCAAAGTCGCAAGGCAGGTCGCCGGTGTGACGTCGAATTGACGTAATCCCGACATGTCATAAGGTTGTAATTACTTGTTTAGTCATTACGACCACGAAATGAAGTTGATTGTACGTAAATATGACTTAAATATGACTTAATAAGGTTCAATTAACCTATGACATTAGTGGGTATTCTTTAATGCATAAATTTTATTATGATCGCCATAAAGTCTATTTTTATTTAACATTAAGTAAACAGGAATATGAATTGAATAATGGCAACTGCATTTCACTAACTAAATATTCATGATTAATATTATTGATTACAAGCGGACGAATGGCTAAAATCGTTGCGATGAAAATTTTACTGTGTATTATTATAATGGTTAATCGAAAAATAACAATGGGCCTTCAAAATATTGTGATATTAACGAAATTGATGTCTTATTAAACACCCAAAAAATTACAATAATGAATATTTTTGACAAATTATCAAACATGATAATGTATTATTAATCGATGTGTCCTAATATTAATCATTTAACATTGGAAAACACGAGAAATTGACTAAAAGTTTATTTGGTTAATTCGAATAATTTTTTATGTGAAAATAAAATGGCGTTTATCACATTGTCTCCACTAACAAGTTGAAATAACATGTTATTCGACTTGTAAGTATTTGGTGACAAAGTTAGGTCACATTAACTTCGATTACAGTCAGTCCGACCTATCAAAGTTACAAATACTTCAAAGTTGGCTACTTACAAAAATCTTTAGCGACTTTTTTGTCAAAATAACCAAAATAAGTCACTCACTACGTAATAATAACCAATAACGAGACCCAATCATAGAATAACGAATACACTATAGAATGTAATGTCCTTTGTGAGTACTCCAAACGCTGTGTTATAAACACCTACATTCCCCGTCGGCGGGTGATGGACTGATAGGGCAGGCAGGCAACATCTGGATTTGAGGATCGAAGATAAAAACTGTCATTTACAGCAACAGTACCGTAACGGACTCACCATACCACTGCTGTCTGGCCATATGTTGCAACTTATCAGACGGACTACACCAAATACCTATCGAACTGTAGATGTTCAGTTTTGACGACTTAAATGGTGTTAAAAAAAATATTCTTTGCTTTCCAATGCATTACCGGTGATGGTATAATGAGTATTATTTTGTTGAACATTCTTCAATTTAACGATATCATTTCCTTTTGACAAAAACCAACAATTTTTTCCATCATCGCTGAACATAACGTCTTGAATATATAACTTTTTATAAACTCCATCACTAACTTTTCCCTTTACACAGACATTTTTCTTATGTACACTATCAGAATAATTTTTATTTGAATTAGTATTTGACATTATTGTCACCCAGTTAGCTATAAGCTCACTGGCTATTTGTGTAAGTGGTTGTTTACCTGATCGTACTAAAGACTTCAACTAACCAAGTGAGTTTTCAAATTGATATGAACTTATGTCAGAAAGACAGCCAAATTTCTTAACATCATCTATGACATGACAAATATTGTGGAAATTGCTGCTAATAGAATCAGAACCGTAAATATTAATGCAACCTTCTAGATATCTTCCAGTAATGTTTTTGCAATTTCGATATATTTTAAATTCATTTTACAGCTCAAGATTGTGACAGCACAAGCTAATAGCACGTAATGTTCATACACTTCTTTAGACAGAACATCTTTTAATACGACAAAACCCAAGTACAAGAGCATCACACGGTACTCAGTTCCCTTCCAATATTTTAAAAATTTTACGCTTCTGATTGTCCTTTGTATTTCTTTAGATCTATTCTTTTTACAAGACTCTAACAATTGGTTAAGTAAATCAATTTCAGACCCTCTTAGTTTTGTTTGAATATTAAAACTTCCGGTACACCATGACATTAAACATTTGCGCATGATACCAAGATCAAACAAATGTAATGAGTCAGCGACGATGAAATCTTCAACCATATCAATTGGTAAATCTACGAGAGGTGTGTGGTGATTGTGATGGTCTTCATCTAATTTATTACGAAAACTAGCGTCAGTTCTTCGGGGACAATCAAACATAGGATAACTCATGTGTCTTCCTTTTTTGTCCCACTTTCCCTCTACTGTATATTTAATACAGCTACCTTTTCCAGAGTTAAAGTATGGCGTACCTTTTAGAAACACTCTTGCGGGAGTATCACAAACAAAACATTTAAACTTCACATCTAGCTTTTTTTCATTAAAGCAAAGTCCATTTTTTAAAATGTATTTAATTTTAGCTATAAAATCCTTTAGGAAGGGTTCCAAAGGTGGTTTTCCAGTCCCGTAAAAAAATGCTGCAAACATTGGTTTGATTTCAGGCATATCAAAAGCTATTGGCCATACTTCGGATGCTGTACTATTGAATAGAGACATTCCGTCTACGTTAAAAAGTAACTCAATATGCGAAACCTCATCAAAGTTAATACAGTTAATAACATTTTGTAAAATTTTTTTTTATGCCCTTGTACCATATGATTAGATTACTCCATATGTTCTTAGTAGAGTCCGACCATCTTTGGGTAAATCTAATCCGGTTTCATTTAATATTTTTAACAAGTCGTTTAAAGCCGAAATGGACGGTTTATGTGTTACTGACCATGCCATCAAATTTTCTTGTAATTTTAATTTCTTTGTGGCATCATCTTCTTCGTCATCTGTTGCACTGTAATATTCTTCTATTTCTGTTGTTATTCCTGTGTCTTTTTCTTCGTCAATTAATGTGTCTATTTCTATGAGTGAGTCATTCTGAATCGATGAAGTTGATGGTAAATTAACTTCAAAAAGCGGCGATGGTTGATCTGTTGTCAATCCTGTGTCTGTTTCTATTGGCGAGTCATCCTGGATTGATGAAGTTGATGGTGAATTATCTTGCAAAAGCGGGAATAAAAAATAAATAACGCTCACAGGCACATACATTGTAATGATCCCAAACTAGCACTAAAGGCTTTTATTATGGAAACCATACAACAACGGCACGAACATATAACATCCATGACCGAACCGGGATTCGAACCCAGGGGTCGTCAATGTCGGGAATGGTTGGTTTTGCGTTAAATTATTTCTATTGTCATTTCCATTATCAAGCTTGTATTTGTTACATTTTCTGTAGAATGTGGTCGAATATCTGAACGGTTTTTTATCTTTGCCCATGGCAGTTTGACAATGTACTTTCTTTTTTACGACTATTTTCAAATGAAAGTGAACGTATGGTTCAACCGACCTCAACTACCAAAGTATTACTATTAAGTGACAATATCGAAAGCGGTTTAAAGTATCTACGACTTATTGGTTTTATTTCGAAGTAAATTTCACGATAAAGTCGAATACTTATTGGAACCTTGGTGCTGACATAGGTGTTAAAGTTAATTTGACTGAACTGTCGAAATTTAGAAAAAAAATGAAGTGCAAATTACTTCGTTTAAGTTACAAACGTGACGATTAAGTCGGCGACAAATAAGTCAAAAATTTGGGTAGTAATTACCTAAAGCTAAAGTTAATTTAACTGATTTGTCGAAATTTGGTAAACAAATGGAGTGCCAATTACTTCGTTTAAGTTACAAATGTGACTATTAAGTCGGCGACCAATAAGAAAAAAAATTGAGTAATAATTACCTGAAGTGGCTCATGATTTCAACCAACTAGTAAAAATAACTCGACGGTGATTATAATTGGACTTCCTGACCTAATTTGATAACCGAAATACGACTATACGGTTGCACAACCTATAAGTTGTTTGAATTGGTGAGAATTACTAAATTCTTACTTAGGTATTGTCGTTATAGTGGAAACTTCTATAAAGTTGAAAACGTAGGTGATTAACACGTTATTTCGACGATAATAAGTTATTATGTCGGGAGCTCAGAAAATATGACTAGAAATGTTTGCTGGGAAGGTCTAACAAAATTAGGTGAAACTATTTTAAGGGAATGATCAGACCATCAAACTGAAAAATTTTCTCTATGGGACCAATATCGGAATCGCGAAAAAAAAATCTGCTGTCCCATACATTTAGGTCGAATAGGTTTGTATGGAATAGCTATTTTTTTTCGCGATTTCGATATTGGTCCCATAGAGAAAGTTGTTTAGTTTGATGGTCTGATCATCCCCTTAAAATAGTTTCACCTAATTTTGTTAAACCTTATACATCACATACATGGAGCGCGCTCGAATGCATATTCTCCCAAGTTCTGTCGTCTTTATATGCGCGCAGAACAGAAAAACTACTATCCCGATTAATATTAGATTACATTTAGTTTTTATTTCATCTCAATCGGCTCAGTCATTCAGAAGTTATAACAATGTAAAACTTTCATCACCATTTCCATGACAAGCTTTCAATTTCGACAAGCTTTCTCATCGACATTTCATTGCACCCCCGAGACAGTTTACACCCAAACTAACATACAAAATAAAAGTAACGTGAACTCACACTACGTTTTCGCAGTTCATTAAATACTTGTACGTTACGTAAACGTAAATGAGCTGGAATAGCAAAATGTACTGGTTTCGCTGTAGTATGAAAGCCGACTGCTTAACATTCTACTTCACATGATTTCTCTTTTCAATCGGTGAAAACATTGTGTAAGAAGATGTATGGACTTAAATGAGGCAAAATATGTCTGTAAAGATCGTAGTCAATGACGCGCCTTTACCTCTGCCTACCCCAGTGGAAATGATTCATGATGTTATAGATGAATGATTCAATGAAAAAAGTGTAAACAGGTTCCTTCAAAAAGTGTGTCAATTATTTTAAAAGAATGATGAGATCATCGAACTGAACAACTTTTTCTATGGGTTCAACATCGAAATCACGAAAAAAAATCTGCTGTTATACATTCGGTTCAGGTCGAGTTAGATTTACAGTTTTGTAGAGAACTTCAGATTATTTTCTGACTATCATGTTCATGTTTTTATTGGTATTAAATCAATCAATCCAATCAATAATGGCATGGGTTACAGATGAATTGTACATATACTTAGAAAGCAGATGTTCATCAATCGATGCTCTACTGTAACCCTAAAATTAATTCACTAAAATTACGGATTTTGACACCCCGTTAGGGCATGACACTATTCAACGATGAAGAGTTTCCCGCAGCCGTCTCCCGTACTACACCGTACCTACAAATTAGCGAATAGTTGAACAAAGCTCGCTAGCTTGAACACGCGGAATTTTCAGTAAAAAGTAGCATTATTACAAAGCTCGGCTCTTGTTACTAAAGTTGAAAGAGTAGTGCAAAAAAAGACAAGTTCTGGAGAAAAACCAGGAAAGAGCGTATCGGACACGCCCATTATCCGTTCCGTATGGTTCCGTATAGTGTTGGCTAACAATCGTGAAACTATCGATACTAAAGTCGATAGTATCGAAACTATTTCATCTCTATTTTAAACTATGAATAAAATAGTTAAGAAAAAAAAATAGAGCAGAAAAAAGACAAAAAAAATAATGAATAAAAAATACAGAAAAAAAGAAAAACAAGAAAAAAAAGAAACAATATAAAAGAACAATTTAAGAAATAAAATAAAAAGAATTTTAAAAATAATATTTGTATTTGTTATTATTGCATCTGGATAATATCGATAGTATCAATTTGTTTTAAAGTAATACAATCGATAACATCGATATTGTTACTATTTTCCAAGGTCGACAATCGATAGTTTGACTATAGATAGTTGACTGCCTTAGGCAACAAGACTAACTCCGTAGACATTGTATAGAGGCAGGAATCTTGACTATTTTTGCACACACTTTCGCAGATTTTTATTCAAGTATTTTAAAAGTTAGAGGGGGTAGCGGGTAAGATCACATTTCTGCTTTTGGATTATTATTATGTCTTCAAGCCGAATTTTGTTTCCAAAGGTACATATCAAATGAGAGGGTAATTGAGTCTGAGCATACAAACAGAATGAACGAAGTACATCGAATTTAATTTCGTTCCAGTAAATGGATTCCTTGTTTGACTACAGAACCCTGAAAAGGTTGTTTTGTCATACCTGACAAGGTTAGCAAAAGAAAAATATCTATGCATGTTATAACATTGTAAACTTGGCATGTTTGTATTGTATACGCACACTCTGTAACGAAAGTTGATGAAATTTTTGTCACCTTTATTTGTAAGAGAATAAAGTGTTAATCTTTGCCGACCAATAAAATATTCGCTAATAAGCAGATCTGACAACGCTGAAATGCAACTATGCGATATGCCCAGCCATATCATAATGTTACGTTTGTGCGTTTTTCCCCAGTTGGTTAGGTTAGGTAAACCTGATTGTCTAAAAGAACGCACGAATTGCACGTAAAGGCTTTGGTCCCGGCTACTATCTCTGGTGGTAGTAGTAGCCGTTACATAAAAACCACGTCAGATGCCGTATAGACGGTCTGATAAAACTTTGACACCAGGGCTTGCTGCCCACACGAATGTATTATTTTTGAATGAGAAAATAATGTTAGAAATTGTGTTATTTATGTATATTATATTCTATTAAGTGGAGAAATTAAAATCGTGTATTTAATTAATGATTTCACTACTGTATATTTTTTTCGTTTTGTTAATATGGATAACATTACACTCAGTTGCAGAAACGCTTATTAAAGTTAATCTTCATTTAAATCTCTTGATAGCTTTTACTACGTCACTATGACAAAAAAGGGACAGCAAGAGATTTGATGGAGGATTAACTTTAATGAGCGTTTCTACAACTGAGGGTAAATCTTGTAGAAAAAGGAATATTAAGAGACCCCCTTCCCAGGTTGTTTCTTGTATTTAAATATCTTGCTGCCCACACGATAAGAAAAAGATGTGGCGAAGTGTTTAGCTGGGAATGATCTGACTTTCTAGGCACATCTGGCGAAATGGCGGCGTCGGTATTACGATCAAACGACGATTATGACAGTTTTCTTGAAAAAAAATCGGTACCTAACGCTATATTCCCAGACTTGAGGAAGGTCTTTCTTTTTTCGTTAAAGGCTTCCACAAGTATCTCTCGCCACATTTTAGCTCAATTTTGTTCGTAGCTTCATTCCCTTGGCAAGATAAATAGCGAGATTAGGAAAGGAATTGTGCGAATTCTCAATCGAATAGAGACTGAACCTTATAAATAAATCTCGGTGTGGCTAAACGGATTTAAAGATTTTCGGGTAAACGGAACAGTAAATGGGAAAAAATGTTTAAATACACAGTTTAAAATTGTTGCTTAAGGCGCTTTACATTCAGAAACAATTTAGAAAGGGGTCTCTTATTATACATTTTTCTTCAATCTACAAGATTAGTATACAAATTAACGAAATGAAAAAAATACACACTATTTTTGGGTAGTTTATCTATTGAAATCATAAATTGAATAAGTACACGATTTTAATTACTTACTTCAAATTTACAGTAAAAAAAAACAATTTCTAACATTATTTTCTCCTTCTAAAATAATACATTCATAATCAAAGATGGATACTGGATGTATTTGTACAGGTAATTTCTTTTTCTTCTTTTGAAGCAAATAGGCAATAGGTGCACAGTCTTAGATCAAAATAAAATTAATGGATAGGCCTAAAGCGCGGTAAGTTGAAGCAAACTACTGGTGCACTTGGTACATACAAACTAGCGCCATTATCTGTCAAATCTAGGGCACTTGCATACAAATTTGAAGTAAACCTTTCATTTGTTTTGCCTCATTTTTCTGGTTTGAAATGTTCGCGTAAGGCCTATCCATTCATTTTATTTTGATCTAAGCCTACAGTTGGCCTTTCGTCCATAGAAAAACATCCTTAGTCGCCTCACATGACACCTACGAGTAGGAATGGGAACAGCCTGAACCACACGGCTTACTCCATATGCATATGCTCAAGACTATATTCCCCGAGGGGGTAGTCAGAAATATTCTGAAAACTCTGAACATCCACGTTTCAATTAGTACCGAAACTTTGTCCAGTGTGACGTGTGAGCCCGTCGCCACTTGTAATGGACAGTGGGTACACTACATGCCTCCGAAATTGAAGCAAGCAGGTTTCCTCAAGATGTTTTCCTTCACCAAAAAGCCTACAAATCGTACATAAATTCTGAAAAACTAATTGGTACCGGCCCGGACGGGGATCGCAGCACCGATCGCCTCCTTCAACAACCAGCTCCATCATCATCACAGCCTACTCGTATATACGTCCCACTGCAGGGCACAGGCCTCAGAGAGGGTGTATAGGCGTTAATCCACCACGCGTGCACAATGCGGATTGGTAGACTTCACATACGCATCAGAATTTCTTCTTCAGCATATGCTGGTTTCCTCACGATGTTTTCCTTCACCGTTTGAGAGCAGTCAATACTACGTACTTTTTTTTTTTTTTTTTTACGTAGCCTCTTCAATGTCCCACTGCTGGGCAAAGGCCTCCCCTTTTACTCTCCAATCCTCTCTGTTGTGTGCAACTTCTGGCCAACTCTCCAAGAAGGCATCCATGTTATCTCTCCACCTTTTTCTCGGTCTACCTCGACGCCGGTGACCATCCTGGGGAACCCAGTCTGTGGTGATTTTAGCCCATCTTTCGGGCTGCATGCGACAGACATGTCCGGCCCAGTCCCACTTCAGCTGAGCTGTCTTGCGTCCCACGTCCGCTATGCCAGTTCTGGAGCGCAGTTCAGTGTTTCTAACACGATCGGTTAGTCTTACACCTAAAATACTGCGCTCCATCGCTCTTTGGCAGATCTTGAGGCTAGATTTTTGATGTTCAGTCAAAGACCAGGTCTGAGCACCGTAGGTTAGGATGGGCAGGATGCACATGTCGACGAGTTTTCGCTTTAGTGTTAAGGGAAGGTTGCCCTTCATAAGCTCCTTCATGGACCAGTAGCTCTTCCAAGCGTTTTTAATGCGTCTTTCAACCTCTTTATCCTGCCTATTCTCGAAAGAGACTATCTGGCCCAGGTATATGTATTCGTCGACGTACTGCATGACCTGCCCATCTACCTCGACCCTACGTTTGGTGCTGTTTGTCATAACCTGTGTCTTTGACATGTTCATCTTCAATCCTACCCCAAGACTCGCCCCACTGAGCTCCTGTAGCATAGTTTCAAGTTCTTCTGCAGAAGTGGAAAACAAGACAATGTCGTCCGCGAAACGCAGGTTTGTTAGTTTTTTGTCACCGACGTCGATACCCTTATTCTGCCATGATGAATTGAGTACAAGGAATACCTCCTGAAGAGTTGATGTAAACAACTTAGGTGACAGGGGATCGCCCTGTTTAACGCCTCTATCTATTTTAAATGAGGGGCCGTAACTATGCAGTTTGATGTTAGCTGTGCTGTTGTTGTAAATCATCTGAATGAGGTCTACGTAAGTGGGTTCTAGATCTTGATTTGTGAGGGCTGTAACAATCGAGCTATGTGTGATGCTATCAAAAGCTTTTGAATAGTCCACAAATGCCAGGTAGAGAGGTTTGTTAAATTCAGAGTATTTTTCGATGACCTGATTAAGAGAATGGAGGTGATCTGTGGTGGAGAATTTGGGCGAAAACCAGCCTGTTCAGGGGGTTGATGTGCATCAAGTTGGCCAGCTATACGATTTTGAATAGTTTTTATAAACACCTTGTAGATATGAGAGACTAAGCTTATGGGCCTGTAGTTGCCTATGTCGTCTTTATCGCCTTTTTTGTGAAGTAATATGATGTTGGAATGACACATTTTCTCGGGTAGCCGACCGGTGAACAAAATAGTATTAAATAAATTGGCAAGGTGAGGCAATAGTGAGTATTTCCCTATTTTTAGGGCTTCTGTTGTGACACCATCCTCTCCAGGACTCTTGCCGTACGAGTCCAATACTACGTACATAAGTTAGAAAAACTCTTTGGTACATGGCATGTGGTCCGTGCGGATTCAAACCCGGGCCTCAAGATTGAGTTTCCATAGCTCTACGCAACGCGGCACCGACGCTCCATTACTCATACAATATTACTAATGCTGATGCGAAAGAATCAGTGTTGCCATTTTAGCCACTTTGTGGCTAGATCTAGCGGATTTTCAACGGTTTTAGCCAAAAAATTATCAATTTTAGCCACCTTAACGAATCTAGCTACTTCTAGCAACTTATAGTAATTTTTCAGATACTTAGTTCTTTTTAAAGAAATCTGTGGTTACTGGTTATCGCCAGAGGCAATACCACCGCGGTCCGCTCTCCACTCCGCAGTTGTGATGTTCTCAAAGTAGAATTTGATGACACCAGATGACATTTTAGACCTACAAATTGATTTTTAATTTTTTGCTAAAAATTTAACAGCACCAAATTTTAATGTTTTAAGCATTAGCCAGGTTATTATTACATTTTAACTTAAAATACCTACCTACTGTTTTTATTAACCCCACTTATCTCTAATCCTGTATATTAATAATATTGTATTATTAATAGTAATAGAATATTAAAGTAAACAAAAAATATTAAGATATTTTAGCCACTTCTAGCTATATTTCTAAAGCGATTTTTTTTAACAAAGTTGGCCACTTTTTTATTCTGTGTAGCCACAAACTAGATTGTCCCAACGGCAACACTGGAGAGAATTCCATGATCGTATTTCCTTCCCCATCCAAATCCGCTATATACCTTAACAATGGGGTTGTACAACGTATTTACTCGGCTGCATTACGTTTTACGTTCTCACATCCTCAAATCGTACTCATGAACGTAACTCTTTAATATAAATTATTCGGGGCGCGTTCTTCGAGAAATTCGCGGATTTATGTAGTACGTGCTTAGTCTTCGAGTTTAGTATAATTTATGGAATGTAGCGATTTTTTAAAGGAACACCGTAGAGAAAAAAGCCTTGGTGGTCCAGGAGGCGATGGTTCGATCTCCGTCCAGACCGATTCGTACAATGAGTTTTTCGGAATTTACGTACGATTTAACGAAGTAACTATTAGTTATCTGTGGCGAAGTGTAGCTTCAGTATTATTGGAAACCGAGTGTCTCCGTGCTTCGGAAGGCACGTTAAGAGAAGTTTATTCCGAACGCGCTAATGCGTTCTGCATACACACACAATCTGGTTGGTCTGGTTATGTTTCCAATACTAACCAATTAAACACAATGAAGTTAATTCCAGAAACAATCTAGAAACAAATCCTAATTTTCATTAAAATAGAGTGGGTAGAATGGATGGATTGTTCTTTTCACTGGGATGATTTGATTTGAATTTTATTGATTGTGCCTAGACAATAATAATATTACTAAAACTAGTCCTTTACATTGCGAAAACTAGAATCGATCACTCTTCTTCTATCGAGTCGATGACAAGTCATTTTAAATCTTTCCAGCCCAGTATTTCGCCACACGGATAGCACTGGCGGCAGCGTCCATAAGCTCCGTTCGCGTGCAGGTGTTAGGGCAGGAAGGGCAGGATATGAGGTGGGCCATAGTCTGTGGGGCATCGATCACTAATAATCCGGACGATTACACTACTAAGCCGTGGTGGTCCAGTGGCGAGTAACGTTGCCTGCCGTGCGGGAGGTGATGGTTCGATCCCCGTCCTGACTCGTACCAATGAGTTTTTCGGAATTTATGTACGATTTGTAACACCACTAGCTTTTCGGTGAAGGAAAACATCATGAGGAAACCTGCATGCTTCAATTTCGAGGCATGTATTGTACCCATTGTCCATTATAAGTGGCGACGGGCTCACCCCCCGTCACACTGGACACAGTTTCGGTAACTGGTGAAACGTGGATGTTCTGAGGTTTCAGAATATCTCTGACTACCCCCTCGGGGAATATAGTCGTGAGCATATGCTATGCTATGCTAATTCTATTCTATTCTATTTTTTTAAAAATGGCTGCCATCTTGGGTATATGATGATTTTGCCAATGTCTAGTTTATGTAGCAAAAGTGCTTGACGTTGTACGGTAATTTATGTATTTGGTGACTTCAAGGATTGTTTTTCGAAAAGAACACTATCTTGAGCCACCACTGGAGCCCCGTTGTAGACCTGGGAGGGGGCAACCAACGATCGACGGGCGACGCGACCGCCCAATAGCAGATCCACAACGTGACTCCCATGCTATGCTAATAATAATGTTCCTACTTCCTAGGATAAATTTATAACGTTAATTCCGGGAAGTGGCGTATACGACTTGGCGTGTACGGCTTTGACAGTATTGCGACAATAATATACACACAGAGTAAAAATGTGAATCCGAGCATAAAATTACGTAACGAATTCTAATATGCGGTATCGATGATGAAGATTGATAGCTCTTGAGAAAGAGTTATGAATCAGGTCAAGCGATCAGAAACGTTCGACGTTGAAATTAATTCTCTCTTCGAATGGCTTCGACTTTGAAGAAATTGCAATTAGTGTTTTGTACGATCTGCGGTTTTTCAGTAGGTAGGTGCTTATGTTTTTATAAGAACTGTCAGGTTGATACAGACCTTTGGTAAGTAAGTTATAGCCTATAGAATCCCACTGCAGGGCAAAGGCCTCCTCTCACGAATAAGGGTGAGAGGGAGTGGGCCATACTCCACCACGCGGGCCCAGTGCGTGTTGGTGGAGGCAAGGTAGTGGTCAACTTGCTGTCAGAGAATTTTCAAGCCACCTCAATAGGCCTCTGACCTGGCTTAACGAATAGTTACAACGCCATCTGACGGAACTATCCGAGACCAACTGCTTAACGTGCCTTCTGAAGTACGGAAACGCTCGAGATAAAATACCACTAAACGGTCACCCATCCAAAGACTGACCGGACCTGACGTTGCTTAACTTCGGTGATTGTTTCCAATACCGAAGCTTCACTACGCCAACGAGCATTAGGTATAATTATTTATTTAGATTGCTTACTTAGGGACCTACCAGGGAAAATAAATCTTTCTATTTGGCATGCATGCATGCCAAATAGAAAGATTTATTATAGCATATGCTCACGACTATATTCCCCGAGGGGGTAGTCAGAGATATTCTGAAACCTCAGAACATCCACGTTTCACCAGTAGTACCGAAACTCTGTCCAGTGTGACGGGGGGTGAGCCCGTCGCCACTTATAATGGACAGTGGGTACAATACACGCCTCGAAATTGAAGCCGCCGCCGCCGCCGCCGCCGCCGCCTTTCTATTTGGATTTATTTAAAATTTAGTGCACCAACCAATCGGAAAGATTTTTTCATGTAAATATCTGCAATGTTCACGCACACTTCTGTTACAGTTTTATTATAGTTAAGATATAGATTCTTGTTTTGTCAACTTGTTGGGAACTTTAATATTACCTATGGTATGCGTGTGTTACTTTTGCAAATAAATTGTTTATCTATCTATCTAAAATTAACAATATTCCACCGACAAGAGCGTTGCTCTTAAATACGATGATGAGGTTCGATTCTCACGGGGGACACCTAGTGAAATGTCACTTTGTGCGTTTTTACCCAGTTGGTTAGGACATTGCAGGCTGAGTCACCTGATTGTCTGAAAAGAAAGATGATTCCGTGCTTCGGATGGCACGTTAAGCTGTTGGTCCCGGCTACTATCACTGGTGGTTAGTAGTCGTTACATAAAAACCACGTCAGAGGCCGTAAGGCGGTTTGAATAAACTCTGACACCAGGGCTTTGCAGCCCACTCGATAAGAAGAAGAAGATGATCGGCAACTAACGGTGCGTCCCGAATTACGCCAACAGCGCTGTGAGCGCGATGAATGTCGTTCCGATTTGACGTGAGCGCGACCACAATCGAAAATATGACGTCATTTATGACGTCACTACCGACGCCATCTTGCTCACGATTGCTCACGGTTCGAGCGGTTAGCACTGTGAGCGAGCTGTCAAAAATGACGTTTGAAAGTTTTGTTGTAGTAAATTTGTGAGCGAATTTAAATTTACGGAGTCGCGTGGCTGAGGGGGTAACAATTAGACGTGTCGTCGGCTTGCAATTTCGACAGCCACGTGGCTCCACCGTTTTATGGCGGTATCGAGTTTTTGTTTAAAAACGGGGCTTTGAGATCGCCATATCCTATTACTGTACAATATCTAATAAATATATCCTCAACACTTGACACTGGCGTAATCTAACAAGGAAACGCCATTAAATAAAAATAGAATATAATAGAGCGAATTTACAAAAGTGACGTTTAACAGTATTACTGTCGTACATTTTTGGTTTGTTTAGATTAGATCGATTCGGTCTCGATTTAGATTTCTTTAGTAGTATTGAGTTTGATTATGTTCTAAAAAAGACAAATAAAAGTTTAATAACGATTAGTGATGAAAAAAATAACAGGAATATTTGAATGTTGTGATGTGAACGGTGTGAGCGCGATATCTAGCGTTCCGAATTGATAGAACGCTATCAGCTCTGTCGGCGCGCTAACGCAAATGGAACGGTTGTTAGCGTTGTAATCGCTCACAGCACTGTTTTTATGAATCGGAACGTACGATGATACATTTCTATTTTGTATTCGATGATCGAATCGGGATTCGGAACTAGGAGTACCTACCTACTGATTTGTCTTTTATGCTTTTGAACGCTTATAATATCTTTTTATGAACACTTCATTATACTGATAGTATTAAAACAAGTCTAGACTATTTTAGAGCTAAACTTAATACTGAAAAGACATAAAATTTGATGTCAAAAAACACAACAGTTTCATTAAATTGAAAACTGTAGCGTAATTGATAAAGTTTTATAGTTTTCTCGTATAAAATCTTTGAGATTTATGATGCTTGATGAAAATATGGATTTTTTCTCTACATGAATGCAGACAAGTGCCTATAACTTCTACATCGCTCTTGATATTTCAAGTGATTGATCGTAAATGCATCAAAAGTGATTCAGCAAGAAGCAATCTGGATTTTGTAGCTCAAATACGAGTGTTAGCCAAACGCATGGTCCAATAAATATTGCTTTTTAGGGTTCCGTACCCAAAGGGTGAAAACGGGACCCTAATTACTAAGCCTACGTTGTCCGTCCGTCATACTTGTTTAGGACTGTAACTTTTGAACCGTTATAGTTAGATAGTTGAAATTTTCAAAGAATATGTGTTATTATGGCGGATTTGTTAACAAATAATAAAAATGTCAAAAAGTTATAAATTAAGGGGGGTTATTAGTTATTCTATGCTTATACTATGGTCATGCTTGTCGTGCGCCCTAGTAGTGTAGTGCCCTCAAGGGTTCGCACCATAGGTAAATGGTTGCTAAACTGCGGAGTGCATCCCTTGTACAAATCCGCTAACTCCTATGCATGGAACCCCACGTCGGGTCCGGGATTACCCGGGAGTACCAAGGATTGCCCCGAAAATTGAGCGGAATTGTGGAGATGAAGCCCAAACGTGGATTCCGAACGATATGCTCAAAATGACTTAATTTTGGGAGAAAAATTGCGCAAAGATAAACTAGGTCAGCAACATGTCGTATTTTAATTAATAAGGATTTTTATTTATTAAGCACAATAATACAATAAAGTAGACCAGAGACTCATTAAAACTTTCCAATTAATCAAGTATACAAGGTGTTACAAAACTACAAATAAACATTTAAGGGGGTGGTGTAGACCATCAAACTGAACAACTTTCACTATGGGACCAATACCGAAATCGCGAAAAAAATTATTTTTGTTCTATACTCTACAAATCGACTAGAGCTAAAATATGTACGGTATTTAAAATTATTTTTTTCGCGATTTCGATGTTGGTCCCATAGAGAAAGTTGTTCAGTTTGACGGTCTAAACAACCCCCTTATGAGTTTCAAAAATTTATTGTTACTTATGAAACACCTTGTATAATGTTGTTATGAACCGGTTTGTCATGGGAGCTCCCTGTTGCTGCTGCAGCTTTGCATAGACCTCCTTATGCGGACTTCATAATGATACCTACTGCCTATGTCTGTCACTGTCTATCCTGTATTGTTCTGAGGAAATAAATGAGTTATCTATCTATCTATCTATCTAAGTAAACAAATAAAAAATAACTCTCCAAAGTACCCACTCGAGGCAAAGTACCTAAGAAGCTGGCCTTATGGGCAAAATAGCTGCCAGCCATCATGTCTCCCGTAGCCCCAACCAACCTCCAGAGTTACTTGCAATAAGTTACGCCGCGGGAACCCAACAGCCTAAGGTCTCTACAGCGAAAGGCAGGAATTCGTAACCCTCGCCCAAACCCTACCATTATCTCTTTTTTCTAAATTATGTACGTAATTCGAAAAACTCATACATGGTTGGTACATCGCATGTCGTCCGTGTGGATTCGAACATGGACCCTCGTTCAAACCTCTCCGCAACGCGCCACCCACGCTCTATACGGTCCTTCTTAAGGCCAGGTTATCCCAGTGCAAGCATCTCTTTCTTACAAGCATAAGTTTGCAAGTAGCCATCCCGCTCCAATTGAAAGCAGGATCGCAAAAAAACGTGTTTTTCATCAATATCTTTGCTCATGGGTGTTTCTAAGTTCAAAATTCTACGGAGTTCACTAGAAATATTTAATGTATAAAAAGTTAAATATCAGCAGTTTAATCATATCATAGTATTGAAAAAACATAACATAACAAAAAGGGGTAACTTTGTGATTTTTTTCTATGTATTAAACTTAATCTAATCGTGTAATTGAGAACGGTTGCCTATCAGCCAGATCCTTAAATAAGACATAATTGGTTTTCAGACTTTCAAACACTTTCGTTCGTGTTCAAAAAACGGCCTCGACCAGATAACACTTTTTTAAGGGGATGATCAGACAGTCATACTGAAAAATTTCCTCTATGGCACCAACATCGAAATCGCAATACAAAAATCCGTTGTTCCATACAAAACTGCAAACCTACACGAGCCAAATGTATGGGACAGCAAATTTTTTTTCGCTATTTCGATGATGGTCCCATATGTAGATGTAGATGGAGAAAGGAGATCATTCTGGGTCCATACATTTTTGGGCTAAATCCTAAAGTGCCGGCCAAACAAAAATAATGTTATATTCCTTTAGAATACTTAATTATGTCCATTTGTTACTATGGCACCAAAGCTGTAGGGTCATTCTCTGCTCTGTTATAAGTGTTCGAAAATTATTATTTCAGTATTTTTTCGACCACAATATAACAGTTATCTAATAAAAAAAATGACTTTCTATGCCAGAAACAATCACTGTGAACATTTATACTATGAAATCAAGGCTGTAGGGTCATTCTCTGTATTTTTTCGACCACAATTATAACAGTTATCTAATGAAAAAAAATGGCTTTCTATGCCAGAAATAATCAGTGTGAACATTTTTACTATGAAATCAAGGCTCTAGGGTCATTCTCTGTATTTTTCGACCACAATGTAACAGTTATCTAATGAAAAAATGGCTTTCTATTCCAGAAATAATCACTGTGAACATTTTTACTATGAAATCAAGGCTCTAGGGTCATTCTCTGTATTTTTCGACCACAATGTAACAGTTATCTAATGAAAAAATGGCTTTCTATGCCAGAAATAATCACTGTGAACATTTTTACTATGAAATCAAGGCTCTAGGGTCATTCTCTGTATTTTTTCGACCACAATTATAACAGTTATCTAATGAAAAAAATGGCTTTCTATGCCAGAAATAATCAGTGAGAACATTTTTACTATAAAATCAAGGCTCTAGGGTCATTCTCTGTTCTTGTAAAGTAGTTGGAATTGTAGTATTCATACCTTTTCAATAGAAGTACCACAGTTAACCGATTTACTTAGACTCAAACTACCACTGTCATCACTGACTCTACACAGTGGTCAAAGACTTTCGTCTTGAGACACTTTGACGGTTGGCCTCTTTCTCGAAGTTGGACTTATAGTCTGTCTATAAAGTCGTGACATGAATGTTTGAGGAACTAATCATTTTAGTATGATGGTGTTGCCAGGTTATGTTTCATTTTGACGTTCTTGCATGGAGACAGCGCCCTCATTTTTTGTCAAGCCTTTATAGACAAACTATACCTAACTGGATAGCTTGTCCCAGGTAAAAATAATCGTCAACAACTTCGAGCGTAGAGTCCCCGATCTTTACAGGAGTTATGAACACATTAGCAGGGTGAACGTGCTCTCCATAATAACTTCGAGCCTGCTTTATCTGTTGGGTAGAGTTATTCTTTCATTTATTATTCTTAAAAACTTCTCATCGTGCACATTATTATCGATCAGGACGTAAAAGTCACGCAACAAAGCTGCAGCATTTTGAAAATAGTTTATCATGAGGTTTTGTGCTCGGTTACTGAGGTCAATTCTTAAACGGCGAAAATCCCTCTTAAAACATCCATTTATAACTTTGACCACGCATCGAAGGAGGATCATGGCTCTCAAACAGCTTAAGAACAACAATTCGCCAGGTGACGACAGTATTACGGCCGAGCTTCTGAAGGTCGGTGGAAAACCGGTCCTGAAGGCCCTTCAGAATATGTTCGATTCAATCATACTCGAGGGAAATACGCCGCAGGCATGGAACAGAAGTCTGGTGGTGCTCTTCTTCAAAAAGGGTGATAATGCCCTGCTGAACTATAGGCCCATCTCCCTTCTTAGCCATGTCTACAAGCTGTTTTCGAGAGTCATTACGAACCGTCTCACGCACAAGTTCGACGACTTCCAGCCTCCCGAACAGGCCGGTTTCCGAAAGGGCTTTAGCACCGTGGACCACATACATACGCTTCAGCAGGTTATACAGAAGACCGAAGAGTATCACCTGCCCCTTTGCTTGGCGTACGTGGACTACGAGAAAGCCTTTGATTCGATTGAGACTTGGGCTGTACTGCAGTCTCTTCAGGAGGAGCTTTAACCAATAGACTTTTTGTATGACTGTACCTATACATAACCTTAGCTTAAGATTATATTGTAAAGGCTGGGCCACACAGAGTCTGGCTGCGGGCCGGAACGGTACAGCGACGGACCAGCTGTGGAAACGCGACAGACCGGCTGCAGAACAGCAACTGCAGGCTCTGTGTGACACGAGCTGTTCTGCAGCTGTCCGTCGCTGTTCCGTTCCGGCCCGCAGCCGGACTCTTTGTGGCCCAGCCTTTACAATATAATCGTAAGCTAAGTTTATGTATACAGTCATACATAATACATAAAGTCTATTTGTTAAAGCTCCTCCTGTTTGCCAATTATGCCTTCCAGACCTTCTGCCGGCGGAACTATGCAAAAATAGTGCCATGAGCCAACGCTCATGCCGCGCAAAAACCTTGTATATTCTGGTCAAGACGTGCGCACAGCATCTTATTGTGCGTTTTCCAATGTTGCAGCTACAATAGTAGTGAGGAATCGCTTTTCTTCCACGTAAAGAAGGTTCTACAGCGATGTATAGTACGTTTTGGCTTGAACATGTCTCGTCTCGACTGGATGTGACCTCTTATTAGCCAAAGGTCTCTTCCATCCAGCTCCTGAAACTCTTAAACTGGTACGTCCCCGCCCAGCTGTATGATGAACGCACCATCAGGGTGCACGTGCTCCACAAGAACGTCGAGCCTGCTTTATTTGGTATCTGCCCAAGCCGAGTTGGATTCGACGGTTGATCTCTTTCTCAAAGTTGGACCTACCTAACTGAATAGTTCGTCCAAGGTAAACATAATAGTCGTATCGTTACAGGAGTGGGTTCAACATGGACATTTAACCATGATCTTTGTCTTGTCCATGTTCATCTTCAGACCAACTCGTTCGTAGGCTCTTGCTAAGATCATATTCCCCGAGGGGGTAGTCACATCCACGTTTCACCAGTAGTACCGAAACTCTGACCAGTGTGACGGGGGGTGAGCCCTTCGCCACCGGGGGGTGACTGATGTACTCGCCGTTTATGTAGCCCTCCCAGCCTAGCCTTCACTGCCTAGCCCTTTCCAGTCCAGAACCTTGAAAACATCTTCCAGTGCAGCGGTGAACAATTTCAGAGATGTAACGTCTCCCTGCCTCACACCTCGTTGCAGTAGGATAGGTTTCGAGTTCTGATCCTGTAGTCTGACTGACATAGTGGCATTTTTGTACAAGCATTTCAGCACCTCGATGTACCGGTAGTCTACTTGGCATCGCTGAAGAGACTGCAGTACAGCCCAAGTCTCAATCGAATCAAAGGCTTTCTCGTAGTCCACGTACGCCAAGCAAAGGGGCAGGTGATACTCTTTGGTCTTCTGTATAACCTGTTGAAGCGTATGTATGTGGTCCACGGTGCTAAAGCCCTTTCGGAAACCGGCCTGTTCGGGAGGCTGAAAGTCGTCGAACTTGTGCGTGGGACGGTTCGTAATGACTCTCGAAAACAGCTTGTAGACATGGCTAAGAAGGGAGATGGGCTTATAGTTCAGCATGGCATTATCACCCTTTTTGAAGAAGAGCACCACCAGACTTCTGTTCCATGCCTGCGGCGTATTTCCCTCGAGTATGATTGAATCGAACATATTCTGAAGGGCCTTCAGGACCGGTTTTCCACCGACCTTCAGAAGCTCGGCCATAATACCGTCGTCACCTGGCGAATTGTTGTTCTTAAGCTGTTTGAGAGCCATGATCCTCCTTCGATGCGTGGTCGAATTTATAAATGGATGTTTTAAGAGGGATTTTCGCCGTTTAAGAAGGTGATACTCTTTGGTCTTCTGTATAACCTGCTGAAGCGTATGTATGTGGTCCACGGTGCTAAAGCCCTTTCGGAAACCGGCCTGTTCGGGAGGCTGAAAGTCGTCGAACTTGTGCGTGGGACGGTTCGTAATGACTCTCGAAAACAGCTTGTAGACATGGCTAAGAAGGGAGATGGGCTTATAGTTCAGCAGGGCATTATCACCCTTTTTGAAGAAGAGCACCACCAGACTTCTGTTCCATGCCTGCGGCGTATTTCCCTCGAGTATGATTGAATCGAACATATTCTGAAGGGCCTTCAGGACCGGTTTTCCACCGACCTTCAGAAGCTCGGCCGTAATACCGTCGTCACCTGGCGAATTGTTGTTCTTAAGCTGTTTGAGAGCCATGATCCTCCTTCGATGCGTGGTCGAATTTATAAATGGATGTTTTAAGAGGGATTTTCGCCGTTTAAGAATTTACCTCAGTAACCGAGCAAAAAACCTCATGATAAACTATTTTCAAAATGCTGCAGCTTTGTTGCGTGACTTTCACGTCCTGATCGATAATAATGTGCACGATGAGAAGTTTTTAAGAATAATAAATGAAAGAATAACTCTACCCAACAGATAAAGCAGGCTCGAAGTTATTATGGGGAGCACGTTCACCCTGCTAATGTGTTCATAACTCCTGTAAAGATCGGGGACTCTACGCTCGAAGTTGTTGACGATTATTTTTACCTGGGACAAGCTATCCAGTTAGGTATAGTTTGTCTATAAAGGCTTGACAAAAAATGAGGGCGCTGTCTCCACGCAAGAACGTCAAAATGAAACATAACCTGGCAACACCATCATACTAAAATGATTAGTTCCTCAAACATTCATGTCACGACTTTATAGACAGACTATAAGTCCAACTTCGAGAAAGAGGCCAACCGTCAAAGTGTCTCAAGACGAAAGTCTTTGACCACTGTGTAGAGTCAGTGATGCCAGTGGTAGTTTGAGTCTAAGTAAATCGGTTAACTGTGGTACTTCTTTTGAAAAGGTATGAATACTACAATTCCAACTACTTTACAAGAACAGAGAATGACCCTAGAGCCTTGATTTTATAGTAAAAATGTTCTCACTGATTATTTCTGGCATAGAAAGCCATTTTTTTCATTAGATAACTGTTATACTGTGGTCGAAAAAATACAGAGAATGACCCTACAGCCTTGATTTCATAGTATAAATGTTCACAGTGATTGTTTCTGGCATAGAAAGTCATTTTTTTTTATTAGATAACTGTTATATTGTGGTCGAAACAATACTGAAATAATAATTTTCGTACTCATATAACAGAGCAGAGAATGACCCTACAGCTTTGGTGCCATAGTAACAAATGGACATAATTACGTATTCTAAAGGAATATAACATTATTTTTGTTTGGCCGGCACTTTTGAGATTTAGCCCAAATTGAATTTTATCCTTTGTTCAGTTTGATGGTCTATTCATTCCCTTAAAAAAGTGTCAGCATATTAAGAAGGATGCTATACAAGGTGTTACAAAAATACAAATAAACCTTTAAGGGGGTGGTGTGGTGGTGAGACCATCAAACTGAACAACTTTCACTATGGGACCAATATCGAAATCGTGAAAAAAAAAATTGATGTTCCATACTCTACAAATAGACAAGAGCTAAAATATGTATGGGATATCAATATTTTTTTTCGCGATTTCGATATTGGTCCCATAGAGAAAGTTGTTCAGTTTGACGGTCTAAACAACCCCCTTAAGAGTTTTAAAAATTTATTCTTACTTATGAAACACCCTGTATAGCCACCCTTTTATTGCGCCATTATTCACGGTCTAAATCTGATCCATAACGTATCCTAAAATCCCCCAATGAATATTTTTGCAAATACCTTCACATCATCCACGCCAAGATTTAATGAACTAGGCGATGTGTAAAGCATCTTACAGCATACTAGGTATAGCTAGGTACCGATAGCTCGCATTACACAGGTCAAGAGCCGACTAGGGCAGCTTGCTCCAGTTCACATCTAGTATTGCGGCGGTTCAAGACAAAAGGGTCCTTATGGCCGCCTTCACTCACAACTTTATTGTTTTAATTACTATGTCAATGAAGAACGTACAGAGGCATCGACTGACAGAAATCACATCGATATAAGACACATGAGTAAATACCACACGGAGAGAACGCTTCAACGAAAACGCGCTAGCGGACAATCTATGTGAATAATTTGGCGTCACGTGATGATTTTGTGATCTGTTCTGGGTCGAGGAGAAAATCTTCAAAGTCGGATACCTTCGACATATTTATTGAAAGTTAAGAGCATACACAACTGTGCTTTTTTCGACAAAAGCCGTGGTGATCCAGTGGCGAGTAACCTTGCCTGCCGTGCAGGAGGCGATGGTTCGATCCCCGTCCAGGCCGACTCGGACCAATTAGTGTTCCCACATTTTCGACTCAGTAAGGTCAACACATCTTTCATGGGGCACTGTATACGCTATTATAATAAGATACCAGAGGATATTCTAAACTTGCCAGACAAAAAGTTTAAATCCCATGTTAAACAAGTCCTCTGTAAAAAAGGTTACTATAAACTCGATGATTATTTGAATGACCAAAATGTCTGGTCTTGACAATGTTACACTATGTAATTCAATATTTGTACTTTGTATATTTTGTTTTGTTTAAAAGAAGTGTGTTGTAGAGTTTCTTGCCGCATCTTCTCTACAACGGAACACCTTCCGAAGCGGTGGTAGAATCAAAAATGACGTCGAAAAGTTATCTATGTGATATTATTTTGAATAAAAATTTTGACTTTGACTTTGACTTTGAGTTTTTCGGAATTTATGTACAATTTGTAACACCACTGGCTTTTCGGTGATGGAAAACATCGTGAGGAAACCTGCGTGCTTCAATTTTGAGGTATGTATTGTACCCACTGTCCATTATAAGTGGCGACGGCTCACCCCCCGTCACACTGGTCAGAGTTTCTGTACTACTGGTGAAACGTGAATGTTCTGAGGGTTCAAAATATCTCTGACTACCCCCTCGGGGAATATATATAGACCTGAGCATATGCCTATGCAACTACCAGCCAAATATAGGTACCTAAAATGTTTGATGAAATAAATAATAATTTTAAAACAGTTTTTTGACCACCTACTTAAAAACTTTGGCCACCCCTGCTTTAAAGAATACAGTCGTGAGCATACGCTTTACTAGGGCACGAGATTATTAAATTAATTATTTATTGTCAGGAAGTGATACCAAAATGTAATTTTAAGCAAGTTTTAATATGAAGGCAGTGCATTATTCATGGTGGGATGGAAATTCATTTGATCGTCAATGATTGATCGAAAGGCCCATTTACTTTCGATCATGTTTTACCTTATGATTTACATGGAATTTCGTTTATTACTTAGTAAAAGGTTTTTTGTTTGTCGGTTCTGTTGTTTTCACTTTCGTTGTTTACTTCGGTTCTTCTTTTTTGGTAATGTATGGTTTTGTGTTTCGTATCGAAATTATGTTAAATACAGGGTGTTGGGGTAAACATTTGCGTTACTTTATGGGTTATTATAACCATGATACTGAAAAACTTTCCCTAGGAAACCTATAGGAAATAAGTTTTTTTTAGATTTTTCATGCAAACGTATGATCAGCCGAATGAAAAAAAAAAGAAAAAAAGATTTACGAATTATCTATAGGTTTCTTAGGCAAAGTTGTTCAGTATCATGCATAGGTACAATCACCCCTTAAAGTAATGCAACTGATTACCCTAACACCCTGTATAGCACTTGAGTTCATGAATTCTAAACCAAATTGAAGCCAAACTAAAATACAAAAGGGTTGTCTTCGTAAAAGTAGTGGCAACAGTGTTGTCATTGCCACGTTATCAAGGAGAGAAAAGGAAAAAAATACTAGAAAATGTTTGACTGATTTTAATTAGTCATCCCCAATTATGAAATCTTTAAGATTAAATACACTAACATAACAGGAACAACAATTTTTGCAATTAGCTGCCATGGGGTGGTAGCAACAGGTCTAAGGGTGGCAACCCTATTTTTTGTTTTCACTATAAATTGTGCCATCAGCCTAGTAAATACTGAAACGGTGAACTCAGACCATCAAACTGAACAACTTTTACTATGGAGCCTCAGGAAACGCGAAAAAAAATCAGCTGTCCCATACAAAACTGCTGTATGAAACAGACCCCGACTCAAATGTATGAAACAGCAGATTTTTTTTCGCGTTTCCTGAGGTAGGCTCCATAGTGAAAGTTTGATAGTCTGAGTTCACCGTTTCAGTATTTGCTAGGCTGTCACTTACACCCTGTATATTATGGGGGTACAAAACTTGTAACGGAATCTTAGTTTATAGAACAACGAGTGTCTAAATGAAAGATTGGGTAATAAAGTTAAAAATAAGTAAATCGAACGGGGTACCAGATTCTCATTTCCTTGCTGAATGCGAGACGGGAAATCATAAGTTTCTCGATTCACGCGGGTAGCTAATTTATGTAATTTTCTCTACTTTTAATTGAATTGTCCTTTTGGTTTATCGACTGTGAAGCAAAACAGTTTTTTATACAAGGTGTTACAAAAATACAAATAAACCTTGTGGTGTAGACCATCAAACTGAACAACTTTCACTATGGGACCAATATCGAAATCGGGAAAAAAAAAAATTATGTTCTATACTCTACAAATCCAGTAGAGCTAAAATATGTATGGGATATGAAATTATTTTTTTCGCGATTTCGATGTTGGTCCCATAGAGAAACTTGTTCAGTTTGACGGTCTAAACAACCCCCTTAAGAGTTTCAAAAATTTATTGTTACTTATGAAACACCCTGTATAGAGCGTTCGGACGAGAAACGCTACGAAAAAGAAACATTAATAGGTATCGCATATTCTGTGTTAAGGCCTATGGGTAATTCTTGTATGAAAAAACCAAAACGAGTAACTTTTTATGCGATTTGGGAGTAATTTTTTTAAAATTTTGAACCTAAATATTTTCGAAACGTTACACCGTAGGACTATTTTTTTTTTCATAAAAATGTAAGGTTATATTAGCCCTAAAATATCCACAACATTTGGTACCTGGCCGCTTATTATTTATTTATTATTATTACATAGGTTACAATGAAAACAATGACAATGAATCCCACAAAACCAATTGTTCGGTTTGTCTGTGGGAGCTACAATCACGCTCAAGCTATTTAACTTCTTATTTTATCCAATTAGGTACATAATTACATCGAACAAAAAAAAGACGCCAATATTACCCATACCTACTTACCCCTTTCAACGGACTAGTTACAGCGGTTCAAAAGTTACAGCCCTACATAGGTAGTACGGACGGACAGACGGACAACGTAGGCTTAGCAATAGGGTCCCGTTTTTACCCTTTGGGTACGAAACCCTAAAAAGAAGTACAAACGTAAGTATATTAAGCTAAAAATATCGCAAAAACAACCTTAAAGAATAAACGTAAGTGTATTTACGTACCACGTTAAAGGAGATCATTTTCCCTATGGCTCCCCTTTCAAAGGGGTTAACTTTGCACCCTTAGCTTTCAAGAAAAGCCCCGTCTTGAGGATCCTTTGAGGCGTCATATTAAAAAGATTTCGACGAGTACCTGGAAATAGAGGAAAGATTTTATTATAAATAGTGACTTCGATTCGATATTGAGACTTTTGACTTTGTATTGTGATAGTACTGTAGCCCCGGGACTTTTTAATCCCGCTGTAGAAAATAGAAAATAAAAAAAAATATAAATTTTTAAATTTCGAGGTTACCGTTTTTTTCTATACTGTCATGTTCTTCATAATAGTTCAATAACCATACGTAACCCTTATAAAATTGCCATACAAAGCTATAAGACCAGATGAAAAACTTAAAAAGTCAACTTTGATTGGTCTTATAGCTTTGTATGGCAAGTATAGGTATAGAAAAAAACGGTAACCTCGAAACTTTAAATTTTCATTTTTTTTTTTTTCTTTTACGGCGGGTTGTGATCTGTAAGACTTAGGTTTTAATATTAGTAATTTCGTACCTTACAACAATTTCTAAACGGCAATCGGTAATCATTTTGGTAATTCAAAAGTCCCGGGGCTTCAGTACATTGAAGAGAAGCTTTCTTCACCGTGATGACAAATGACAAACATGACAGTGATATGACCATAGGCGAAGTATTTTTCGCTTACGCTATAGACGTAACATCATTGTAACCGCGTATGAGACAGCGATAGTCATAAAATCATATACAATTTGTATGAAAATAGATGTCTGACTCCGGAGTCAGACAGCCGTCGTAGAACAAAAAAGTGGCTACGTCGATAAGGACAGCAATAAGTAGCAATCTCCTTTATTAACTAGAGCGAATTTGCTATGTGCATCTCTTACTGAGTGATATGACAAGACACGTGCTTTCTTCTAGTTCCTTCTCTTTCTACGGATATGACAAAGACTCTACAGAAAACATCAAAAATCTGACAGAGTTACAGTTTTTTCTCGATGACTATACATTATTTCAAAATCGATGAATACAGAAGTAAAGTGCTCCCAAAGTAAGGGATATTGAAAGTTGTCCAGTTTGATGGTCTGAAGCAACCCTTAGAATATGAAGTTATAGTAGATGACACACCGAGGACAGGAAAGTAAGAAATTTCTCAGACCTCATGTAATGCCGAGGTCAACAAACATATTGTGATCTGAGGCTTTCTTATTTACTGTCCGAGGTTAGTATACTATTTTTTTCCTCGACGGAGGTGGAAAGCCACGACTTCGTTTAGCGCAGCGGGACGACAATTGACGCTTTCCGTCCGGAGAGAAGTACCACATCTCAAGACTGTATCTACCTTGTATCTCAAGACTGCCCCTTTGGACTCAGATTACTGAAGTTCCAATTTAAGTTCTAGAATCTTGTCTAGATCAGACATATTTTTTCTCCTCCCGTACTTGTAAAATATAAGAGACTAAAGATCACAGATAAGACAAAAAGAGGAAGACGCGTTTTAACTCTAGCAAGAAATGAAATGAAATTCTACTGGGCATGTATTCAGATTAGTGTGCTTTAAAAATGAATGAAAATTCGAATTTTGTACGGGGCACCCTTTGCCTACATTTGTTAAACTTCCATAGCATTTTTCAGATTTTTAAACTGTTGTAGTAGGTGTCGCTACTAGCTATGAAATTGTTTCAATCAAAAACTAGATTTTGCCAGCGACTTCGTCCGCCAGGTTCCCGTCATCATTCAAAATTAGAATTTTCATACTTTCTGAAGCACCCAAATTCATGGATTTTGAGGATTTTTATGGCCGTGTTATAAGTGGCGACGGGCTCACTCTCCGTAACACTGGGCAGAGTTTCGGTACTTCTAGTGAAACGTGGATACTCTGAGGATTCAAAATGTCTCTGACTACGCCCTCGGGGGAATATAGTCGTGATCGTGAGCATTTGCTTACGCTTTATGGCCGTGAGAGCTTGTAAAAGCCCCAGTATAAGTATACATAAATATTTTTAAGAATAAAAAGTGAGAAGGATGTATTTAGCATCACTCTTTTGAGCATTTTATAGTCCCAGCCTCTCAGGTTCGAATCGGGGTCATTATTTTTTTACTCCTGTGTATCGTTTGAAGCAGGAAGTTTGTATGTATCATTCATAATATGTGTACTACCCCATCAAACTGCTATCGACATAGTTTGCCAAGCGTGTAAATTTTGACTAATTGTCTTTATAAAGAACGCCTATTTAAGAATATTATATTAAACAGTTCCTTTATCTTTTGGCTATGACCGCCCCTTTTGAAAGATTTTTTATTTTTATTTTACACCTGAAAATATTTTGTTGTGTTTATGCCCACGCTGGAATCTTGTAGCCAGGGCCTCTACCCGCACATTCGAACTTTGCAATTGCGTGAACGTTTTCGTTCCAATGTCAACTCTATTACAACGAAGTGCGGACCGAAATAGTGGCGATATATCTAACTTCGAAAGTCCAGGTACAGGGCCTGGTATGTTGTGGTTCTTCCTTGTCTTGGTTTCATCTAAGCTAATCTACAAGATGCAACTTTTATTACTTTTTGAGACAGCCGCAAGTTTGAATTGGAAACCAGAAGCTTGTTTATAAAGTTCGCGATCTGTCAAGAATTTCTTATTAGGATTATAATTGTTGACAAAGTTTAATTCTTGAGTGGGACTTTAAGGTCTGGCCTAATAATTTCGTTTTTATGACCGAAACCACCCAAAAAGGAATCTTGAACGAAAATTCGGTTTCGGCTGATTTCTGCCATAAATACGAATATTGACCGAAAAACATGTAAATATTTGAAGGTAAAGAAGATACGGACCCTGAAGTTGTGTGGAAGAAATCGCTTCTTATCCGTTCAATAAGTCCGTTTTATTTTGTGCCTCCTGTAATTTCTCTGCTCATGTTTTTGGTAGTATTGTATACCTATTTGATTGATTGATATTTTTGCAGAGTCGGTGGCGCGTTACAATACAATACTCGAGTCGCGTTGTAGGTCTGCTATAGGGTAGTCGCATCGCGAGTCGATTGTCGGTTTCCCCCCCCCCCCCCCCCCCCCCCCCCGGCCTACAACGAAGCTCCAGTGGTGGCTCAAGATAGTGCTCTTTTCGAAAAACAATCCTTGAAGTCACCAAAATACATAAGTTACCGTACAACGTCAAGCACTCTTGCTACAAAAACTAGACATTGGCAAAATCATCACATACCCAAGATGGCAGTCATTTTTTAAAAATATAGAATAGAATACAATACTCTTTATTTGAACACCAAAAACAAATAAAAAACAATATTAAAAGCAAATTAAAAGGGTACAAATGGCGGTCTTATCAATAAAAGCTTTACGAAGTGGGTCCTGGTTTGAATCCGCATGCATGACACAACGTCTATCTAACAGTGTTTCCAACTTATGTACCTACGTACCGACTGCTCTTAAACGGTGAAGAAAACATCGTGAGGAGACCTAAAGAGTCACTAGCCAATATCTCACCAAGGGGCCAAAATTACCTCACGTAATTAAGGAATGCCCCCTATAGAAAATCGTGAGATCGTTGCATGGGGTGTCGGGGGTGTGCATAAAATAAAGCCGTCAGATCTTTGTAAAGAAAGTTTTAAGTCTCAAATCCGTTTAATTGCGGCTTAAAACCTAAAATTCCGGTGACAACGACGTTTGAAAGGGTTGTTTCATCCCTTTAAGGGTTGAACATAAAGTAGGAAAGACTTTCATTTAATAACCGCCGATTTTTTTCTATTTTGGCTTTCTCATTTTATAATACACGGTGTAAGGTAAGGGACAGGACAGCTCTCCGAAAACTGAACCGGCGAGACCATCAAACTGAACAACTTTTACTATGAAGGAACTACCTCAGGAAAGCGACTGGTTGTCGCCATACTGAATTTTGATTACTGTCATTTGTCTTTAGTGACACTCACAAGATTAAGACAAATCAATTGACGTGATTATTAAAATCTACGCGTTTGGTCTCTAATGTGCCACAAAGGTACAAACTTACAAACATACATAAAATAGGCTGTTAAACATATTACCTTTCTTTTGCATCGCGCAGTCGGGTAAAAACAATTGAAAACCGTGGAGAGGAAAAATTATTGGACACTTGATACGAAACAACAATTTCTTTAAAACCATACTGGAGGGAAGATAGAAGTGAGAAGAGGCAGCGGAAGACCCAGACAGAGTTATCTAGCCCAAGTAAAAGGTTGATGTCGTGTCGTATTAAGAACTCAAGACGCTATAGGAAAAGAGACAGGATTGGCGAATTTTCCACCGACAAAAGCAAGCATGCATGCATATGCTGACGACTATAATCCCCGAGGGGGTAGTCAGACATATTCTGAAACCTCAGAACATCCAAGTTTTACCAGTAGTACCGAAACTCTGTCCAGTGTGACGGGGGGTGAGCCCGTCGCCACTTATAATGGACAGTGGGTACAATACATGCCTCGAAATTGAAGCTTGCAGGTTTCCTCACGATGTTTTCCTTCACCGAAAAGCCAATGGTAACAAAAAAAAATGGTAACAATGGTAAATGGTACAAATAGTACACAAAAACCGAAAAACTCATTAGTACGAGTCGGCCTGGGGGATCGAACCATCGCCTCCTGCACGGCAGGCAAGGTTACTCGCCACTGGACCACCACCGACAGAAGCGTAGCTCTTAAATAAGATGATGATGTTTATAAAATAATTCCCTGACTGTTTTTCTGATAATGCGACCGCTGTAGTCGGAGTCGATAAATTCACTCATTTATGGATGGATTGGACATATATATTCGTACCTACCTACTATTATATAGCTATAGAACAGTCAGTGAGAGCCGTGTAGCCACGATGGATTCGATCCATCCGTTATGTCACGGCTTAACAGAGCCGAACTCCACTAATTACAGTGAGGACAGAAGGCTCTTTTTATACAGGATGGTTCAGACCACATAGACATAAATTTTTAAAGTGAAACTTTTGTGGGAGGGCTTCGAACCCGCAACCTTTTTGTGTGACGGAAATTTAAAGACAGCTGCAAGTTTCACTTCTGCACGGGCGTCCCGGGCGTCCCATGGCGGTCACATTTTTTTTAGATTGCTAACGTAGGGACCTACGAGGTCCGACCAGGAAAAAAATTGTCTCCCATGGTCCATCCCAGAATCCTTCTGGCGCACCCCAGATAAATAATGAATCACTTACTTACTACAAATAATAGACATCAAAAATAATAATTAACGATATTATTATTATTTTCTTATGTTTCGTTACTCGTGTCCACTTCCAAAAAGTCAATGTGGTCGGACGGAATGTAAGCACTTAGAAAATTCGAGCTCACTTCGCTCGCTCGGCTTTTTTGTAATGATGTGTTTTAGAGCTCTCTTCGTATTACACTGATTTCACTGCAGTGAAATCTAAAAAATCATTGCTATGCCCATAGAATTTGAAATTAGAATTACAGCCCGTTTCCTATGTCAATGACATCCAGCGACCACAGCTGATGACATCCAACCACGTTTCTCCAATCAACAACTCTCGCATTTGGTTCGGTCCAACCTTTAAGTGCACCTTCTGCCCTCTATTTACCCAGCAGTCGAACACCACAATAATTATTAGCATGCCACCGTCGCTTCGCTGCGGATTTTCGTTAATTGCTCTCCCTGTTTTTGGCCATTTCGTCGCTTTCGGATTAAATCGACGTTGTTGAACTTTGTGCCGCGTCGAACGAGCGGTTGTTTTGGCTATATGTGAGGTTTTAGCTAGAGTTAACCGACTTCCGTCTATGTTCTGTGGTTTTAGAATATCTCTGATTTCCTTTGGGGGAATATAGTCGTGAGCATATGCATGCATGCATTCAAAACAACGACGATTGCGCTTTGTCCCTTACCAATGAAAAAAGGTTTTTTATAAATATATATACAGGGTAAGGTAAGGTAAGCTATAGCCTAGCTATATGCTTGCAGGTAAGTCAAACAAAGGCACGATTTCTCATACATTTTTGTCATATCTCCATCCCTTTCCAGTATACGCGCTCAGCGAATCTATGAAATACTCGATCTACGCTTAAAAGTAATAAAAGAAGTTAATTAAATAAAAATTGTTAACAACTAAAGAATGTTGTTTTAAAAATACTTTACTGAGAACTAAGACTTATTCCTAACAAAAAGTCCCCCACCATTAACGTTATTTCGACGTAATAAGTGCAAAAATTGCTTGGTTCTTATGTCTTCAAACAAACGAATCCCAAGTAAATAAAAGTCCCGTTACGAAACTCTTATAACGACGACATAAGGCCGAAAATGGCTTGACTTATGGTACGTTATAAAGTAACAAAAGTTACAAAGAGAGGTGATCATTAACGGGTAAATTGTAATTTAATCTTGTCGTTTGTTTCATTGAAGTTTTTGTCTCTTTTTGTACCGGAAGAATCATTAGCGATGGATACGCCTTCAACTTTCATCATCAGCTTTTATAATTATGGAATGTCAATGTAGATACAGACCACAGACAAACGCGACGCTTAAGGCGTATCATCCCGGGACCACGACTCTCCATACTAATTGATGCGAACGAGCGCGTGGCTCCGGTCAGAATTTAGCCGTTTTCTTTGAATAATGAAAATATTTTTTAAAAATTTCGAAAAAGTAAGAAAACATTCTTAATTGTTTTGTGAACAATATTGTAAGTTTTCATTTTCTTCCGATTAAAAATGTAAGAGTAAAATGGTTACAACTGGAAAAAGAGGGGTGACTTAAGATTCCCTTTTCTTCGGTTTTATTCATTAAAATCAATTTCTAGAAAAACCACATCACTTCTCATATCGTGTAGATGTTTCAGTTTATTTTTCAGCTCAAAAGTTAATGAATAAAATGGTTACAAAGTGACTCAATTTCATGGTAAAACCAGGAGGTAGCCCCAAAACCGAACACCCGCCGCCCGCCCCATGCATCGCTAAGCTTATACGCATGCTGACACTTTTTTAGGGGGATGATCAGATCATCAAACTGAACAACTTTCTCTATGGCACCAACATCAAAATCGCGAACAAAAAATCAGCTGTTCCATACAATACTGCAAACCAACTCGAGCCAAATGTATGGGACAGATGAGGGTGAGAAAAAATGCGATTTCGACGTTTGTTGGTCCATATAGAAAGTTGTTCAGTTTGACGGTTTGATCATCCTCTTAAAAAAGTGTCAGCATAAGAAGGACCCTATATTTATACTTTATACTTCCCTTCCACGTATCGCTCATTTAGCCCACCCTGTATACAGACAGAGCAACATAATCTCAAGGATTTCAAAGAAGTGTTTTCGGGGCGTACCTCAATACCTCGTTAAACACCCGTCAACCGAGTACACAAGGAAGTGTCAGCCCTAAATGCACCTTCCGGCGCTTTAAAAAAAAACGAAACAAAAAAATTATTCGGTAGACTCCAGGGTAACTGTTTTAACGAATGTTCAACCTTATTTCGTTTAACATTTTAAGTTTAAATTGCATTGAAACGGAATTTATTGAAAAGACTGTAATTATTTTTGAAAACAAAACACTCGATACTATAATTTCGTAAATGATTTAAAGACTTGTAAATTAGAGTCAATCAGACAAGACAATTTAGATATATTGCGAGTGAGATTGGCTATAAGTTTGATTATAGTTGTAATAAAATTGGTTTACTTATAGGTTTTTATTAGCTAACTTAAACCGGACCTGTGTATGGATTCGCATGTTCATATTTAAAGCTTTTTTTTCGTTTTTTTTTTATTTTTCATTTATTTTAAAAGGAGTGCTTCAGACCATCAAACTGAACAACTTTCAATATGGAGCCAACATCCAAATAACGAAAAAAAAAATGTTCTCTATATTGAAGTTCAGATTCTACAGTTTTGTATGAAACAGCAGATATTTAAAAAAAATATAAATTTCAATTTTGGCTATGGTGAAAGTTGTTCAGTTTGATGGCTTGAACCAACCCTATAAATGTTACTCCGTACCTTCACATAACAGATTAAAAATGCCCAGAAATAGCTATAAAATAATATTTAAAAACTCAATTCAAACATTATATTCAAAATCATATCACATGGGCCCGTAGATAAGTTATCTACGTAAGTTACTGACGTCATTTTTTTTAATTTACCATCGCGTCGGAAAAGGTTTCGTTGTAGAGAAGATGCGACTAGAAACTCTACAACGCACATCTTTTAAATTACACTTGAAAAATACAATATTAAATTACATAGTATGTATAACATTGCCAAAAATCATCCTTTATTTAACCAGCTCTCTCAAAAAAGAAGCGTCAAATCAGGCACCTAGTAATTTCGGAACCTAACTGTTATAAAAAAAAAAAAAACTAATTCCGTGAACCCAAACAATGTGTCGAAAGTAGCCCCCAGCCCGCGGATCTCTAATAACTGTAATCACACTAATAAGGGGTCCGGAGTGACAACGAAAAGTATGGACTTGAGGCTTTTTTATAATGGGTTTCTTTCTGATTGTCTGAATGATAATTGACAACATTTTATTTTAAGAAAGGTACCAAAATAAGAAAACCGTTTGGAGATTATGTGATTCAAAGCTTATATCAAAATTATAAGATTTTTCTATCCATTATTTCTCGAGTTATTTGAAAAATACTGAAAAATATAATATAGGTTGAATGAGATTTGATTCCTTTGCCTGCTTGGCTTTTCTATTGTATTTGACAGTTTTTATTTTTAATGTTATTGAGGCCAAGTAATCTTGGCCATAAAGCCTACGTTTTTACATATAAGGTCCTTCTTAATTTTGTGAGTTTTTATCGCGATATTCACGTTGTTTAGAGGAGCTTTTTTATTTTCACCACAAATTTTTAATTAGTAACAAAATTTTAAGGGTGTATTCAGACAATTTTTCTGTCAAATTTTGTGGACCTCCCATACAAAACTGCGGAATCCGATCGCAGAACATACATTCGTCACATTTTTCTATTGGAAAGCTGTTTCTTTTCAGTTAGTCATTCAAACTAGTGGTGATACATACATACAGGGTGTTTCATAAGTAACAATAATTATTTAAAACTCTTAAGGGGGTTGTTAAGACCGTCAAACTGAACAACTTTCTCTATGGGACCAACATCGAAATCGCGAAAAAAAAAACTTCATGTCCCATACATATTTTAGCTCTAGTCGATTTGTAGAGTATGGAACATAATTTTTTTTCGCGATTTCGATAATGGTCCCATAGTGAAAGTTGTTCAGTTTGATGGTCTACACCACCCCCTAATAGGTTTATTTGTATTTTTGTAACACCTTGTATACTATAACATACCTTTTCTCTCTATATTTGTGTTTTAGGTTCAACCCCCCCCCCCCCCCTTTTTTTTCCTTAGCATGTTTCATCCCACTGCTGGGCAAAGGCCCCCCTTATTCTCCATGCATCCCTGTCCTGAGCCAATTCCATCCACTTTTCGTTACCCCCTATTGGATTTAAATAAATGTTCAATCAAAGCAAGATGATAAGACACTAAACTAAAGGCAACAATGGTTCTTTGTTCTAAAGTTAATTGAACTAGAAACTTAACTTCCAACAAGTTCATCAAAGTTTCTGTTTAGGACTTAAGACCTAAGTTTACGTAGGTGACATTTAATTAAGTTAAGCAGATAATTGACTAGGTGGTAGTTTTGAATTATAAAGGTGGGTAAGCGTATGTTGCGCTTTTGGAACAAGGGTTCTGTACAATATAATTACATATTCTACAGGGTGAAATTGATATCATTAGCATCCTTTTAAACTAAGAGTCTACCCATCAAACTGAACAACTTTTACTATGGTAGCAAACCAATTGGAGCAAAAAAATATCAGCTGTCCCATACTAAACTGCACCCACCGCCGCTGCCTACACGACTCATATGTATGGGATAGCTGCATTTTTTTTAATCTGATTGGTTTGCTCCCATAGTAAAAGTTGTTCAGTTTGATGGGTAGACTGATATCAATTTCACACTGTACTATACTATAGTATTCTAATTTGTACACACCGGTATAAAACATGGAAGAGAACAAAGAGACCCAGAACGGTCTTATCTATAACAGTGATTTTTGTCAGACAAACTCATTTTGGAAGAATTCGGAAAAAAAAAGTAATTATTATCGGATGCCTAAAATGTAAAATACTGTAGACTCATTTATAGACATTTACATTGTCTATTTGATCTGGAAGCAACATGATACAAATTAATATGAACGTATATATACTTACATATATACATACTAATATAACCTACTGGGGTAGGCACTAGTAGGCAGAGACTACAAATCGCTACGTGCCACGCCCTTAAGCTTGATTCTGTATGATAAATTGATAAACTACAAAACTTAACTATTTTAGAATTATTAAATTTTTTAAGACATAGGTACAAATAAATTAAATTGAAAAAGTTCATTTATTTGTTGCTTTGGCTATATATCTACCCGTCTGACACTGGTCATTAGACGGGCCCCTAGAAATTGAAAAAGTATTCTTATTCTGAATATTTGACGAAGGAACCCTAAAAAAACCTAGTTTTATTTTATACCTGTTCCATCGCTTTTCAATGAAGGAGATCGAAGAATGCGCTGCAGAGATCGGTCATTAATAGTGTCTGGAGGATAAAAGTGTTGCTGATAGTCTGTATGACTGTTTTGTACCTACTAGCGTTATACAGGGTGTTAAGAAAAGTATCATTGAGCTTTAACCCACATATTATACTGGGTGAAATTGATATCAGTAGCATCCTTTTAAACTAAGAGTCTACTCATCAAACTGAACAACTTTTACTATGGGACCAAACCAATCGGAGCAAAAAACAAATCTGTTGTCCCATACATTTGAGTCGTGTAGGCAGCGGCGGCGGGAGCAGTTTAGTATGGGACAACAGATTTTTTTGCTCTGCTCCGATTGGTTTGCTCCCATAGTATAACTTGTTCAATGTGATGGTTAGACTCTTAGTTTAAAAGGATGCTAATGATATCAATTTTTACCCTGTATACTCTACCCATCAAACTGAACAACTTTTACTATGGGAGCAAACCCATATAAAAAAAACAGCTGTTCCATACTAAACTGCAATGCCTAGCCTACACACACGATTCAATAGTATGAAACAGCTGTTGGTTTGCTCCCATAGTAAGTGCGTTCACACACGATGACGCATTGACGGAGCGGCAGACGTCAGTCCGTCATTTTTGTGAAGCAAGGAGTTGTAAGAAACCGCACGTAGAAGCACACACTGTGATGGATTGACGCACCGTAAAATATAACCAAACTTTAGTGTCTTAAACTAAATCAACAAACGTTTGGTTGCAAATAGCAAATCTTTTTGTTATTTTAGCATAGCATAGCATATGCTCACGACCATATTCCCCGAGGGGGTAGTCAGAGATATTCTGTAACCTCAGAACATCCACGTTTCACCAGTATTTGTTATTGTTTTGTTATTTTAATCAATTGTATTAACATCATAATGCTCCTGTAATGTTAATTGCAAAAAGTTTGCTGTGACAAGGTTGGTTTGCTTTTATTCGAAGTTCTCATCAAAACCACTAGGTATTTCAATCCTGTTTTATGCCTCTCTTATTGCAATTTTTATTTTTTTTCTCGACAAAGCAATGACTGATCGCTGATTGGTCGTATTATGATAATCATCCTCTCAAATCTCCGCCGCGTAATTGGTGGATTTTGTTTACTCTCACGCTTATTTCAAAGAGTTTTTTTTTGCGTGTAATTACGTGTGTTTTAAGGATGCCTCTTGTCTCAGTTGTAGAAACCACTTTAAAGATTTGAATATCTTAACATTTCCAAGTCTCTATATTTATGAAGTAGCAAAATTTGTAAGGATGAATAGCGACTTATTTAAAACTGCAGGTCAAGTTCACAACCTAAACTTACGCAACAGACAGAGACTGTGCATAGTACCGTCACGCACTGCCTTGCTTCATAAAAGTCTACTTTGCCTGGCTCCTAAAATTTACAATAAAATTCCAGAACGTATAAAGAGTCTACCTCTCAAAAATTTCAGGAGTGGGCTGTTTGCTTTATTAATAGAAAAAAGCTATTATTCTCTGAATGAATTTTTTACTGATAATATTAAGCTAGATGATATTTAGTTTCTAATAATGAAAGGATAATGCCTGTATTTTACTTCCGATCTGCTTTTATACTTTGTAATAATTACATTTGATGTATAGACAACTGGTAGAAAACTTCCTACGAGTATCTTATGCTTTTATATTTTGTACATGACTAATTTGTAAGTAAAAATTTAGTAAATCGAATTTAATCTTGTTTAGTTTTAGATTTATAATGTAAGTGTAACAAACTTAACTTTAAATTTGCATGCCATGTCATGGCGAAATGTGAGGACTTATTTTTTTATATACCTTCCACAATGTTACCATGTTTCAGCAAATAAATACTTCTGATTCTGATTCTGATTCTGATTTGTTTACGGTCGAACCATTACAACAAATTTAATATCGCAGTCTCAATAGGTTTTTATACCTTCAACCACTTCTACAGTCAAATTTACAAACATTTTAACCGAAAAAGTAGAAAATAATAATACAACCATCATCATCAGCCTATCATCGTCCACTGCTGAACATAGGCCTCTCCCAAGGCGCGCCACAAAACTCTGTTCTCGGCTTTCCTCATCCAGTCGCTCCCCGCTACTTTTTTTAGGTCGTCTGTCCAGCGGGCAGCAGGGCGTCCCACGCTACGCCTACCAGTTCGCGGTCTCCACTCTAGAACACCGACACCCCATCGGTTGTCAGTTCTTCGGCAGATATGACCAGCCCATTGCCACTTCAGCTTGCTAATTTTCTGAGCTATGTCAACCACTTTTGTTCCAGAGGCAGAGAACTAAAAAGAGAAAGAGATACCTCAGAACGTATCACTACATTTCTGATTTGTGATCTCTCAGAGAAACAACCGAGCATAGCTCACTCCATAGCTCGCTGCGCAACCTTGAACACAACCAAGGCAAGACCAAAATCTAATCTAGGTCTAAGATAAATAAGATAGGTATAGGTATATAATCTTATAATTCGAATCTATAAGAACACTAGGTACTTTGTTTTACATCGGAGTTGCAGTCAAGCCGGTACGATACGCGAATGGTCTCGGAGTAGTTTTTTGGGCTTGGCTTGACACAAGTCTGTTAAAAATTATAACTAGACAAATTAATTTAAATAATATAACGTCTATCAGGTGATGATTGGATTATAAACAAAAAAGCAAACAAAAAGTCGTCGCATTGGGTGTATACCGAACATGACCTGGAAACCCTATATCCTAAAACTGAGAAATAAATTGTCTTCTTTTGTTTATGCTCTCCATCAGCTAAAGCGGGTTACAGACTTAAAGACTACTCTCGCAGCCTACCACGCAAATGTTCATTCAAGGCTCTCGTACGGAATAGTTCTGTGGGGAAATTGTTGCGAAGTGGATGATGTTTTCATCCTCCAAAAGAAATGTATTAGAATTTTAACCAATATCGACCAAATGGTATCTTGTAGACCTTACTTTGTAAAGCACCAAATATTGACGCTTACGTCCGTTTATATTCATGAGTCATGTAAATTTGTCAGAAAACATATGTATTTGTACTCCTCAATGGTTAATAACAGAAGAAATAATCGGAATTTACATAAATTAATTAGACCATCCACAAAAATGCACCTTGTATCTTCTAGCCCCCACCATATGGTAATTAAAATATATAACCACATACCAAACTTTATAAAAAACATTGAAAGACTTAATCTATTTAGTAATCACCTAAAAACATTCCTTTTAAATAAATGCTATTACAATATATCGGAATTCTTTGACGATAAATTAGACACTTAAATGCATCGATGACTCTACAACTAGCAATTTATTTTGACTAACGATATTATTTATATAATTTGACTAGTAATTTATAACTTATGAACATTATTATAACGTATTGACATGTGATTAGAATTAGTACTGTAAGATGTTAATGACTAATTAAGTAATTATTAATAGATACGACAACCTAGTGGCTCTCTAATTTGCTGTGCCCTCACAGGGCGTCACCTGTACTTATTTTATTATATAACATCTATACAACTTGTGACTGCAAATATTTAAATAAATAAATAAATAAATAAATACCTGTCAAAACTGTAATGTGTAAATTTGAGAGTTGCGTTGTGGGTCTGCTATTGGGCGGTCGCTTGTCGGTCCCCGGCCTACAGCGGAATTCCAGTGGTGGCTCAGGATATAGTTCTTTTATAAGAACAACCCTTGAAGTCACCAAAATATCTCTATAACCGTACAACGTCAAGCACTTAAAAATAGAATAGAAATGTGTAAATAAATAAATAAAATAATATGTACTTAATTGTGACGAGGTAGGTAAATAGCTAACTATTTTGTGTTTGGTGAAAGCACAGATCGAAAAATTTATTTTTAACCCCAGTGTTTTCTTCGAAATTACTTTATTTCTGAGTTCAGTTTTTGTTCCAATTACAATCAAACAAACTGAAAAACGTTCACATTGAGACCAACACCAAAATCGCGGACAATGTGTAGAATGTAGATATCTATACACATTCTGGTGCCTTTCTAATTCCACATTGAACATTCATTTAAATAAAACCATTCTATGCAACTAAGTTTATAGTAAAAGCTAAAATAACACATAAAACAACCGCACCCAAACAAATAATGCAATCCGTTATAAGTTAAACAAACATAGCAGAGACACTAAACGCCAACTAAAAGCTATTTATGAACCGCGGTTAACGCTTCCATTCATCTATTGCCGTTACGCACATGTGTTACTTTACAACTTTGTTACCAACTCCGTAACGTATGATACTACCAGTGCAGATAAGAATAGTGTCGGTTGAATTGAAACTGTTGAAACCTAGGAAAACTTAAGTAGATACGTACAATAAAAATATACCTACTTAAATTATATACTTACCAATGAAGAATCATATTTACAAAAATAATAAATAGTTATGTAGTAACTTAGATAGATAGATAGATAAATCATTTATTTGCACAAGTAAAACACACATAAATAATACAGTTCACAAGAACTTACAGATAATTATAGGTAAACTAATTTATAAAACAAATACAAATGTTAACTGTACCAACATAGGATCAAATTTTGGTTAACCGCACCAAAACAGGATCATATTTTGGTTAATTGTACCAAAGTAGGTTCATATTCTGGTTAACTGTACCAAAATATGGTCATATTTTGGTTAACTGTACCAAATAGGATTATATTTTGGTTAACTGTACCAAATAGGGTAACACGCACACACACACAAATTCATTCTTATTTAATTCTAATAAACACCGTTCATCACAGCGGAAAAATTAAAACAAGTTAAATGTTAAAGTACATGTCTTATTAATAATTAAATATTTACCCGAATAAATATTTAGAACCCGATAAAATTAAAAATTTTATCGGGTTCTTAAGTGTGTAAACCCCATTAAATTGTTTGAGTTTCTGTTAAATTGGTTACAATTTGATACCGAGTTCAAACGGTTTTATGGTTTGGCGTCCAAAAAGTAAATCCCAAAAACGGAATCACAAAAGAAACCCAAAATAACCAAGGACGTCCGTGACTCTACTTTTAATGGAATTTTGCTATTTAACCGTTCGCGTTCTAACCAAACGATTCAAACATCGAAACCCTTTTTCATCATAAAAGATAATGAATGAGCCCGTTATTCAAATGAAAAAAAAAAGTCAAAGCTACAGATTTTTCCTTCGAGCCCGTTCGTTAAATTTTTTAATTAATTTTCCTTAATAAGTTCCCGTCAAAATTACACTTCTAATTTTAGACTTTGGAAATCCGGTGAAAAGAGAATTGGTAACGCGTTAATGTGGTTCCGGTAGCTGTATTTAAAAAATATATCAACGCAAAACTGTCTAACATATTTTAAAGAGTTAGGCACCATGTATCTTTTTAATATGATTGTTTTCCCATTGTCTTAAGAATGCTACAACTTCCAAATACCTTCACCTTTCGGATAATTTATACAGAGTGTTACATAAGTAAGAATACATTTTTAAAACTCTTATTTTGGGGGTTGTTTAGAGCGTCAAACTGAACAACTTTCTCTATGGGACCAACATCGGTGACGGTGATGATAAATGCAAATAAACACAATGTCATTAACTAATATAGGTACGTAAACATTTCACACAATTATTACAGACGAAATTATAAAGATTCGGTTTTGTGCCTTCCGCTCGCGGGACCCCAAAAATAGGGTCTTATGCATCAGCAGTTTTCCCTTCAGATTGACAAGCCCTCGAAACCAATTAAAAGTTAACTTCTGAACGTCAAAATAAATTGAAAAAGTTTTGTAACGACAACGTTTTTGCGTTAACTTAAGGTTATATTTCTTGCGTTGTTTTTACTGTTATTTTGATAAAGTAATTTGTTAAAGAAACGCTGGACAGTACGACACCACAGATTATATAATACTAAACAGTACAGATGCCCAACGTCAAACAATGGAACGCGACTGCCGTAACGCGGGCAGTCTTCGGGCAAAGTAAATTGCTTGATTTTCCGAGGCTCATGAGATTTTTTTGTAGTCAGATCTTGTATTTTTAGTAACAATTTACACTTTTACGTAAACATTAATTACAAATCGATAACGCCATATATTGCAATTTTTACAACAAAAATTTCATTTGTATGACGACACTACTCATTTTGCAGGAGATCTCATCAAAAATTCAATTTTCTTCTTATCATGTGGGCAACCATTGGTGTCAGAGTTTTTTCAGTCTAGCTTACAGCTTCTGACGTGGTATTTAAGATTCAAAAATTTATCTATTGATCTAAATCAATTTTGCATGGACCACATAACATCATTGCATAGCATATGCTCACGACTATATTCCCCGAGGGGGTAGTCGGAGATATTCTGAAACCTCAGAACATCCACGTTTCACCAGTAGTACCGAAAATCTGTCCAGTGTGACGAGTGAGCCCGTAACCACTTATAATGGACAGTGGGTACAATACATGCCTCGAAATTGAAGCATGCAGGTTTTCTCACGATGTTTCCCTTCACCGAAAAGCCAATGGTTTTACATAACAACGTCATCATCAGCCCTTATACGTCCAACTGCAGGGCACAGGCCTACGCTTGGGTGTGCATTAGTCCACTACGCGTGCACAATGCGGATTGGTGGACTTCACATAATAATAATAATAATAACCTCTGGCTTGCCTTCAATGGCCGGCCAGAGTGGAATCGCAAGAGCAGAACCTATGCTCCAGGTTGGAAGTGTATTGCACGTAATGGCGTAATAACGGGGAAACCCGCTCACGGGGGTAAACCCCGCGATGGTGAAACCGGTGCCGCACCTCTCGACAACCTTTAGCCGCTCAATGGGATGTTGCCCCATTGTCCCACTTGGTGCGTGCGGCCGTTTTATGGGGCCCACTCGACGAGTCAGCGAGTCACCGCCTGCCCTATTTACAATTTTGAGACTAGTTGTCATGGCAGGCGTCCTTTAGTCTCCTCCCATAGCCCAGTATCCATCCATCCAACTTTCACCTCTATAGCCCATGACCTTATTTTTCCATCGCGGCCATAGCGCCGCACTCCAATAGTCTTTGCACCTGGCGGGGACCATCCCCGTGTGTATCATGTTGTGCGCTCGGAGATGGTATCCGCCATGTGTATCCCTTACATTTAGATTAACTTGTCTTTTGAACGGGCCTCTACATGTTGGCTTCGGCTCCATGCACGCCTTCCAAAGGTCCGGGACTTAATTGCCCGTGATTACGGATCGTAAGACACATAATAATAATAGCCTTTTATTTCTGACACTTATAAAATACATTTCATTTTCTTTTACTTAGGTATAGATAGTATGTAATATACATGCTTTATTACATAATTAGGTAATTAACGTAAATAATTTTAACATGCTTAACATGCTTCACTTCACATACGCATCAGAATTTCTTCTTCGCCCTTATGCAGGTTTCCTCACGATGTTTTTCTTGACCGTTCGAGAGCAGTCAGTATTACGTACATAAGATAGAAAAACTCATTGGTACATGACATGTCGTCCGTGCAGATCAGAGCAGATCAGACCAGGCAGGTTTCAGATCACAGCAGACCAGACCAGGGTTTTAAGTTTTGAATGGTAATGTAATGGTAATAGAATCGCATCAGAATTTCTTCTTCAGCGTAATAACAAAACCGCCTGTTAACTATTATCAATCAATCAGTATTATTTACTATACAACGTGATAATGAATAAACGCAAAACTAGAAAGTAGTTTGTTTAAAATCGAGAGCATATTCAATTACTTAGCATGATTTCAACTTATGTATTTTTTTTTGTTAAATACTTTAGTACTAATTAGTATATAGTTTGTAAATTTAATAATTTACAGTTAATAACTTTAAATTTTAAGTATTATTGTTTCAATCGAATTATTTTGATATAAATCAGTCGGGGTGTATGAGGTTATGCGCTTATTCATTAACACGTTGTATTTATTCTGTATCAGAAGAAAGCTGAGTGAATCAGCTTCAAAGTTGAGAAAACTCTACATCTAAAAATACCAACCAAGGAAATATCTATCTTATGTACGTCCAAACAAAAACTAATTTCATCTAAAACATTGGGTAAATGAAGAAATCCATTAAATAAGGCAAACTCTGTGTTTCTTCAGTTCATTTAGTAAAGTATGCCGAACATTTAGACGAATAACTCTCTTTTGGAAGAAGAATGCTTCATTGATTTGGTGGGGAACGTTTCCATTGCTGGACCGTCAGATATAAATTACTTAACACGATCAAAATGTTTCAAAAATTGTACTTCTAGAGAAAATTTTACATTTCCGAGTAGGGCAAAAGTGGAAAAATATGACTTTACATAAAAGTACATTCGCACCCTCTTTGGGCGCGTCCATCAATTAAATGAGGCGATTAGGGGGGGAGGGGTCGAGCATAATCTCACCCAATCTCACGTGGGGGAAAGGGGGGGTCTCGGCAAGTCTCAATAAAAAATTTTCCCGCTAGAAAAAGTGTAAAACTGCGAGAAAATTCAGTTAAATAAGATTATCGTATTTATCTACATTAAACATACGCATTTTAAAACATTTACGTGAGATTAGGGGGGGGAGGGGGTCGAGCAAAATCTCACGACAAACAAATACAAATATATTTATTCAATAAATTCGTTTCGGATACATGCGGTGATAGCGTTGGGCACAGCTCTAGGCACGACGTCTCATCAAGGAGAGAGGGGGGGGGGGTCGATTAATCGCCAAAATCACATCACGTAATTAATGGACGCCCCCTTTTTACACAGATTGAAATTTTATACCTTAAATTGGTAAGAAATTGTTAATTCTGACAGTAGGTATGCATTTTTAAAAAAAAAACTGTTTTAACTGAACGGGTACACACAAGTTTCTTCACGTAACGTGTCTACGAATGTATACGTACAGAATAAATAACTAAGAGGCTCCGAGGAAAGAACTTCCATTCAAATTGAGCAATTCACGGCCCGAGTTAATGTTCTTTGGTAAAAGTACGATTTATTTGACAGTCTCCTTTTATATTAGGTACTATACTAAGTATACAAGAGATGACTCTATCTGTCGCTGGGGTACAGCACAAATTGTATTTCACTGCAGAAAACTTCAGCATGTATTCTACTCATCAAATTGAACAAATTTCTCTATGGAGCCAACTTCGAATAGCTGTAAGGTGAACCGAGGCAAGTGTGACTTTTGAATTAAAACCGCTCAACGTTATTATAACTTAAACTGTCATCTATCAAACGTATAACGAACTATTCGTGCAACGTTTGATAGATGACAGTTTAGTTACAATAAAGATGAGTGGTGTTTATTCGCAAGAGTCACACTTACCCCCGCGTCACACTTGCCTCGGTTCACCTTTCCATACATTTGAGTCGAATAAAAAAGAAAAAAAAAGGTACTGCAGTTTTGTATGGGACAGCATTTTTCGCGATTTCGAAGTTGGCTCCATAGTAAAAGTTGTTCAGATTTATGAGTAGAGTATACTGTATATGGTTTAAAGGTTAATCATCATCATATCAGCCGATAAACGTCCACTGCTGGACATAGGCCTCCCCAAAAATGAGGGGATTTGCCATAATCGCCACGCTTGGCAGGCGGGTTGGCGATCGCAGTTGGATTGAATGTTTGTACTCAAAGGATGCTGCTGCCCATCCTCCGGTAGATCCTTTAGTCGCCTTTTACGACACCCACGGGAGGAAATGGGATGGTGCTACTCTTAGCCGACACCACACGGACACGGAAAGGTTAATGATACTTTTCATTACACCTTGCATAGGGTCCTCCTTAAATGCCGACGGGGGATGAGGATGAGACCATCAAACTGAACAACTTTCTCGAGCATACCTCGCTGAGCTCTTCATCAGCTTTTTTTTCGCAATTTCGACTTTGTTCACATTCCAAAGTCGAAATCGCGAAAAGAAAATCAGCAGATTCATACAAAAATGCAAACCTGCTTATATGGGACAGCTGATTTTTGTAAACATCAATATTATTAGTCAAAAAAATTATAACAAATGGTCGTCATAGTTGTAAAGTTGAACGTACCTACAAAAATGAAAGTGCATAAAATTGTCATTTCGAAATTCTTATCCAACCAAACAGTTTTATTATAGATGGTGCTATAAAAACTTCACACTACTAACAAACAACCTTTTTGTTTTTACTATTTCCACATCAATTAGTCGATATATGGTAAATGTTTTATTACAAACCGTTTTCGACTTTACAAAATTAGTTCGTGCTAAAACTTATTTATCTTCGTATCTGTACAGATTAATAAAGTTTTGTATTCTCCGGGACCTTTAGCGCGAGACCGACACACACTTGGCCAGTTTTTATAATTTGTTGTTATACTGTAAAGTTTGCTCTATAATCGCACCAAGTTTGACGCTTTTATGTATTACCGGTTTAACGATAGAACGAGAAGAAAAAACGTTTATAAAAACTAGTTTCTTGTATGAGGACTTAATTAATTAATTAATTTTAAACTTTTTGACATTTTAATTATTTGTTGACAAATCCGCCGTAATACCATATTTGTGAAATTTTAACTGTCTGGCGATTACGGTTCAAAAGTTACATCCCTAAATAGGTATGACGGATGGACGGACGGACAACGTAGGCTTAGGAATAGGGTCCCATTTGCGTACGGTACCAGGGCTACCGCGTTTCTCACAAAAAAAGATCGTCTGAAACTTAAGTTACAAATATTTTTAATTTGCATGTAAAATCCCTTTGGCTATAGAGAGATTACTAAAAAACTAAACGACATACAGTAGTTTTGTTGCTGGGCGATGTTTGAACGCATCACTGGACATTAAAGTTAATTTGCCCCGGGATATGGAACCATGCTTCATTGAATTATAATATAATTTACCTTTCTGCACGCATTAAAAAATAAAAATCGACGCGAAATTAAATGCGAGACGCGTAATTTTTTCGGGCTTAACATGATGTAAATAAAGAGTTGCGTTGTGGGTCTGCTATTGGGCGGTCGCTTGTCGGTTGTCCCATCCCCGGGCTACAGCGGAATTCCAGTGGTGGCTCAGGATATTGTTCTTTTATAAGAACAACCCTTGAAGTCACCAAAATATCAATATAACCGTACAACGTCAAGCACTTTTGCTACAAAAACTCGACATAGGCAAAATCATCTACACCAAGATGGACGACATAACCTTAAAAATAGAATAGAATAGATGTAAATAAAAAAAAATTACTTATAGATGCAAATGTAGAAGAAAGGCATCGGTTGTGTCAATAACGGAGACAAAAAACCGGCCAAAGACGAGTCGGCCTTGCGCACGAAGGGTTCCGTGCCATCGTACAAGATTACAAAAAAACATTGTGTTCTCAGGAATCCTTAGCGCAAGCCCGACACACACTTGGCCGCTTTTTATTATTTGTTGTTTTACTATAGAGTATGCTCTATAATCACACCAAGTTTGACGCTTGTATGTATTATCGTTTTTACAATAGAGATAAAACAAAAATCCTCGTTTCTGGTGTTTTACGTCTTAACTTTTACATATACATAAACTCACAACCGCTATTCCCTTTTTGGGTGGTCAATCCTACAAGTTACAACTTAACAAGTACAAGATTCGATTCCTTAACTTTTACTTCATCATCATCATCATCTCAGCCGATGGACGTCCACTGCTGGATATAGGCCTCCCCCAAGGATCGCCATAACGACCGGTCCTGCGCCTTGGTATTAGTTAATTCATTGTTTTTTTGTTAGCAAAATAATAATAACACATACCTATTCTGTGAAAATTTCAACTCGCTACCTAGGTACAGTTCAAAAGATACAGCCCTTAAAGTTAAGATGAAGGACGGACGGACAAATGGACGGCGTAGACTTAGTAGTAGGGTCTTAGCACCCTTTTTGTACGGAACACTAATCATAAAAAAGGTAGAACTAGCTTCTATCTATCTATCTATAACGTCACGCCTCTCTCCCAATGGGGTAGGCAGTGACCAGAGCGCACCATCCACTATGATCCTTACATACCTCTTTTGCCTCATTCACATCCATACATCTCTTCATACATGCCCGTCGGTTTCGAGTACTCCGAACCCCCTTTTTGTAGGACGCAACTAATTTGATCAGAATACGTCCTACGAGGGCGTCCTCTGCCGACACTTCGACTCACTTTAGCTCCATATATCTCTTTCGTACATCTGCTATCACTCATCCTCTCCACATGACCAAACCAACGAAGCATACCCTTCTCTATTCTTGTCACAACATCTTTTTTCAATTACTTTTGCCCATATATACAGGGTCCTTCTTAATATGCTGATACTGTTTAAGGGGATGATCAGACCGTCAAACTAAACAACTTTCTCTATGGGACCAACATTGAAATCGCGAAAATTTATCAGCTGCCACATATATTTGGCTCGAGTAGGTTTGCAGTTTTTGGCACATGTTGGTGCCATAGAGAAAGTTGTTCAGTTTTACGGTCTGATCATCCCCTTAAAATAGTATCAGCATATTAAAAAGGATCCTGTATAAAAAAGACGAGGTTATTGTCTGTATTTTAACATGTTTCGCCATTAATTCCTTTTTACATCTTTTTTTATTTTCTAAAACGAATAAAGGCCACATAAGGGCACATGATTTAACCCCCAATTTAAATTAACCACAAATAAATGTGAAAGAGCCGGCGTTCAACGGATTTTTCAAAGGAAAATTGAGTTTAATTACATACGGGCGGAACCTAACCCCGGGGGGACTTATAATTATTATTTAACTAAGCTTCGTGCGCGGTTTTGCTTGTCACTATACAGAGTGAAATTAAAGTCGTTGGTATCTATTACACAAGCATATGATCAAAGCCGTGGTGGTCCAGTGCCCAGTAACCTTGCCTACCGTGCAGGAGGCGATGGTTCGATCCCCGTCCAGGCAGACTCTTACCAATGAGATATCCCCCATTTGTTACACCACTGGCTTTTCGGTGAAGGAAAACATCGTGAGGAAACCTGGATGCTTCAATTTCGAGGCATGTATTGTACCCACTGTCCATTATAAGTGGCGACGGGCTCACCCCCCGTCACACTGGACAGAGTTTCGGTACTACTGGTGAAACGTGGATGTTCTTAGGTTTCAGAATATCTCTGACTACCCCCCGGGAAAAGTCGTGAGCATATGCTTATATGCTATGATATTCCCTGAGTGGGTAGTCAGAGATATTCTGATACCTCAGAACATCCACCGTACCGAACCGAAACTCTGTCCAGTGTGAGGGGGTGAGCCCGTCGCAACTTGTAATGGACAGTGGGTACGTACACGCCTCGAAATTGAAGCATGCAGGTTTCCTCACGACGTTTTCCTTTACCGAAAAGCCAGTGGTGTTACAATTCGTACATAAATTCCGAAAAACGTACGATTCGGCCTGAACGGGGATTGAACTATCGCCTCCTGCACGACATGCAAGGTTACTCACCACTTGACGAAACAAAGTCTTACCACATACATACATACATATACACGCCTATGTCCCACTACTGGGGTAGGCAGAGACAATAGATCGCCACATGCTACGATTCTGACACACATCTTTCGCCTCCTCAACATTCATAAGTCTCTTCATACATGCTCGTCGGTTCCGGGTACATTTTATTTGGCCCTTCTTTAGTACGCATCCTATTTGGTCAGCGTACGTGCGCCTAGGGCGACCCCTTTCAACCATTCCATTCACACTTTCCTTGTAGATTTCATACGTCAGCCTACTTTGGCTCATTCTTTCCACATGGCCAAACCACCTCAACATTCCTTTTTCAATCCTTGTCACTACATCTTCTTTCAGACCACATCTTTCTCTAATCACACTATTCCGTAACCGGTCCTTTAAAGTCACACCACACATACTACGCAGTCTTACCACATACACTTGATTTTATCCACACGCATTCGTTGTCCTCTCACTCAACGGTTTGATGGGTAAAACTCTTTCAGCGTTAAGCCCCCCTTTATATACATTACGGCTTATTGTACTTTTTTCATTATTGTGCTGTACAAAGTGTGTAATAAGGAATCAAAAAAATATATTTTTAGGGTTCCGTACCGCAAATGGCGAAAACGGAACTTGTCCTTCCTATTTAGAGCTGTATCTTTCACAGAATGTGCATTATTACGGCGAATTTGCTAACAAATAATAAAAATGTCACTCATACAAGAAACTATAGTTTTTTTAATGTTTATTCTTCTCGCTCTATCGTAAAAACGTGAAAACATACAAGCTTCAAACTTGGTCCGATTCTACAACTAGCTCTACAGTATAACAACAAATAATAAAAACCGGCCAAGTGTGAGTCGGTCTCGCGCTAAAGATCACATAGAAAAAAATGTATTTTTTGTGACTTAATTATGTTGTGGGGTGGTGTGGTATGGGACCCTAGATGCCCGAGTAGCTTGGTAAACTGGTCAAGTGCGAACAAATCCAAAATAATAACACATTTTCTGTAAAAATTTCATCTCGCTACCCATTACGGTTCAAAAGACAGCCCTTCACAGCTAATACGGACGGATAGCATAGGCTTCTGTTTATACCATAGACAAACGATAGACAAGCTCGTTCAAACAAACAACATGTCACACAAAACAACACAAAATGACACATTGCGGTCTGTCATTGCCATAGTGACGAAGTGAACTCGGGAACATCAATCAGGTGCGTACACCTCATTCAAGTGGAACATGTTGCTTCTATGGAAGGGCAAGTCTATCGCTAGAGTCTAAGTCTATGGTTTATACCCTTTGGGTAGAGAACCCTAAAAATGTGAACAATAATCGTTAACCAGGTGACTATGGCTTCGGCCATTGGATGTGTTTAGTTGAAATATTTCCATAGGAAATGTATTAGCCACGCAGTTTAATGTATTCAGCGATTAGACATGTTGTATCGCACGCTACGCCGGTCCGCTTCATGCGTTAGAGAACCAACTCTTTATTATTTTGAGATAATTAAATATACATGTCAATTGAAATAATTAAAACGACCTGTCAAAAAATTTCTTTAAATTACAATCTTTATCAGGATTGGTATTTTTGAAAGTCATTCGCTGAGCTCAGCATTTGAAAATGTCAAAATTACTATGGAGATATGCATCTTTCTACTGATGATTTGACTTTCAAAAATCGCACTCCAATAGTATGATTTTTGAAAGTCAACTCAGCAGTAAAAAGATGCGTATCTCCATAGTAATTTTGACATTTTCAACTGGTGAATTCAGCAAATGAGATTCAAAAATCGCACTCCTGGAGTGGTATTTTTGAGTCATTCGCTGAGCTCAGCAGTTGAAAATATCAAAATTACTATGGTTAAAAAATTAATATTTCACTAGTGCTATTTTTGAAAGTGAAATCAGCAGTCGATGGATAGTATATTAGCATATCTCCATAGTAATTTTGACATTTTCAACTGCGAATGAATTTCAAAAATCGCACTACTGAGCCGTTTTTTTTTGTGCTGTATTTCCTGGAAAAAGGCTGTGTGGAAAAAAGTTTTTTAGCGTTAGATTTTTGCCTTATCTGTGTACCGTTATCATTCTTGTTTCCTTCTTTTAATACTGTGTCTGTGTGTGTTTGGTGTCAATAAAAGTACCTACCTATATGTCATTCATTCGTTCTTTATTGCGTGTAATTAGGACCACTGGCCACCAAAAAGTAACCATGGGCACACTACCTGTCACATTAGACAAAGTAGGTAGTATAGGCACTGTTAGTGAAATTTATTAGAAGATTCTAAACATGGTATTATAACATTAACAGTACATACTCAATATTTTTATTAAATGGGTGCTTCAGACCATCAAACTTAATAACTTTCCAATATAAAAATATTGAATTGCATGAGAGTGCATTAACGTAGTACCTACTTTCAGATAGATCATAATTGATTCATCCCTTTGTATTTAGAAACGAATGTGTGTGCCATTTCGGATCTGTGTGCCAAAAATAATGTGACGATCTATGACTCCAAATCTGCGATTTTTTTTTACAGGCTGATTTTTTTCGAGTTTCATGAAAAAACTAATGCACCGATTTGGATAAATCTTTTTGTATTAAAATGCTTATAATTAGACACATCGCCTTACAACGAGATTGTTAAACATAAATTTAGCAGTTGTAGCAATGTTTCTGAACACCGAAAGGGACATCGGTCGTAAGTTCATGTGTGTATAATAACATAATAAGACTTACAAACTGGTATTTACAAACAATATTTGATCTCGCTACGGTAAAGAGAGCCGATGCGGACGAAATCGCGAGCAAAATCTTGTTATTTTTAAAATAATGTTGTCTTCATCTAGCATAACCCCGTCCAGAGCAACTAGCGATAGTACTAGTAACAAAATGAGACGTATACACGCGAATCGAACATTCGATCGCGAGCACCCCACGATAGGCCGCGGTGGTACCACGCTGACCATTCAGGATAATTTATTTGTTGAAGGAGGAAGGACTTTACTAATTGTACTTTTATACTTCGGGTTAAGCTTCACAAAAGGCAGCTATAATATGTTGCTGTACTCTTCTAACGCAGGCAAGTTGGTTAACGCTTCCTTTCACTTACCCGCAGGAAAGAGACGTGCTTATGTAATTTTGCGTGCGTTTTAGTACAACAACTGCTCAGGTTCAGGGTGAATTAGACCACCAAACTGAACAACTTTTACTATCGAGGTATGGAGCTAATATCAAAATCGCGAAAAAAATTTGCTGTTCCATACTAAATGTCAAAGCTACTCGAGTAATCGATCAAAATGTATAAAAAGGCAGATTTCGCCTTTTTCGCCTCGGTCAACAAACATGTGATCTGAGGCTTTGTTATTTACTGTCCGAGGTTACTATACTATTTTTCTCCTCGACGGAGGTGGAAAACGACAACTTAATTTAGCGCAGCGGGACGACAATTAACGCTTTCCGTACGGAGGGGAGAAAAGAATATTTCTGGCATGTTTTGTTTGCGTCACTCTGTATAGTTTTATATACGCCCACAAAACACAGTAAAAGTCAATTTATCTCTTAGTCGCCTCATAGGACAGCCGCCTTCACCAGGTCGTCGGTTCACCTTGTACTACCCACAATGCGGTTTCCGAAAAAGGTACATACATATAGGTACAAATAAATAAACAAAATATATTCATACATACGGCGACCTTCTTAAATGTAGACACTTTTCAAGGGGATGATCAGACCATCAAACTAAACAACTTTTTTCATGGGACCAACATCGAAATCGGGAAAAAAAATCTGCTGTCCATACAATTGGCTCGAGTAGGTTTGCAGTTCTGTATGGAACAGCTGTTTTTTTCGCGATTTCAATGTTAGTCCCATAGAGAAAGTTGTTCAGTTTGACGGTCTGATCATCCCCTTAAAAAAGTGTCAGCATATTAAGAAAGACCCTATATACATAATAACCGTTAAATAAATATGTAGGTATCTACTTAAATTATAATTAAAGCGAAGTTCTTAATTATCGAAATTAATTTAAGGAGACGTCTCCCAATATTAAATTCCTATTTGGTCCCCCATTCTAAAGTAGAAGAAGAATGTTGATTCGATTTAGCACGTATCGGGCCCATGTCTGTGGAAACGTAATCAATTTTCCTTTCGCCTCCACCTTTCTTTTGGTGTAAGTGAGAACCGAGAGCGTTTTCGCATTTTGCTCACGACTATATTCCCGTCAGAAATATTGTGGCAACTCAGGACATCCACGTTTTACGAAACTGTCCAGTATGACGGGTTATGAGCCTGTTGCCATAAAACGAGAGCGGTTTGTACGAAGATAAAACAACCGGCCAAGAGCGAGTCGGACTTTCGCACCGAGGGTTCAGAGGGTTTTTTTAAATAAAATTCTGATTAACACTTGGCCGGTGTTTATTATTTTTATTGTTGAACTTGCTTGTATGTATTGCCGTATATACGATAGAAATATATATCGATCAAATCGAAAATAGAACAATATAAAAACAAAAAACACGTTTCTTGTACACACACATTAAGCTATACAAAACCAACATAAGCTGGCCAGGCGTTAGGTTGAATAACGTATATCGTCGCGCGGTCAGCTTATGTGGGTTTGTATCTAGGTTGATTCCCTCCATATTTTTTTATTTTGTTTTATTACTTATTTACTAGGAAATCCGCCATATTATTGACACATATCCTGTTAAAATTTCCACCAGCTACCTATTACGTGTTATTACGGTTGAAAAGATGCGGTATTAAAAGTACGACAGACGAATGAAATTATTCTCGCCACTAATATCTCTTTTCATGCACAGGGTAAGGTGCAGAAATAATGGAAAAAAAAAAGATAAAGCTTGTAGTATCCCACAGCAGAGCAAATTTCTCCTCTCACGAATAAGGCAAAACTAAAATCATAGAACATTTTTTTAACCTTTTCGCTAATCGCTTCAGCTTTATAACTTACGCCACGTCAACACCCTAAAATTAAAGGTGATTTACTGGCGCATTGTTACAAATTAAATTACTTATAATACAGTATAAGTTATGTACATGAAACCTTAGCTGAGTGTAATCAAGCACCACTTTTAGACTAACTTAGCTTGAAAACACATTCAACATAATATGTATAGGTACCTACAATACATCTGTCTTTCTTAATTATTCCATAGAGTAGGGGTGGCCAAACTTTTCATGAATGCGGTCTACATTACAGTCTAGATCAGGCATGTCAAACATGCGGCCCACACCGCAATGTCTTGCGGCCCGATCAAATTTTAAGACGCTGTTATCCCGTCGAGGCCGTTTTTTGAACACGAACGAAAGTGTTTTAAACTGTGTCTTAAAGTCTGAAATTAAATTATGTCTTATTTAAGAATCGGGCGGATGGGCGACTGTTCTCAATTACACGAATAGATTAAGTTTACTAGATAGAAAAACATCCCAAAGTTACCCCTTTTTGTTATGTTTTTTCAATACTATGATTTAACTTTTTATTCTTGTACTTAACTAAATACATTAAATATTTCTAGTGAACTCAGAAGAATTATTAGCTTAGAAACTCCCATGAGCAAAGATATTGACGAAAAACACGTTTTTTTGCGATCCTGCTTTCAATTGGAGCGGGATGGCTAATTGTAAACTTATGCTTGCAAGAAAGAGACGCTTGCACTGGGATAACCTAGCCTTAGAATAGCTTCCTTTCACGGCCCACGAGCATGCTGACTTTTAGAAGTAAGTCATGGTGTAAAAATGTCGGGCTCGCTTCGCTCGCTCTGTTTTTTGTTTAATTTTACTGTTAAATTTACGATCACTGTCGTTTTCTATGATCGATGCATCGATTTTTATTTCTTTATGTTCTTTGCGGCCCACAGATTCTAGGTACTATCATTATGCATGTGGCCCATCAATAACTTTGAGTTTGACATGCCTGGCCTAGATAACCTGGCGGTCTACATTAAAATAGAGGAAATTGTTAAGTATTATGGTCTGAACATCCCTTTAAAAATCTATCAGCATAATAAGAAAGACTCTATGTTATGTAAATATTTAAACTTGATCTCAGATTCACTACCAAAGAGGTTTCACATTGATCCGATTTTGATTTGAGACTAATTTAATTTATAATTTTTAAGATTTACAAAACCCTTCTTTGTGTGCTGATCGTTTTTTAAGAGGATGATCAGACCATCAAACTTAAAATTTTTCTCAATAGGACTAACATCGAAATCTTGGAAAAAATTAATTTGACCCATACCTACATTTGGGTCGAGTATTTTTGCAGTTTTATGTCGTTGTAGATTTTGCTCTGTTTGTTGTTAAATTACAATTACTTTTACAACTTTTTTCCGTCATAAAAACCTCGTATAAGTTGGTAATTAATATTGAATTTATGAACACTCGTTAAATGTTAATTAATTGCTATGTTTACCAACATTACGATATATTATAATTAACTATTACAAAATAATAATATGTAAGAATTAAATTGATTTGTCCAAATACGTGTTACCTTTTAGAAAATTTAAAAACATAACCCTCCTATTCGATGTCGGTTAAAAATCAAGGTGCATTATAAAGAATCCACAGTTGCAAAAAGCATGTCAAGACGAACCTTAGTTAATATTTGTACACAAACATACATACACACACACACACGTACATACAAAATCAAACAAGACAGGTTTCTTATCAAACATCTGCTTTTTCCTGTGTATAATCTTTTAACTCTGATATCGGAATATCATCTCTAATCTATTGCGTTTAATGTCTTAAATCGTTTAAACGTCGGTAACGTAATAAAAACGGTCAATATTAGTCTTTATTATTAGAGGAATAAAGTTTGCGCTTTAAATGTTTTTGAGCAGGGTGTTTTAGGGATGTTCTAGATTTTGAATTTCGGATACGGATAATGCAAACATAAATTAGTTTAATTGTGATTTAGAGGTTAAAATGGAGTTCCTTTTAGAAGATTTTTTTGTGAAATTGGTATAACGAAATAAACGAAAATAATTACTTAAAACTGTTGATGTTACTACAGTAATACATTACAGGGTCCAACTTAATATGTTAACAGTTTTTAAGAGGATGATCAGACCATCAAACTGAACAACTTTCTCTATGGGTATTATATATTCTCAACATCGAAATCGCGAAAAAAAATCTGCTGTCCCATTCATTTGGCTTGAGTAGGTTTTCACTTATAAAGAAGGACCCTATATTTTTATTTATAGCATGCTGAAGAATATGTTTCGTTCTGGACATTTCTAACCATCCCGAAAGTAATTATAATGGTGAATTGTAATCGTTCATCTATTTTACCTTTATCTAACTGAACTACCTTTTGCCCGCGCCTTCATTCTCACCGCTAGCGTAGCTAAATAAAATACAATTTTTAAGTCAAAGCATAAGCTTATAAACTCAACGTTTTATCAAAATCGGTCCAATAATGTGTGGCACTTGAAAACACAAAGAAACAAAAAACACACACCTGACATCGTAACCTTTTTTTTTATGCCGCGACACAGTTCTGTAATATTATTAATGCCGTAGATGTAGATAAATACAGGGTCTTCTTTAATATGCTGACACTTTTTAAAGGGATGATCAGACCGTCATGTCAAACTGAACAACTTTCTCTATGGGACCAACATCGAAATCGTAATAATACATTTGGCTCGAGTAGGTTTGCAGTTTTGTATGGAACAGTAGATTTTTTTTATGTCACGATTTCGATGTTGGTCCCATGGAGAAAGTTGTTCAGTTTGACGGTTTGATCATCCCCTTAAAAAGGAGTAATAATATTAAGAAGGACCCTATGTATACAGTACATATCCGAAAAACGCATGCGGAACTGAAAAATACAGTTTTAGTATCCGACATCTTTCAACTAGAACATCCCCAATTTAAAATCAGTGTGAAACCAAAAGTTTTAGGAAAATTGTTATTTATGACGTAAGAAATAAAGTTTGAAATGGCTTTTTGATTTGAAACGTTGATAAGATACGTTGTTTCAATAAATAAACAGAGCTCTCGATAAAGGAGTCGTAACTCGAAATTCTTGTATCGAAGTTATTTCAATTTCAATAACCGAGTGTTATTAAACCAGTCAAATGTGGAAAATCCGTACCAAACGCAAAGCTTCCTTTTGTGAACACCATAAACATAATAGGTCCTTCTTAAGACGCTGTTATCCCGTCGAGGCCGTTTTTTGAACACGAACGAAAGTGTTTTAAACTGTGTTTTAAAGTTTGAAAACCAATTATGTCTTATTTAAGGATCTGGCTGATAGGCGACCGTCCTCAATTACACGATTAGATTAAGTTTAATACATAGAAAAAAATTCCAAAGTTACCCCTTTTTGTTATGTTTTTTCAATACTATGATTAAACTGCTGATATTTAACTTTTTATTCTTGTACTTAACTATATATATTAAATATTTCTAGTGAACTCCGTAGAATTTTGAGCTTAGAAACACCCATGAGCAAAGATATTGATGAAAAACACGTTTTTTTGCGATCCTGCTTTCAATTGGAGCGGGATGGCTAATTGCAAACTTATGCTTGCAAGAAAGAGACGCTTGCACTGGAATAACCTGGCCTTAATATGCTGACAACTGAACAACTTTCTCAATGGGACCAAAATCCAAATCACGAAAAAAACCAGCTGTCCCATACATTTGGCTTGAGTAGGTTTGCAGTTTTGTATGTAAGAGCTGATTTTTTGGGTTCCGTACCCAAAGGGTAAAACGGGACCCTATTACTAAGACTCCGCTTTCCGTCCGTCCTTCTATCCGGGGAATATAGGCATTCGTGTTATACATATATAACTATGTTGCATTCTATAGCAAATAATTTAATATTTTTTCTCCCCTCCGGACGGAAAGCTTCAATTGTCGTCCCGCTGCGCTAAACGAAGTTGTCGCTTTCCATCTCCGTCGAGGAGAAAAATAGTATACTATCCTCGGACAGTAAACAAGAAAGCCTCAGATCACATGTTTGTTGACCTCGACTTCGCCTCGGTCAACAATTACATGCTCCAATTACTGCCTCCGTGGTCTAATGGTTAGAGCATTGGGCTCTTGACACGGAGGTCGTGGGTTCGATTCCCATGGAACCTCCTCCCACCCACCCACCTAGTGAAATGTCACTTTGTGCGTTTTTCCCCAGTTGGTTAGGACATTGCAGGCTGAGTCACCTGATTGTCTGAAAAGAAAGATGATTCCGTGCTTCGGATGGCACGTTAAGCTGTTGGTCCCGGTTACTATCACTGGTGGTAGTGGTCGTTACATAAAAACCACGTCAGAGGCCGTAAGGCGGTTTGAATAAACTCTGACACCAGGGCTTTGCAGCCCACTCGATAAGAAGAAGACAATTACATGAGGTCTGAGACCTTTCTTACTTTCCTGTCTGTATTACATGATAACTGCATAGGTGGCATGACACCGACCGTGATAAAGTATCACACCTTCGCTCTCTTTCTATTTGCACGCGAACGAACGACATAAAAGACGTGATACAGCCGTATCACGTGTAGCATGCTACCAGTGCTGAGACCTTTCTTTCTTTCTTGTCCTCGGTGTGTAATCTACTATCACTAAACGAATCTTCTAATTTAAGGGTATATTATTCGGAGCGCGCTGCATACAAACGTACTATGGTGATATTATCAATACTAACCAATTATAGTCAATGAAATTTTGCAGAAACAATCTAGAAACAAATTTATATTTTAGACGGCCCGACAGCACAGTCTGTAGTGAACCTGCCTGCTGTGTCGGGGGTCGCGGGTTCGAATCCCGTAAAGGACAAATATTTGTATGACGAATATGAATATTTGTACCCGAGTCATGGATGTTTGTATCTATATATGTATTCTATATCGTTGTCTAGTCATCATAATACAAGTCCAGGCTAGATTCTGGAACTTGAAATGTGACTAGATAATTTGTGTGACAATGTCCAAGATATTTATTTATTTATTTATTTTATTTATATTCTTGTATGGAGTCAGATTTTCGTTAAAATGTATAGTTTTCAAGTTACAGTGCCTCAAAAATTTCCATACAAATCTTAAATTAATCCTAGCATTGAAACTGTATATTTTAACGACAATCTGACTCTATAGAAGCATAGAAATTTGTTTTTAGATTGTTTCTGCAAAATTTCATTGACTTTAATTGGTTAGTATTGAAAATATCACCATAGTACGTTTGTATGCAGCGCGCATTTTCGCTCTCGGAATAATATTCTCTTAAGGCCTTCATTACTAACATTCATTATACTTAAAATTACTAATCCAACTCCTTTTATACGAAAAATCGTACGAAATCAATTCCTACAGAAACCCGGACCTTTCCGGTAATTTTATCATTGGAGAGCACACTGGGGCCCGGGTATCCGGATGAAAAATGACTACCTCGACCGTCTTCCGTTACAAGGGGTGGCTTGTCACCTTTGTTTTAAGGGCTTGTTGAAGATAAAAAAGGGGTTGGTTAGGGGCTGGATTTTATAAGACTTAGTTTTTGAGGCAAATAATGAAATTCGCAGATTTTCAAAATATAAGGTGTAAAAGCGTCGACTGAACATCTTTTAGTATGCGGTCTATTACTTGCGCAATGAAAAAATCGGCTGTTTCATACATTTTGGTCGAGTACCTTGCTATTGACATTTACTATGGAACATCAGATTTTTTTTCGCGATATCAACGAATTTTTTATATTTATGTCTCTGTCTAGGTAGGTAATATAGTCGTGAACTATTATAAAACTGTAACCGAAGTGTGTCTGTAATTGAAGATATTTGTACTTGTGGTTTCAGTCCATACAAAACTTTGTCGTAGAAGATATAAGGCTTTGAAATTTTGTGAAATGTGAATGAATAATTTCAAAGCTTGATATCTTCGTAATCATATTAAAAATTGTAAATATTATTTGATACGCGCAATATAGATTTTCTAAGCTATTTTTACATACTATTTAAAACATTACTTTTATTAATACCGTCTACGAGTGTTTTACGACAAAGTTTTGTAAGAAATTGACAACTCTGCAACCACCTTTAGCAAAAAAATTAGATTTCATTATTCGTTTTTAGGTGTACAGTCAGCAGCAAAAATATCTACGCGTTACTAAATTCTACGCGTAGTACTAAAGTGGATACCTACATCTTTATCCTACGACGTAGTAAAAGTGCATACATCTCTTTGCTGCTGACTGAACCTCACTCCAAACCAAACCACAAATTTTAGGATTTGTTGTCTGTCTATTTGTTTGTTTGTTCGCGCATCACGCGAAAACTGCTGGACCGATGTTGATGAAACTTTTTACGTTTGAAAACTTAATAAACTTCAATTCTGGTAGGTACATCATTTATCTTGATACGATGACGGGAACCCGTGTGAAACTTAGAGTATACATACTTACCTCTATGGTGTGAAATAAATCTTATTAGTTCAGTCAAGTTAAACATGAAAAGGGGGCCGTGCTTGCAAAAGGTCGGGTCGTTCTGAATTTTTTATATGTTGTTAGGACCTAAACCAATATTAAATTGCCAGATTTGCAATTTCCAAAGTGCTGTGCGAGCGGCGGTGTAACCATAAAACCATGAAATTTTCGGACTTTTTTCAGTTTTTCGCTTTTTTCTCGAAATCTGTTAGTCGTATTGAATAGTATTGTAGGTATACTTTTATTCTGACAAAATTTCCTACAAAACAATTAGTATGCACTTTCTTCATAGGACTTAACCTTTGAGGGCTAGAGGCACGAGAAAGTAACAGCATTTTAAAAGATATGAAATTTGTATGGCAACCCTCTTGAAAGTTGAAGATAAAAACAAAATGATTCCATATTCTTAATCAGCGACCCCGAAAACCCCCGGATACAAATTTTCAGTCGGTTCGCTGAATCTTTAAAAGCTGCGTTGGCGTTTGAAATTTCCATGGCAGCCATCTTGGATTTCGCAATTTTTGATTTTTTTTCACCGCCAACAAAATCTGACCAGGGTCCACTATGATATTGTTCAAGGTCCATACCCCTATCTGTCATAGTGTCCGCGGGCCGTTGACCTCATCCGTCAGGATACGACCTTCTGAGGAAGTTGAAATATTCCTTTTAACACCAGAGCATCCTTATGATGATCATCAAAATAATTTTAATATACGTTGGTCGGGGGAAACCCGGCGAACAATTATCCGGGCATCTATCTAGGTTACCTATCGTACTTTCGAAAAATAGTTTTCCGAATTTTAGTTCCCCGAAATCGTTATACTTTTTATTGTTTCCCTTTTTTTTTGTTTCCCCGAAATATTATTCGCCATATTTTAAAAAGCCATATTTTTTATTGTCCTTTTTTTCTTTTAACCAGTGGATCAAAATTCTGTAACACAGTTTTCCGAAGTAATGCAAGTCAGATAATTTACTTTTTCGAATATTTGTTTTTCCGTACACATTTCCGCAGAAATATTTAACCTAACCTATCCTAGAATTTTAAAAACACCTCTCGCACCTTCAACATACATTATAAGCAAACAAGCAAGCATGCAGCAAGCAAGCTAGCATGCAGCAAGCAAGCTAGCATGCAGCAAGCAAGCAAGCATGCAGCAAGCAAGCAATACATGCAGCAAGCAAGCAAGCATGCAGCAAGCATTTTGATGCTCCGCTCGCTTCGCTCGCTCCGCTAAGTGTTTTACATGTTCTAACCTAACCTAACCTACAATTTTAAAACCACCAGGTTGTTTTTCTCAGGCAGGGGGCTTACGCCCCCCGCACCCCCCTAGCGGGGGGCGTAGCCCCCCTGCACCCCCCAACATGCATACAAGCAAGCAAGCAACATGCAAGCAAACATGCAGCAAGCATGCAGCATGCATGCAGCAAGCATTTTGATGCTCTGCTCGCTTCGCTCGCTCCGCTCGCTCCGCTAAGTGTTTTACATGTTCTAACCTAACCTAACCTACATTTTTAAAACCACCGGTTTGTTTTTCTCAGGCAGGGGGCTTCCCCCCGCACCGGCCCCCCTAACATGCATACAAGCAAGCAACAAGCAAGCAAGCAGCATGCTAGCAAGCATGTTGGTGCTATAATCCTGGTATCATGTATCTACTAGGTAATTATTACAGAAAACTTTACTGTGTTGTGTCAGTGTCCTAGTCATACTTTGGAAGAAGTTGCTTCTGCATTTTAAAACTTCGAACCCAGAAGACCGTTGTCAAAAGAAAAAAAATGATTATGAAATTCTGATTTTAAATTTTCTGGAAAATGATACTTCTGTCAAGTCTTTATAAGGAGTAACAAATGTATGTGTGACAAAATATCTGTCACTAGAAAATTCTATAAACCGTTTTCGAACAACTGAAATTCGGTCAATGAAATTTCGAAAGTAAGATAGGTTACCATCTATCTACTATCTATGAAAAGTGGTGGGGATCGACCAGATACCTCCAGTTGATCTCCGGGTTCCCCTTATAGTACAAGGATGAAATTTAGGGATCATTATAACGATGCCCTGATGTTAAAAGGAATATGACGACTTCCTCCAAAGTTCGAATCCTGACGGATGACGTCAACGGCCCGCGGACACTATGACAGATAGGGGTATGGACCTTGAACAATGTCATAGTGGACCCTGGTCAGATTTTGTTGGCAGTGAAAAAAATCCAAAATTGCGAAATCCAAGATGGCTGCCATGGAAATTTCAAACGCCAACGCAGCTTTTAAAGGTTCAGTGAACCGACTGAAAATGTGTATCCGGGGGTTTTCGGGGTTGCTGATTAAGAATATGGAATCATTTAGTTTTTATCTTCAACTTTCAAGAGGGTTGCCATACAAATTTCATAACTTTTGAAATTATGTTACTTTCTCGTCCCTCTAGCCCTCAAAGGTTAAGTCCTATGAAGAAAGTGCACACTACTTTTTTTGCAGAAAATTTTGTCAGAATAAAATTATACCTACAAAACTATTCGATACGAATTATAGATTCCGAGAAATAAGCGAAAAACTGAAAAAAGTCCGAAAATTTCATGGTTTTTTGGTTACACTACCGCTCGCACATCACTTTGGAAATTGCAAATTTGGCAATTTAATATTGGATTAGGTCCTAACAACATATAAAAAATTCAGAACGACCTGACCTTTTGCAAGCACGGATGTACATCTTGACTGAACTATATGTAAACTCTAGTAATTTTAAATACTTACCTACTTTCAACTTGATTCAATAAAAGGATGTTTCGCATACGGGTCTTATTTCTATGGACGTCTACGTCCTAGGTAAACGAACCTAACTATAGATATCTACATTCGATAGCGATATTTTCGTAAACTAGTTACCTACGTAGGTAGGCCGACATTCAATCAGTCATCGACTTAACAATTTCATTCATGGAGACCAAATCCCCTAAGCGGATACCCAACGTCAAACGATAGGACCTAGGTAGGTATTGCACGATTTTGTGGTAAATTGGTAGGTCGATAAGTATATAGATAGGTTAGGTTAAAGCCGCAACTAAGAGGTAAACCTGGGAAAATTTTAGTGAATTTAACTCAAAAATCAAAAAGCATTTTATTTTGTCAGGAATGGATTTTTGAGTTTTTTAAATGAACTTTTTTATTGAATACCTACTACTACTAGTGTTTTCCCGCGCCTTGGTCCGCACAAATTATATACCAGATTTTAAGTCAGATCACAAGCTATCAAACAAAAAAAGTTTCATCAAAATGGGTTCAGTAGTTTTTGCGTGATGCGCGAACAAACAAACAAACAAACAATTTTGTCAATAGATGGCGCTGCACGTCATTTAAATCGCTCTATCGAGTGTTATTTGAGTTTATATGAAGTGAACCGCTATACTTTTTTATTCTTCACGATTTTACGGTTTTATAATAGTTATAAGATTAAAGTATGGTTGAAATTTTGCGATAAGTATTTTTTCGATTAACATTAATTTTTTCTAGTAAATAGTTTTATTTGCATAAACATTTATATTTTTATTACCTAATTAATTTTTTGACATCCTAGACATCTCGGCCATACAAATGTATATTGTTACCTTGACCGGAGATGATGATGATTAAGAAAATGTCAGTTAGGTAGGCACTATGATTAGATTAGATTCCGATTCATGAATGCATCCCATTCAGTTTAGCTTTTCTATTCTATTCTATTTTTATTTAATGGCGTTTCCTTAGAAAAAGTATACGTCTAGAATGAGCCTCACTAATATCCCGTATAAAACAAAAGGGGCTAAGTTTCATAGGTTGGTGTGCGTGAGGCGCCCTACAAATTATGTATGTGTGCGTGTATATGTATAGGGTTTAGGAACCAGTACTGGTTCCAATTTTTTTCGACGCTTTCGTATCTTCGACTGTCAATCTTGACATATACTTTATCAAAGGGCGTTTCCTTGTTAGATTTCGCCAGTGTCAAGTAGTTTGAGGGAGTGTCTATCCAATCTCGAGGATTGTTTTTGAGTAAGAACAACTGAGAAGGATTTTGGAGCCTCGTGGCAGGCCGAGACGCGAACCGCGCGAACACCACGCGAGAGACAAGTGTTCGAGGCAAACCCTGCAACGTGACTCCTCAGTTTAGCTTTTAATTTTTCCGTATTTTTCGTATAACAAGAAATGTCAATTTTGCTGATTAGGTAGGTAGTAGGTAGGTAGGTAGTTAGATTAGGAATCCAGTTTTAAACTTTAATTGGAAAACGATAGAATTCCGTTTTTTTTTTTAATTAAGTATATTGGGGTTTTCAACCTTGAGGTTATGTCAGCCCGCCGATATTTCTTATTAGAAAAAAATATGGACCAAAAATGTTGTGTGTTGTTCTCCGATGATTATTTTCTAAAATTTTGTTATAAAGTACCTATCTAAGTTTACCTACCTCCGATTTTTTGTGGTTATTGCGTAGAAATTCACCATTATAAGCTTTGATAAAGTATATGTCAAGATTGACAGTCGAAGATACGAAAGCGTCGAAAAAAATTGGAACCAGGACTGGTTCCTAAACCCTATACATATACACGCACACATACATAATTTGTATGGCGCCTCACGCACACCAACCTATGAAACTTGGCCCCTTTTGTTTTATACGGTAAAACAGTGAGGCTCATTCTAGACATATACTTTTTCTAAGATTATAAGTTAGGTTTTCTATTCGACGATATTCCTACTGGAATAGTGTTAAGGTGAACCAAGGTATAGTTTTGTTTCCTACTTTTTTAGACATATTAAAAGTTAGATTAAAAGATGTGTGCTGTAGAATTTCTGGATTCTCTACAACGGAAAACTTTCCGACGCGGTGGTAGAGTCAAAAAATTATCGTCAGAAAGGTAGGAAATTCGAATGAAAATTTTAGAGTTAGGCTATGATAGAGCATAAAACGTTATGTTTTTGGGAAATTTTTCTTTTTTTTTACTTATAAAATTACGTAACGAATTGTATGTTAGTATTATTTATTATATTATCAATAACTTAAAATGACCATACCTACATCACTTAAACAAACTAAAAATTCTTCGAATCGCCAACTCATTTACCTTCGAAGCTATATTCTAAGCACTTAGAATTCCTAGGAACAAGGTAAACCAAGGTCTGCAAATAAGCTTAACCACTTAAGTACTATTTCAACCAACCTGTTTCTTCCAGCAAACAAATCCAAAACGTTTTCGTTCGAACACAAAACACTGCACTAATAAATTCTAAATCCACACACTTGTCACTATAAAACACGGAATCACACAGAAAAAGAAATTAAAAGGGGAAAAAACGTAAATAAAAATTCCCTTTTTAACTAGCGAGTGTTAAATCTCACGTACACAATTTACCAAACACTGAAATCCATTAAAAGAGTAGATTTTCTGCTTCTGTTGTGCATCACACGTTTTACGAGCGCGGTTTAAAAATGGATAAAATAAACACGCAGCTAACAGACGTCCGTTCGCAACGAGCGCCAGCGCGCGACTGCCGCGCCGCGCGGCTAAATCGTGTAACTTGGGTAATAAAAAAAAAAGCTCGGAGCAAGTCCTTTTCTTTCAACCTCCGCAATATTCAAATAAAAGTTTGAAAATAAGTTCAATTTGTTGACAAAAAGGTGAAAATATTGTGTGAGTTTTGTTAATTCGTTTGCCCTTAATTGTGAACTTGTTAAACGAAAAGTTATATCAAAAGTCACCCCTTGGTCACCCCTATAAAGTTTGGTTATTTCTAATAACATTTTATTACTTTTTAACGCGAACTCTGAAGTGCTTTTTTGGATCATCATTGCTTTACACACACTTATTCACACTGACTGCACTTATTCTAAATTTAAATCTTTATGCGAAATGTCAAATGAAGCAATGGTTTTTATAATAGGTGTGATTTTTGTGTACGAATAAGAAATTTGAAAATAACTCACCAAAGTGGATCCAAATAACTTCTCGATCGAAAATTGTTGTTCGAAATATTTCACTAAAATATTAATTACAACTAAAATGTATTTTAAAACCGGTCTCTACAAGTGATGAAGAGGCGGTGACTAAGTAACTACCTAATAAAAATAAAAAAAATAAAGACAATTCTTTAGTGGGGTACCTATACCTACTGAAGAAGTTTTTTTTAGTAGCCGACTTCATCCCACTGCTGGGCAAAGGCCTCCCCTTTAATCTTCCAACCATCTCTTTCCTGGGCAAGAATAACTGAGTGAGATGAAAATACCACTATAAGCACTGCCTCGTAGCCAGCCAGAAAGTACACTATCTACACGACCGTCTGCGAACCCACTCGCCACGCCTTTTTAACCTTTAATTCTGAACTTGAACATAACTAACAACAAGAGTCACCTTTAGCCGTTACTGTAACATTTTATATTACCCAGTTATGGTAATTATACTTCTTGTACTTATAAATTATTATGCCTAGTACAATAATAAATGCCTAGTGCTTTCAAGAATGGTTTTTTAAGTGCTTTTATGAATGTGTTCCGTGGTGGTGTAGTGGCTAGTAGACTTGCCTCTGGTAGTGGTTTGAGCCCAGCCTGGATTATAAAGGGTCCAACTTAATATGCTGACACTTTTTTAAGGGGATTATCAGACCATTCAAATGAACAACTATCTCTATGGAACAAACGTCGAAATCACGAAAAATAAATCAGCTGTCCCATACATTTGATTCAGGTGGTACAGCAGTTTTGAATGGGACAGCTGATTTTTTTTCGCGTTTCCTGAGGTAGGCTCCATAGTGAAATTTGTTCAGTTTGATGGCCTGAGTTCACCGTTTCAGTTTGCGGAGGGCTGTACCTTACACCCAGTATATCATCATCATCATCATCATCAGCCTATCATCGTCCACTGCTGAACATAGGCCTCTCCCAAGGCGCGCCACAAAACTCTGTCCCCGCTACCTTTTATGTCAGTGAACTTAGCAGATCATTGTCCAGCAGATCAAAAATAAAAATGAGTTCTTATCGCATCCAGCTGAGTTCTATAGTTCCTGATACTTTTCAGAAATAGTTCTAGCGGTTTTACCTAAGAAAAGTTAGGTGACAAAATGATCTGCTAACTTCCCGTAGCAGAGCATTTTGCAGCAAATCAATTTTTAGGTCGTCTGTCCAGCGGCTAGCAGGGCGTCCCACACTACGCCTACCAGTTCGCGGTCTCCACTCTAGAACTCTGACACCCCATCGGTTGTCAGTTCTTCGTCAGATATGACCAGCCCATTGCCACTTCAGCTTGCTAATTTTCTGAGCTATGTCAGCCACTTTAGTTCTGTGACGAATCACTTCATTTCTGATGTGATCCCTCAGAGAAACACCGAGCATAGCTCTCTCCATAGCTCGCTGAGCGACATTGAATTGATGAACTAGTCCTATCGTCAGGGTCCGTCAGTATATATCAGGGTGAAATTGATATCATTGGAATTATTTTAAACTAAGACCGGAGCAAAAAAAACTCTGCTGTTCCATACTAAACTGCAATAAAATAAAACTGAAATGTATGCAACAGCAGATTTTTTTTTTGCCCCAATCTTTTTGCTCCCATAGTAAAAGTTGTTCAGTTTGATGGGTAGACTCTTAGTTTCAAAGGATGCTAATGATATCAATTTCACCCCACTTTAGCACAAGTCAGTAAGTGGCTTGGAATGTTTGCACAAGTATAATTTTATTTATTTACTAGTGTTTTCCCGCGACTTCGTCCGCACAAATTATATACCAGATTTTAAGTCAGATCATCATAAGCTATCAAACAAAAAAAGTTTCATCAAAATCGGTTCAGTAGTTTTTGCATGATGCGCGAACAAACAAACAAACAAATAAACACACAAACAAACAGACAGACAAAATTTCTAAAAAAGGTTGATTTCTATAGTCTTCTAAAAACCATATCGTAATCTTTTTTTTGTAAATATTATCTTCAATGTACACTTAAGTTACAGTTTTATAATAGTTTAGATTAGATGTACTTTTGGTTTAATTACAGTGAACTGAACTCCCCAGTGGCTTGTTCGTGGTGTGTGTCTCGCTGCTATCGGTCTGCAGGTGTCGGCAACTGTTTGGATAACACCCGGTTTTAATTTCCGCTTTCAAGCTCGCCTTCTAAAGGTTCCGCAGTTTTAGTCTCTGAGGAAATACTATCGCGTTAGACGAAAAATATACAGGGTGTAAATAAACACCGTAGTAATAAATCGTCTAACTAAACAACGTAACTAACATCGAGGTGATTTTTCACAACAAGCTTTTTTCGGTTGATCGCTAGGTATAAATTGCTAGTTACGTCACCTCTACCTATCAAAATGTCCTATACCTATCAAACTCAAAGATACGTCAATTAAAAAGTCGTCACATTTGACATCTATTGATACTTCATCAAACGTAACCTTGTAACGGCGGGCATAGAATAATAATTATTTTTTCGAAGTTAGAACTGTACTATGGCTTTACTGTTTTTAATTACGATTACATATTTATTTTAATAATGACCAAAGAAGGTAATTTTACGATGTACTTTCACTAATCAAACATTCTAAACATAATAAACAATTTCTGTTCTAAAAAACAGAACATCATTACAATTTTGCGTCAGTGAACCCTTTTTCTTTTTTAACACTAAGGATGTAACCAAAAAAAACCGATGTAAAATGTAGTTCCAACAAACCGCGATATTCACATACAATTCGATTCACGTATGTTTGAAATCCGTATCGACTCATTCACTTTAATCGATATTTTTAAGTTGGTTACCTCACTACGAAGCTAAAACTGACAAATGTCAATGACTATACTCCCCGAGGGGGTAGTCAGAGATATTCTGAATCCTCGGAAAATCCACGTATCACCAGTAGTACCGAAACTCTGTCCAGTGTGACGGGGGGTGAGCCCGTCGCCACTTATAATGGACAGTGGGTACCATACATGCCTCGAAATTGAAGCATCCAGATTTTTTTCACGATGTTTTCCTACACCGAAAAGCCAGTGGTGTCAAATCGTACATAAATACCGAAAAACTCATTGGTACGAGTCGGCCTGGACGGGGATCGAACCATCGCCTCCTGCACGGCAGGCAAAGTCACTCATTACTGGACCACCACGGCTTCATGTATGAAAACGTTTTTAATAAATCTGCATAAAAAAGATTGTAAAAGATGTTAAGGTCCGAAATCGTAAGCAAGTTGATGGTCTATGTTCTGTTCTAGAATTTTATTAATGAACAATATCTGGCTTGGTACAAGAAGTACGTAAGTCGGGCGTCGGGTAACTATAACAATGGGCATACCTACGTACTTCTTGTTCCATGCCACAGATATATATATTGATTTCGTTGCAAATTCAGTTGAGATTGACTCTTGGTTGGGATTCAATTCAAATTCAGCTGTACAGTATCTATTGCGCTAAACTTATCTTATTGACTGCTTTTACATACTAAACTGCAATGTGTACTCGACTTAACTGAAACAGATGATTTTTTTGCAACGATCGGTTTGCTCTGAAGTTGTTCAGTTTAATGGGTAGACTCTTAGTTTAAATTAAAAGGATGCCAATTATATTATTTACACCCTGTATACAGTATTGGCAATTTATATCTCAATAACCTCAAAATTAGCTGTTGATTTTTTCAATCAATCAATCAATCAATAATACTTTATTTTACATCAAAATATAAACAGTAACACAATAGTAGATTACACACCGAGGACAGGAAAGTAAGAAAAGTCTCAGATCTCATGATGTGATCTGAGGCTTTCTTACTTACTGTCCGAGGTTAGTATACTATTTTTCTTCTCGACGGAGGTGGAAAGCGACAATTTCGTTTAGCGCAGCGGGACGAGAATTGACGCTTTCCGTCCGGAGGGAAGAAAAAAATATAACAGTTCTTTCAGTTTAAAAATTGTTGATTCTTTCGTTTTGATCTTGGGAGCAAGTGACCCCGTGGTCTAATGGCATCGGGCTCTTGACGACGAGGTCGTGGGCTCGATTCCCATGGGGGACACATAGTGATATGTCACTTTGTGCTTTTTTCCCCAGTTGTTTAGGACATTGCCGTCTGAATCACCTGATAGTCTGAAAAGAAAAATTATTCCGTGCTTCGGATGGCACGTTAAACCGTTTTGGTCCCGGCTACATAAAAACCACGTTCGTTTCAAATTTATCGGTGCTGAGCTGTGTGGCCATACTGTCTGAAGCCCACTTCTATACTGTGCGCGAAGTGTCGGCAACTATTTGGATTACCGCCGGTTTAATTTCCTGTGCTGCCGTTGAGGGTTAAAAACGGTTGCGGGTTAAAAACTTTTGCAGTTCGAGTCTATGTTGGGTTCGAAGGGTTCTGCAGGTACTAGAATTGTATTAATGAACATGGGGCTGATAGATAATATAAACATTGATTTCGGTGCAAATTCAGTTGAGATCAGTTCAATTCAGTTCCCACTGTCCATTATAAGTGGCGACGGGCTCACCCCCCGTCACACTGGAATTCACTGGATAGAGTTTCGGTACTACTGGTGAAACGTCGATGTTCTGAGGTTTCAGAATATCTCTGACTACCCCCTTGGGGAATATAGTCGTGAGCGTATTGTCGCATATGCTTCAGTTGAAATTCAGTGTTTTTTTTTTTTTTTTTTTTTTTTTTTTATTATTATTGGACACTTGCTTGTGCGTTAGCACTGCATTTCCGCCAGTAGTGTCGAGTAGTTTGTGGGAGTGGCTATCCCAATCTCAGGGATTGTTTTTGATCAAGAACTAGAAGAGATTGAGCCTCGTGGCAGGCGAAAAAGCGACGCGCGAACACCACGCGAGACAAGTGCTCGTGTCAGAACCTGCAACGTGACTCAATGTACTAGATACTCTTTGTTTGAGTCCGTCTTACCATACCACATTCTCATAATACGTCTTATGACGACCCATTCTTACAATACCACACAGATTACCCCCAACTGCCTCCGTGGTCTAATGGTTAAGAGCATTGGGCTCTTGACACGGAGGTCGTGGGTTCGATTCCCACGGGGGGCACCTAGTGAAATGTCACTTTGTGCGTTTTTCCCCAGTTGGTTAGGACATTGCACGCTGAGTCACCTGATTGTCTGAAAAGAATGATGATTCCGTGCTTCGGATGGCACGTTAAGCTGTTGGTCCCGGCTACTATCTCTGGTGGTAGTAGTCGTTACATAAAAACCACGACAGAGGCCGTAAGGCGGTTTGAATAAACTCTGACACCAGGGCTTGCAGCCCACTCGATAAGAAGAAGAACCCCTAATAGATACCGCATGATGAAAATTTCGTACAGGCCTGAAGTCACCATCTTTGGCGGTAGGTGCGGGTAGCGGGGCACGAAACAATGCAACGTGATTGGCCATTTCAAGGTCGCAGTATTTCGATCTCACTCTATCCCGTTGCTTATATCAGTGCAAAATCATAGATGTGTGGTGCGCGTTGGCGGCATCTTTTGGGGGTAATCTGTGCCATACCCCGAAAGCGTGTCATTTGAAGTTTATTGATGGCTTAGTCTGACTTCACTATTCTATGAAGACGTGGTGGTCCAGTGGCGAGAAATCTTGCCTGCTGTGCAGGAGGCGATGGTTCGAACCCCGGCCCAGGCCCAACGAGCAAATATCATCATCATCATCAGCCCGGTAAACCCCACTGCTGGGTATAGGCCTCTTCATTTTCACGCCAACTAGAACGGTCCCCCGCTAGTCTCATCCACTGTTTGCCGGCTACTTTACAAATGTCATCCGACCACCTGGCTGCTGGTCTGCCCATTGACCGTTCCCCCTCCCACGGCCGCCACTCTGTCACTGCCCTCGTCCATCTGCCATCATTCCGCCTGGCCAAGTGTCCCGCCCACCTCCACTTCAGAGTCGAAATTCGCTTGCCGATATCAACCACCTTTGTTCGTCGTCTTTGTCTATAACTTTAATTTACTATATATTTTTTTTACTATAATTAGTTATTTAACTATAATTAGTCTATACTTTAACTTTTTTTATGTAAGACAATAAAGTATTCAAGTTTACAAAATACCCTCTAAGGAACCCTGAAAAAGTGCAGCTAGATTTTTTACGTTATCAATTTCGCACGGTCACGAAGTACCCGTGTAATGGTCGCTACTTTTTTGTCGCATTCCTTTTGCTTTGTGCGACAATTTTTTCTTTCGTTTTTTCTGCAAACTGAGCGATGCGTGTTGCAATATAGCTTTTAAAACGATATACTTTTGGTTTTTAGTCTGGTTTAACCATAGACATATTACTCTAGCGATAGACAAGCTCGTTCAAATATACAACATGTCACAAAAAACAACACAAAATGACACATTGCGGTCTGTCATTGCCATAGTGACGAAGTGAACTCGGGAACATCAATCAGGTCCGTACACCTCATTCAAGTGGAACATGTTGCTTCTATGGAAGGGCAAGTCTATCGCTAGAGTTTAAGTCTATGGGTTTAACATTTTCCCTTTGAAATATGCAGTAGGTATATAAGGTGCAACAAAATAAGTGAAACTATTTTAAGGGAATGATCAGAGGGCCTACCATGAGTTTTCGCTGTACTTTTACTACTGTAGTTACGTCGCCAATTCGTATGACAGAAATTAGTTCTCAACGTAACCACTAGGAGCGCTGTACGAAATTCAATACGAAATTGGTGACGTAACTACAGTAGTAAAGTACGGCGAAAACAGTAGGCCTACAGACCATCAAACTGAACAACTTTCTCTATGGGACATTTCAGTCGTGTTATGTTAGATTTTTTATTTTGCGATTTCGATATTGGTCCCATGGAGAAAGTTGTTCAGTTTGATGGTCTGATCATCCCCTTAAATAGTTTCTGCTAATTTTGTTAGACCTTGTACATTTAATGGGTGATCTAGTCAACAAACTAATCACATTTCTTTATGACCAATATACAGGGTGATTCAAATGATGTAAATCAATGATGTAACCATGGTCTTTTTTCAATAAAATTTTTATTGTATTATATTATATTATATTCTATTCTATTCTATTCTATTCGTAATTCGACCTATTCCATGGAAGGGGTCACACTAAACATCATTTGCTATAAATGAAGCCCAATAATATAAAATATATGTAATGAAGTTAAACAACATTCCCTAATGCAGGGGTCGAAAAATGAGTTTTTTTTTTGCGATATCTACTATCTACGTATACAGGATGATTGGTAATTTGAAAGAGGTCATACTAGACGTTATTTGCAGTAAGTTAATCAGGCCCAGTTAAATGGTAGTCTAATATGAGTGGTTAAACCGAGTTAAGATGGTTTTAAGATTTTTCAGAAAAGTATTTATAAACAGACCAGCATAGGTAGCATGACACCGTGATAAAGCGCTATCACATCTTCGCTCTCTTTCTATTTGCACGTGAACGGACGAGATAAAAGACGTGATACAGCCGTATCACGTGTAGTATGCTACCAGTGCAGGGTTGAGTATTTTTGCAGAAGAGAGTTCCATATAAATGGTACCCTAAATATTGTTGCTAATCTTTCGCTAAAAAATTGATTGAAGATTGATGAATATACAATTTGAAAGTCAAATTCTGTGAGGCACCGTCCGTCCGTCCGTTCGTTCGTCCCGGCGTTCGTCCACCAAACTGTTATCAAAAACGACCGTTTGAAGCCGACAGGATTGTGTGATGTGATGTCTCATTAATATGGAGTAGCCGATGTAGGTGCATATCTGACGGCCGGAGATCCGGTTATCCGGAGAAAAATATCCGGAAATCCGAATATGTTGAAACAAATTTTTTTAACCAATAAATTCAGACTATATAACTATTATTTTTCGCTATTAAACAAAAATCGACATTATTTTTAAAATAAGCAGTGGTTTCATATTAAATTAAAATTCCTCCTTTGGTAATGAGACAGCTGATATTTTTCGAATTTGACATAAATTAAAAGGTGTGAATATCCAAACACATTTACGCAGTAAAATATCCGGGTTTTAGCTAAATGTGACGCCGAAAACATGGTACTGCCGTGTAATTACGAATTATGTGTCTTCCGGTCAACCTCCCAGGGCCGGATCGAGGGAAAACAATAAGGGCCTTAAATAATTAAAAAATATCAATTCCCATTGCAAGTAAGGCTTAATTTATCTCCATGCTCCATGTAGGTATACGGCTCATATAGCAATACGGTTATAACTAAAAAAATTTACTACTTGCATTTCAAGAGTCAAGCATCACTAGCCTCCAGTGCAGGGCACAGATCTACCCCCAGGGAAATTGTATGGCGTCAGTCCACCACGAGTGCCCAATACACATTGGTAGACTTCACATTCGCATCAGTATTTCATCTGCAGCGTATGCAGGTCTCCTCTCGATGTTTTCCTTCAGTTTGAAAGTAAACGGAATTACGTGCATACGTTAGAAAAACTCATTGGTACATGGCATGTCGTCCGTGCGGATTTTAACTTTGAGATAGGTTTAAAATTCGGTTTTAATGTTGTTGTATTTTAAATATTTATTTTGGGGTTTTCATGGACCTGAAAAAAAGACAGACGTAATCTCGTCTAATCAAAAGTGAAGCACCCATTAATCTGTGTGTGCGTGCTGTCGCACTGTCGGGCGGTGCGTAACGGCGGCGGGTTGTCGGACATACGCCTAGAACTGGTGCATCTGTGTGAATTGTAGGACCTTGCATTCTTCACCTCTTTTTAGTGCAAGATTACGTCCGTCTTTTTTTCAGGTCCGTTGGGGTTTTGTTAAGTTTCTGACCACCGCATAAGATAAAAGAAAAAGGTTGCAAGCATATTTATGTTTTTATGACTTTTTCATATTGGGGCCTCTTCTGAACTACCCCATGGCCTTACTTAATTCGGCCCTGGTTCGCAGCATAATTAAGATTGACCGAGCAATTAGGTGTCGCCGTCGGCTAAGGGATCGCTCTAATGAATTATTTATTCAGCTTAAATTGCTTTATGCATTATGTTTTGATGATTTTGCCATGGAAACTTTGGTCTGGCTAGACTCAGCTATCGGCATTGAGACTAAACAACCTATAGGTGCTATAGGTACCTACATACAGGGTAAAAGACATTGCCCACGTGACGAACAGTATTCATTTCAAATCGTTGCGCAACTAACGAATGAGTATAATCAAAGAACAAATACAAAGAGTACGATAGCTAAACACAAAACAGGAGGAATATCATACTTCCCAATGAAATGGAAATTATCCTTTTCTGCAGTGGGATTTATTATAAAATTCAAATTCAAATTCACCAGTTTTGTATACGAAAGGGGATTGGGCAATGTCTTTTATGTAACTGCGGATAACTTCAGCATATATTCTACTCATAAAACTGAACAACTTTCACTATGGAGCCAATTTAGAAATAGCAAAATAAAAATAAGCTGTTACATACAAAACTACAGTTCCTATTCGACTCAAATGTATGAGACAGCTGTTTTTTTGTCGCGATTTCGATGTTGGCTCCATAGTTAAAGTTGTTCAGTTTGATGAGTAAAATACATACTGAAGTTATCCGCTGTGATATAAATTTACCGTGTAGGTATAAATCGAAGCGATTATTTTTGTTCAGTAGGTTTTCGTAAGATGCTATAATGATACTGGGTGTTGTGACAGCCTGTAAGGATTAAGCTGAAATGTGTTTATGTGTTTTGTGTGCTGTGCCTAGGGCTGCCATCGCCAAAATCGTCGTCGCCGGGCAAAGACGTCAAAAACCCCGGACATTTCAGTAAAATCTGGAATTTTCCCCGGACGACCTCGAAATTTTTTATTTAAGTTAGTAGGTAGTTGTTCGAAGTGAGCTCAACATTTTGTCTTATTATAACGAGATTTTGCAATACGATTAAATCGATTTAATACAGCATAAAACCAAGAGCGAGCGAAGCGAGCTCGAGATTTTGCCAAATATTATAGCGCATTTCCAGGTCCCGTCAAAATCGAGGTCTATAATAAAAGCTGGAGCGAGCGAAACGAACTCATGATTTTGCTACACATTAACTTGATTGTTCACTCGTATGCCTATAGGATGACAAACGATCGTATCAATACGCTATACAACCAGGAACGAGCGAAGTGAGCTCGAGATTTGCAATACGACTTTATCAAATCAATACAATATAAAACCGGGAGCGAGCGAAGCGAGCTCGAGATTTTTTCATGTTATAATAAGATTTTGCAATACGATTATATCGATTCAATACAGTATAAAACCAGGAGCGAGCGAAGCGAGCTCGAAATTTTTTCAAATATTATAGCGCATTTCTAGGTCATGCCGAAATCGAGGTCGAATAAAAGCTGGAGCGAGCGAAACGAACTCATGATTTTGCTACATCTTAGATCAAAATAAAATCAATGGATAGGCCTATAGCGCGGTAAGTTGGAGCAAACTCCTGGTGCACTTGGTCCATACAAACTAGCGCCATTATCTGTCAAATCTAGGGTACTTGCATACAAATTTGAAGTAAACCTTTCATTTGTTTTGCCTCATTTTTCTGGTTTGAAATGTTCGCATAAGACCTATCCATTCATTTTATTTTGATCTAAGTGCTACATAACAACTTGATTGTTCAGTTTATGCCGAAATCGAGTTGATTTGTGGATAAAACGAACGTTTTATTACCATTATGTATAAAAATAATCGGGTCTTACCCGGACACAGTAAGTGTCCGGGTTTCCCCCGGACACTTTCGTGACGACCCCGCCCGGACGCCCCCGGACGCCCCTCAAACTAGGACAAATCCGGGGAAACCCGGACGGATGGCAGCCCTAGCTGTGCCTGATGTTGCAAATGTTGCAATGCTCCTTTTTTCCCGACACGCACTTAACCGTTTTTTGTAAACCTTCCCCGGCATGTGCACAACAACCCACCAAAGTTTCATCGTAATTGGTCGAGTCGTTCTGAAGTGATGCGCTTACAAGATTTTTTTTCATTGCATTTTTTTAATCAGATCATATATATCCATAGTAGGTGTTAGTTACATAATGACTTTAAATTATGTTAGAGATACAATTTTTACATAGTTATTGTAAATTAACGATGGCAATCGATCTTTGATTATGGGTGAAATTGAAATCATTGGTATCCTTCTAAACCAAGAGTCTACCAAACTGAACCACTTTTAATATGCGAGAACTGATCTTAAAAATCTGCTGTTTCATACATTTGAGTTGAGTAGGCATTGCAGTTTAATATGGAACAGCAGTTTTTTTTATGGTTTGAAGCACCCCATTACAGTAGATTACACACCGAGGGCAGGAAAGTAAGAACGGTCTCAGATATCATGTCGGCTTCGCCTCGGTCAACAAACATGTGATCTGAGGCTTTCTTATTTACTACCCGAGGTTAGTATACTATTTTTCTCCTGGACGGAGGTGGAAAGCCGGAGCCGGATTTCCGTCCGGATGGGAGAAAAGTATGTAATGCAGTTAAGTTTATGCCATGTCTATGACACCCTGCTGTATTCTAAAACCCAAAGTAGCACAAAAACAAAAGCAAAAGAAGATAAAGTGAATGTTTTATAAACTTTCAACCCACCCCCTCATTCCTCATTCAGTTTATCTTGATCTCTGTTAATAGGTTGCCAGACCCAAGTATTTTTATAATGGAAAACTCTTTTCGTGCTGAAATTTTTGTGCAGCTTTTTTCTCTATTTCTGTATCTTTTGCGGCGTTGTAGTGCCTCTGTGATTATTTTAGATTCAGATCTCGTTACTATGTTTTTTTCACTTATATGTTTAGGCAACGTTTTTGCATTTAAGAGAATATTATTCCGAGAGCGAAATGCACGCTGCATACAAACGTAGGTACTATGGTGATATTTTCAATACTAACAAATTAAAGTCAATGAAATTTTGCAGAAACAATCCAGAAACAAATCTCTATGCTTCTATAGAGTCCCATTTTCGTTAAAATATACAGTTTCAATGCTAGGATTAATTTAAGATTTGTATGGAAATATTTGAGGCACTGTAACTTGAAAACTATACATTTTAACGAAAATCTGACTCCATACAAGCATAGAAATTTGTTTCTAGAATGTTTCTGCAAAATTTCATTGACTTTAATTGGTTAGTATTGAAAATATCACCATAGTACGTTTGTATGGAGCGCGCTCCGAATAATATACCCTTAACCTATAGAACAGCATAGCCATTTATTGACTAACACTCAATAAAGAGCGATGATAGCCCATACGGAAGAGAGCTTGCGCCTCAATCATGAGGCGGCGGTTCGATTCCTGGCCTGTACCACTAAGTTCTTCGGAAATGATGTACGGTTGTATTTATCATTTACTAGCTCGGCGGTGAAGGAAAACATCATGAGGAAACCTGCATTCCCGAGAATGAAAAGAAAATACCACAAGTTCGGAGGTATGCGCAAAATATGGGTGAGCTTGTGGCGAACACAAAGGACCAGCGATGGTCTAAGTATTACATAACGACCCTTGCTTGCAATAGACCAACCACAAATAATAATCCTCCATTAAATCTCTTGCTAGCTTTTACTAAGTCAACAAGACAAAAAGTGACAGCAAGATTTAATGGAGGATTAACTTTAATGAGCGTTTTTGCCACTGAGTGTAAGCCCTTTAAGTAAAGATAAATAAGATTAGAACCGTGAGGAATGGCGCAATTAAATAAGGCATATGCCCAGCAGTGGCTTTATTTGTGGGTTGATTTGATTGATTGAATATTATTCCAGTTTGTTTGTTAGTAAAATATCTTTTCACCTCACACGCTCGGAAAGATTCTGTTTATCATTAGAAATCTGAGTGCAAAAGTGTATTTTATCCGCTAGCGTGGAAAGAGTTTTTGAAATTCGAATCTGTCTATTCAATATTTTTATATACCGCCAATCCACAGAAAATGCTTAGTAACTAAATAGTCATGAAATCATGACACAAATGTTCTTTTTAGCAATTCACTTTTTTCCTCACTGTTGTGAGGTGAAAAATTGTGTGTTTCGCTCGGCTGCAAAGTTATTCTGCGTCTCGTACCTTTGAAACCTTCGCTAAGCGCTCAGGATTCAGGTTTCAATAAAAGTACTCGCGCCAAAAAGCAACTTTGCAGCCTAGCATAACAAATAACTATTATTGTCGATTTCAATGTTGGTCTTATAGTGAAAGTTGTTCAGTGTAATATTCTGAGCTACCCCTTTAAGTATGTAAAAAAACTTTACACCCTGTATACAGGGTGTTACATATGTAAAAATAATTATTTAAAACTCTTAAGGAGGTTGTTTAGACCATCAAACTGAACAACATCGAAATCACGAAAAAAAAAACATATCCCATACATATTTTAGCTCGAGTCGATTTGTAGAGTATGGAACAAGGTTTTTTTTCGAGATTTCGATATTAGTCCCATAGCGAAAGTTCAGTTTGATGGTCTAAACAACCCCCTAAAATGTTTATTTTTACTTTTGTAACTTGTATACACTCATTTGGTCAAGCAATAAATTGAATAAGAAACTCAAGCTAGCCAGCAATAGAATAATGGCTAAACTTATCAGAGACACAATAAATTGGGTTGGGGAAAGGAGGTTGAATTTTTTACTGAATTTCTTATTTTATTTATTTAGGTTTTCACCAGGCTAACTGCGTCCGTGGTCTAACGGTTAAGAGCATTGGGCTCTTGTCTTGACACGGAGGTCGTGGGTTCGATTCCCACGGGGGACACCTAGTGAAATGTCACTTTGTGCGTTTTTCCCCAGTTGGTTAGGACATTGCAGGCTGAGTCACCTGATTGTCTGAAAAGAAAGATGATTCCGTGCTTCAGATGGCACGTTAAGCTGTTGGTCCCGGCTACTATCTCTGGTTGTAGTAGTCGTTACATAAAAACCACGTCAGAGGCCGTAAGGCGGTTTGAATAAACTCTGACACCAGGGCTTGCAGCCCACTCGATAAGAACAGGCTAACATCGTACAATACTTAATATTTTAACAATCCTGGTTACAACATAATAATAATGATGTAAGGCTTACTGATATATACTTAGGTCAAATAAACTAAAACAGAACTTTAGATTTACATAATCAATACATGCATAACTTATCTTAGCTAGATTAAACTAAGTTTACACTAGACAGAGTATAATTTCCGCGTATAATGTACCTATCATTGCCAAAACATAACAAAACATAACAAAACATAAATATTTTATTTTATTTTTTTAAAATTAAGGCTAGGATATCCCAGTGCAAGCGTCTCTTTCTTGCAAGCATAAGTTAACAATTAGCCATCCCGCTCCAATTGAAAGCAGGATCGCAAAAAACGTGTTTTTCGTCAATGTCTTTGCTCATGGGAGTTTCTAAGCTAAAACTTCTCCTGAGTTCACTAGAAATATTTAATGTATTTAGTTAAGTACAAGAATAAAACGTTAAATATCAGCAGTTTAATCATAGTATTGAAAAAACATAACAAAAAGGGGTAACTTTGGTTTTTTTTTTCTATCGAGTAAACTTAATCTAATCGTGTAATTGAGAACAGTCGCCCATCCGCCCGATCCTTAAATAAGACATAATTTAATTTCAGACTTTAAAACACAGTTAAAAACACTTTCATTCGTGTTCAAAAAACGGCCTCGACGGGATAAGAGCGTCTTAATGGACTTCTTGCTTGTGCGAGTTGTGCGTTAGCACCGCATTTCCGCCAATGTCAAGTGGTTTGAGGGAAGTATCTATCCAATCTCGAGTATTGTTTTTGAGTAAGAACACAACTGAGACGTATTGTGGAGCCTCGTGGCAGGCTGAAACGCGAACCGCGCGAACACCACGCGAAGACGAGTGTTCGGGGCAAACCCTGCAACGTGACTCGTAAATAATATTTGTTTTTCACGCCAAAAACATAAACAACAAGATAGAACATAATTATGAATAAACTAAACATATGGATGTAGAAAACATACAACAGAATCTTCGACTATAGTCTCGCACAGAAAAGTTTAAAAAAGGCGTAATCGACAACCGCCATAATGTACCATTTCAAACAGCGTGACATACTAATTATTTCCTCATCTAAACCAAAGCAGTAAGGTATTAATTCCTACAAATTATCTATGTGAACTAGAGTGTACAAATTAGCATACGGTTTCCACTCGTTGCATAACATGTGCAATGTGCATCTAGATGCAATGAGATAAAGATATCAAAGAGCGAAGCCGCGGGCGGTCTTTAGTGCTGCTTCGCTATGGGACTGTGAAGAACTGTTTGGGAGAAACCTCGAATGTTCATTTTGACATTTTTTTTAATTCTTTTTTATTTATATTGGGGCTTTTAACACTGAGGTTATGTCAGCCCCATCGTGCCTTAACCTTAAGACTCTACACAACAATGAAAAGAAAACCTATCACTTCCTAACGAAAACGACAACTAAACACTAGCATACACACACACAGTCTCACGCACTACTCACGGTACTAAAAATAAAAAGGTACACCATTTTAGCCTCTTCCGAAGTAGGGGCGGCTAAAATGGTGACAAAAGAGCCTGCATTCATTACATTTAGCTTTAAACATTTTATTTATATTTATATTTATATTTATATTTATATTTATATTTATATTTATATTTATATTTATATTTATATTTATATTTATATTTATATTTATATTTATATTTATATTTATATTTATATTTATATTTATATTTATATTTATATTTATATTTATATTTATATTTATATTTATATTTATATTTATATTTATATTTATATTTATATTTATATTTATATTTATATTTATATTTATATTTATATTTATATTTATATTTATATTTATATTTATATTTATATTTATATTTATATTTATATTTATATTTATATTTATATTTATATTTATATTTATATTTATATTTATATTTATATTATATTTATATTTATATTTTATTTATTGCCATCACACAAATACATACATTGTTACATATTACATATTCTCACTGATAACGCCGGACTTCTTGCAAAATGCACCAACTGTACAGGGTGTAAGGAAAAGTAACAATATCATGAACCTTGAAACCACATACTCTACCCATCAAACTGAACAACTTTTGTTTTTGGAGCAAACCTGTCAGTGCAAAAAAAAAACAGCTGTTCCATACTAAACTGCAGCGCCTACTCAACTCAAATGTATGAGACAGCAGATTTTTGTCTGTTCTGACTGGTTTGCTCCCATTATAAGTTGTTCAGTTTGATGGGTAGATTATTAGCATATGAAAAAATACGACTAGAAGTCAACCTTCTTAAAGGGCGCGCAACGGCGCTAGACTCGCGAAAAAAGTTGTATTCCATTCTTTTATGGATCAAAATGGCGTGTTTACGAGTCTAGCGGCGGTCTCCGGAGCGGCGTCCCGCTTGTATGAAGCTTCCGATGTGTTCGGATATTTAATCATGTGGTATGAGGTTTGAAGGTTAATGATACTTTTCCTTTCACCCTGGATAACTATAGATTTTTGGGAAAGTGAGTTAAAATTCTAACCCGTGCCTTCATTATGGAATGTCCATACCTCTCCAGAACGCTCCACCGACGCTCTATACACCACACGTACAACATGCCATGTATGTACTATCGCGGACTTTTACGCCTGATCACTTAAAATATTTCGCATAATTTTGTGCATAATTTATTGTTTGGAAACTATTCACTCAGACAGCGCTTTTATTGCAAAAATGCGCTAGCAAAAATGAGCGTGTGAGTGGTGGTCAGGCGGAAAAGTCCGCGATAGTACATACGACGACACATCAAGCTAAACAAACCAACATAACCTGGCCGCGCGACGTTGTAACCTACGCGCAGCCAGCTTAAGTTGGTTTTGTGTAGCTTGATGTGTCGCCGTGTGTACCAATGAGTTTTTCTAACTTATATACGTAAACTCAAACGGTGATGACAAAAAATGTTTTGCTTCACTGAAAAACCAAATGTGTTAAAAATAGTACCTAAATGAATTTCCTAAAAACTTATTGATGTCGACTAGGCAGGGGTCGAACCGTCCGTCGCCTCCTGCATGGAAAGCGAGGCTACTTGCCAATGTACCACTAAGACCATAGATTAAACTCTAGCGATAGACTTGCCCTTTCATAGAAGCAACATGTTCTACTTGAATGAGGTGTCCGCGGTTCCGCACCTGATTGATGTTCCCGAGTTCACTTCGTCACTATGGCAATGACAGACCGTTATTTTTGTTTTTGTGTGACATGTTGTTTGCTTGAACGAGCTTGTCTATCGCTAGAGTAATATGTCTATGACTAAGACTATGAAAAATTTTAAAAGCTTGCTCCAATAACATTTGCTAACACTACAAAATAAACCAAACGATTCAAAGACAATTTGAACCATACTGTACTTTAACTAGCTAGCGAGGAAAATTAATATTTATAAACATTATCAACTCTAAAGTCCAGTTTTGAATAAAACATACATTTTATGGTATCGATTATTGTTTTACTTCGAGTTTGGAATTTGTTTAGGAATTGAGTTGGGAAATGTAGTACCACTTATGACTGCCCGATAGCTCAGCCTGCTGTGCCAAAGGTCGCGGGTTCGAATCCCGTAATGGGCAAATATTCATATGATGAATATGAATATACAGGCTGTATCTTATCTTGTTGTGGGGGCTGGCAAGCCAGCAACACTTCGCCCCGGTGGGATCTTTTGTGTTAGCCCCAATACTTTTTTTTGCTTTCCTCACCCTTCGAATACATGGTCAATGAAGGAGGCAATACCATTGAGGGGAAGAAAACTAAGATCTCCCGGTTTTGGGTATACAGGGTGTAACAAAACACCCTAGTAATATTAAAAGGGGTGGTTTAGACCATCGAACTGAACAACTTTCACTATGGAGCCAACATAGAAATCGCGAAAAAAAAAACAGCTGCTACATATAAAACTGCAGTACCTACAGACAGACTGGACTAAAATGTATGGGACAGTTGATTTTTTTTACTTTTTCTCGATGTTGGGCTCCATAGTGAAACTTGCTCAGTTTGATGATTTAACTAAACCACTCTTTTAAGTATCACTAGGGTTTTTTGTTACACCCTGTATACAAGGTGTTACAAAAATACAAATAAACCTTTAAGGAGGTGGTGTAGACCATCAAACTGAACCACTTTCACTATGGGACCAATATCGAAATCACGAAAAAAAAATGGATGTTCCATACTCTACAAATCGACTAGAGCTAATATTACACTTATGTATGGGATAACATTTTTTTTTCGCGATTTCGATGTTGGTCCCATAGAGAAAGTTGTTCAGTTTGACGGTCTAAACAACCCCCTTAAGAGTTTTAAAAATGTATTCTTACTTATGAAACACCCTGTATAAGGTCTAACAAAATTAGGTGAAACTATTTTAAGGGGATGATCAGACAATCAAACTGAACACTTTCTCTATGAGACCAACATCATAATCGCGGAAAAAAAACTGCTGTCCCATACATTTGGCTCGAGTTACTCGAGTAGGTTTGCAGTTTTGTATGGAAGAGCTGATAAATTTTTCGCGATTTCGATGTTGGTCTCGTAGAGAAAGTTGTTCAGTTTGATGGTCTGATCATCCCCTAAAAATAGTTTCAGCTAATTTTGTTAGACCTTTAATACATTTTCTATGTACATCGTTGTCTAGTCATCACTACGAATAAAGAAATAAATATGGAAATATAATTCACGTCAAAAAATGACCCCACGAACTTTGGTGTACACCACGCAAGCGCGCAAGACTCAATCATTATGGCAACTCCAATTACGGCGTTTGCCGCCAAAACTCATGGTGCCAAAAATTAAGGAGATTTTGTTCGGAGTTATCGTTCCATATTTATTTCTTTATTCGTAGAGTCATCATAATACAAGTCCAGGCTAGGATGTGATGCTTTAAATGTGATTAGATTTTTCGAAATCCTATGAAAGGCGCCATTTAAACTTTTAAAGGTCATATTCATAAGACCTTATTCCCACGGAGTAAGGTTGTAAATAACGTCAATTAATTCAGACACTTATTGCTTGCAATTACGGGAGCACTAAAGATATGGAATGAAGCTTGAATCGAATCGATTAAACTTTACAATTTGAACCGGAATCTGTACACAGTGTGTAAAATTAGATGCGTTACATGTTAAGGTACTTCATACCATCAAATTGAACAACTTTCTCTATGGCACCAACATCGAAATCGCCAAAAAAAACTATTTCGACGTTTGTTGGTCCATACAGAAAGTTGTTTAGTTTGACGGTCTGACCATCCCCTTAAAAAAGTGTCCCTGTATGCTTATGCTTTATATGCCTTCTATTATTTCACTGTTTCACTTTAAAATCATAATAATCGAATAACAATTTCTTTTATTACATTTTTGATCCATAAGATTAGATACCTACATCATCAGTGGTCAACCTAGACCCAGTTCAGTGGGGGTCATAACAGGCCTCCGCACATTGCAGCGATATTATCGAGCGATATTATCGAGCGATATTATCGCTGCGATTTTGCGATAATTGTTCTCAGAAAAATTTGTATGGGGACGCGCGCGATCCTACACACTGCCGCGATATTATCGAGCGATAATATCGCTGCGATTTTGCGATAATTGTTCTCAGTAAATTTTGTATGGGGACGCGCTCGATCCCACACACTGCCGAGATATTATCGCAACCTGACGCTATCTCTTTCTACTACAATCAGTGAAGGGCGCATGCGTGACGTGAATCGCGGAATCGCTGCAGTGTGTAAGGTGTCGCGATATCGCTGTCGATAATATCGCTGCAATGTGGGGAAGCCTTTTTTTAGAAGCTTTTATAATATCGCTCGATAAAGGCTTCCGCACATTGCAGCGATATCGCGACACCTTACACACTGCAGCGATTCCGCGATTCGCGTCACGCATGCGCCCCACCACTAAATGTAGTCGAAAGAGTTGCGAAAATATCGCGGCAGTGTGTGGGATCGAGCTCGTTCCCATACAAAATGTACTGAGAACAATTATCGCAAAATCGCAGCGATATTATCGCTCGATAATATCGCGGCAGTGTGTAGGATCGCGCGCGTCCCCATACAAAATGTACTGGAAACAATTATAAATAAATAAATAAATAAATATCTTGGACATTGTCACACAAATTATCTAGTCACATTTAAAGTTCCAGAATCTAGCCTGGACTTGTCGCAAAATCGCTGCAATGAGCGGAGGCCTTAAATCCCCCCCATCCTGCTATTATAGCTACAGGATAACTGGCTCTACCTCTAACTTGCAATAACATGCGTAAAAATAAAATTTATGATACTTTAACGTTTCTTGAAGACGTTAAAAAATTTTTACGAGCTTTAAATTTTTTATTACAAGTCAAACTTTCAATTTGAGTAATATTTGGGCACGTTTTTTGAAAATTTGTACGTATTGTTTGTGGCTCTATTTCCCGAGGGGTGTACGATATATATTCTGAACTAGCTGTGCCCGCGACTTCGTACGCGCAGAGAAGTTCTCAATAATATTAAGAGAAAGAAAAAAAAAAGAAATGCAAAGAAAGAGAAATAAATAGAAATTTTGAAAAAAAAGTAAAGAAAGAAATAAAGAATAAAATATCGCATTATATTGCCATCATTGCCATCAAATTAATAAAACATAAAGTAGAATCTCCATACATTTCTCAAAACTACATCTAAATTGTTTGATAAGTACTTACAAACACTAATTTTAAATCAGAACATGCAGGCAGTACACCTGCAGCATCAGGACTGAGTAATAGGGAACCCGAAAAAGCAATGTTTCTTCTTAACCCAACAAATTAACAATTATTAGAAATCTGTAGATCATTAAATCACACACACACCCCTACACAGTTACTCATTCTTAGTTTATGTTGACAATACCCTACGGAGTACTTACTCTGTAGGGTAAGTAGCCGTGAAGAGAACTCTGCTTGATCCTACTAATCTAATTCAAAATCGGCAAATCCTAAGTCTCATGGCTTAGACAGTCAGGACCCCTGCAGCATCAACACTGAAGAGTTGGAACCCAATGTTATTTTTTTTTGTAATGTTAATTAGTGTTAACAAAATGTATTTCCAGTATGTATTATTAACGCTACTTACTAGTTATTATTCTGTGGTAATTATTATGTAGGTACGTTACCAGATAGTATTCTCAGTTAGTGCTTTGTTATAGTACTCCACGCCTTACTGACTGGCCAATGGCCATGGGACAGTGCGAACTGCGGCGCGAAAACCGATTTTTCAATACACTGAGTGTTGTGTCCGTCGCGTAGGCGAATTGAAAAATCGCTTTTTGAGCTGCAGTTCGCCCTCAGATTCAGGTTCGTCAATTTCAGATTTGACTGAAACTTCCGGGGTTTTTGACGTATTTGTCCGGCAACGGCGATTTGGCAGTGGCAACCCTAGCCCGGAAGGACCCAAAGAGGGTCACATTTCCTCTCCCAAAGTCGACGCGCAATTTCAGCAATGAAGCTTTTAGCTTCGGCTCCCCATGCCCCTTTGGTCTTGACGGTGACAGGAACTAAGAGATATTGACGCTCCAAAGCTGAGTACCGGACTCTCTTTTTTGTGGCAGTAAGGTGGCTGCTCCAGGTGTCCGCGACGTGCGACTGAGGTCTGTCGGAGAAGGTGCTTACGCATGTAGTGTGCCACAGGAGGCACTTGCTTTTCTGCCAGGACAACAAAGCTAGGCCGTAGGCCGTCCGTCGGTCTTTTGAAATACACATACACAGAATAGGCACATAAAGTACGATAAGTACAATTTGTACACTTGGAGCAGTTGGAGTACTAACTTTCCTCTGTGAGTAAATTTTTAAATATTTATAACTTTTGATTGTGTAAACCGATTCCGATGAAATAAAGCTTATAATATTAATCCAAACTTCATCCATAAATCAGATTCTCCTATGCATGCACTTGCTGATGAAAATGTGATATTTTCATTAAAAAAATAAAAACAAAAAGTTCTGCACCAAGATTCGAAACCATCAACTCGTGTTTGAAAGTCTGACCATATACCAACTACGCTACTGAGCTTTCTGAAGAAAGCGTTGAAAAAAGCAATTAGTATTTACCATACTGAATCTTCGCAAATGCATAAACGCGCAGACCACTGACTTTAAATACTCATAACTTCTGTTTGAATTAACTGATTGCGATGAAATAAAGCACAAATGTGAATCCAAATAAAGCCCTATTCTTTTGTGAAAACCGCATTTAAATCGGTTGAGTAGATTTTGTGTGACGCGTGCATTAAATTCAGTGCCGCTCACGACTTTGTCTAAATACTTATAACTTTTGATTAAATTAACCGATTGCGATGAAATAAAGCCTACACGTTAATCCAAACTAAGCCCTATATTTTTGTGAAAACGCCATCCAAATCGGCTCAGTAGTTTTGAAGTAATGCGTGAATTAAATTCAGAGGCGCTCGCGACTTTTTCTTTAATTACTCATAACTTTTGATTGAATAAACCGATTGCGATGAAACATAGCCTATATTTTAATCTAATCCATGCCCTACACTTCAGTGAAAACTCCATCCAAATCGGTTCAGTGGTTTTTAAGTGATGCGCTAACAAACAAACAGACAAACAGACAAACAGACAAACAGACAAACAGACAAAAATTCTAAAAATGGTCTTAATGTATTCCATTACATATCCTAAACACCCTCAATTATTTTTTTTGTAAATATCTTCAATGTACATCATCGCCAAGTTTAGAATTTTATTATATGTATAGATATAGATATAGATATAGATTATTTTTTTTGTTAATATCTTCAATGTACATCATCGCCAAGTTTAGAATTTTATTATATGTATAGATTATTTTTTTTTGTAAATATCTTCAATGTACATCATCGCCAAGTTTAGAATTTTATTATATGTATAGATAGATATAGATACAGGGTGTAAGGAAAAGTATCATTAACCTTTAAACCACAGAATCTACCCATCAAACTGAACAACATTTACTATGGGAGCAAAATGATCAGAGCAAAAAAAAATCTGCTCTCCCATACGATTGCGTAGAGTAGGTATTGCAGTTTAGTATGGGACAGCTGACTTTTTTTTCGCGCTGACAGGTTTGCTCCCATAGTAAAAGTTGTTCAGTTTGATGGGTTGAGTATGTGGTTTAAAGGTTAATGATATATGGAGGTGCTACTTGGGAATGTTCCTCCATTGAAAAGGGAAGATCTTCCACCAGGCTTACGTATTTATGGTGAACGTTGTCTTTGTATGGAGCATATTTCTGAGAGCGACGGTATCGCTATCTGTTAGCTTCTTTGCTATAACTTGTGGGTGTTGACATCTATGGCAAGTCGCCACAGATACTTTTCCTAACATACTGTATATTAATCATCATCATCATCATCACACCTTACATACGTCTCACTGCAGGGCACAGGCCTACCCTCAGGGAGGGTGTACGAGCGTTAGTCCACCACGCGTGCCCAATGCGGATTGGTAGACTTCACATACGCATCGGAATTTCTTCTTCAGCGTATGCAGGTTTCCTCACGATGTTTTCCTTCACCATTTGAGAGCATTCGGTATTACGTACATCTTAACTATTACAATACCGTAAAATCATGAGGAACAAAAAGTAGCGGTTTACTTCATATAAAATCAAATAACACTCAATAGCGCGATTTAAATGACGTGCAGCGCCATCTATTGACAAAATTGTTAGTTTGTTTGTTTGTTCGCACATCACGCAAAAACTACAGAACCGATTTTGATGAAACTTTTTTTGTTTGATAGCTTATGATCTGACTTAAAATCTGGTATATAATTTGTGAGGACGGAGTCGCGGGAAAACACTATGTTATAAAAACTCATTGGTACACGGCATGTGGTCCGTGCGGATTCGAACCCGGACCTCAAGATTGAGTTTCCATAGCTCTCCGCAACGCGCCACCGACGACGCTCTATGACCCCGTCACACTTGACAGAGTTTCGGTACTACTAGTGAAACGTATATACTCACGACTACATTCCCCGAGGGGGTACAGAACATCCACGTTTTACAGATTATTTAATATAATAGTAGGTTTCCTCACGATGTTTTCTTCAACGCCGAACTAGGATAATGATAAATACAACCGTACATCATTTTGCGTGAGGAAACCTGCATGCTTCAATTTCGAGGCATGTATTGTACCCACTGTCCATTACAAGTGGCGACGGGCTCACCCCCCCGTCACACTGGACAGAGTTTCGATACCACTGGTGAAACGTGGATGTTCTGAGGTTTCAGAATATCTCTGACTACCCCCTCGGGGAATATAGTCGTGAGCATATGCTATACATAATTTTGCAGAAGTTAGTGGTACAAATGATGACTGTTTACACTAAAACCTCTCAACGAATCCTCAAACGAAAAGTCAATACCAAACTCGACAGAAAATTCGTATTCAGTACCATTTCTGACTTCTTTACACACTCTCAACATTTAGTACATCTGCAAAATACCAGTTCGTTTATAAACACGGTGTATAAACATAAACATATAAATCGTATGTTTAATTGGTCCGACTTTCTCTGGCACTTAGGCTGGTTAGTTTTAGAACGATAATGGTGCAGGTATGCTTCTTGCATATTGCATCGTTAAAGGTAAGCGCATATTACGACGCGACGGTTCGTATCGGGTCGGTAACTGTAAAAATCCGTCCATTCATCCAGTCATTCATTCCATCTGGGATGATTAAGATAAGACCAACAAACTGAACAACTTTTACTATACATGAAATGTCAAAAAAATCGACTGTTTATTATATGGGACATTTGAATAAGTGGTAGGTACTGCAGTTTTGTATAAAACAGCAGTATTTTTTTATTTTCCTACTTTGTTGGCTCCGTAGTGAAAGTTTTGACTCTAAAAACCCCTTTAAATACGATGTAATTTTTGAATGTTGTGTATACCTTTATCTGGCCTATGTATTAGCGACTAGATTTATATGGAAACTTTGTTTGTAATGCGAAATACGTAATGCTGTTGGTGTACCTATTAAATAAATAAATAAATAAATAAATATTATTAGGGTGTTTTTTTGCACCCTGTGTACATTAGGGTATTTGACTACAATGTAAATATTATGTTGTTTCTAGCTTCTCAATAAAAAAGGTACAAAACTAAAGTCCTATTTTCATTTAGTTTTTAGCTTGAATACTATTTTTATAACAAGATAAACTTTAATAAGGAATGAAATGTTGATGACGTCACAACTCAGAATTGAGTACAAAGGACATCCGGCGATTAATGCCGACTTATAGGCAAATCTCATCAAAAACTCGTCGACATGTGCATCCTGCCCATCCTAACCTACGGTGCTCAGACCTGGTCTTTGACTGAACATCAAAAATCCAGCCTCAAGATCTGCCAAAGAGCGATGGAGCGCAGTATTTTAGGTGTAAGACTAACCGATCGTGTTAGAAACACTGAACTGCGCTCCAGAAATGGCATAGCGGACGTGGGGCCCAAGACAGCTCAGCTGAAGTGGGACTGGGCCGGACATGTCTGTCGCATGCAGCCCGAAAGATGGGCCAAAATCACTACAGACTGGGTTCCCCAGGATGGTCACCGGCGTCGAGGTAGACCGAGAAAAAGGTGGAGAGATAACATGGATGCCTTCTTGGAGAGTTGGCCAGAAGTTGCACACAACAGAGAGGATTGGAGAGTAAAAGTGGAGGCCTTTGCCCAGCAGTGGGACATTGAAGAGGCTATGTAAAAAAAAAAAAAAAAAAAATAGGCAAATATTGTATACTTCAAAAAGAAAAGTAATAAAACAGCAACACCAAGAAAATAAAAAAACAGAACTGACAACACAAACTATCACTGACAATGTCAAATGAAATTAAAAATATCAAAGAGATCGTAAAGGGTGTATCAGAGCATGACCGGTGTTTCAACAGTTAAAACATTTTAATTGTGTTTTTTTACTGAAATAAGCATGAAAAAAATTATTCAAGGGTCCATTCATGATAAATATCATATTACTTACATTATAAAACAATATACATCCGTATACAACCCTTGGCATTTTTTCTATGGCCAGGGTTGCAAGTCCTTTCATACAAAGCACACGTTTTGACGTCCGATAAAGAATATCTGATTTGACTAGTTGTCAAGTAGCCTGTTAATTAGGAACTATCACATAGGTACTACAGTTGACCGGAGTGGGTCGCACTATGGCAGTGGATATCCATCCGTGCGATGCGTCCCGTTGTAGTATCACAGGAAAACAAGCATTATCTGTTATAGTAAGCCATGCCAAGCGAAACTTTTTACTAATGTCTGCTGTAACGTCAAACTAAAAATCAATGCATTGCGATCCGGCACGTTCTAGTGTGCGAAGTACGCATTTCCGCCACAGAAAAACAATCATGTGTTCTCGCTTGTGCTTCTGCTGCGAGGTTATCCACTCCGCCACGATGCGAGCCGTCCTAGTATGCTCTTACCTTTACCGTACGCTTAGTTTTGCATTGCGGGTTGGCGAAGGCAAATTAGTGGTCAACTTGCTTTCATGTTGGCCCGCGTAGTGGGTGTACGGCCCGCTATCCCTCGCAATTGATTCATCCTAGGACTACTAGGAGTCAACTAGGAGTCTACTCATCAAACTAAACAACTTTTACTATGAGAGCATACCTTTTGCGTACTAGTGGGATCCTACTGGTACTTACTTTTAGTTTTGAATTGCTTTGTTCAATTCAATTCAATTCAAAATCATTTATTCAATATAGGAGCCTGAAGCACACTTATTAAACGTCAATTCTTTTTTAAGCTTTAAGTAGAGAAGATGCGGCCAGAAACTCTACAGCATAACACGACTTAATGACTATTACAATATAAATTCTTATGCTAAGGTTATGTATACAGTAATACATAGTCTATTTAATTAAATAATTGATACTATACAGTAATTTACAGTAATTATATACAGTAATTGTATGGCCTTATTATAACAATTCTAGGCCTTATTTGTATCAAGTACCTTATTCATATCAGGTCTTTCTTAATATGCTGTGCTGTGATGTTTTTTTATGGTTTTTTAGGGAATCATAAAAACCACGTCACATAATAACGTTACATAAAAACCACGTCAGAGGCAGTAAGGCGGTTTGAATAAACTCTAACACCAGGGCTTGCCCACACGATAAGAAGAAGGGGATGATCAGATAAAATGTACCCAAAGGGAAGATTTTTTTTTTCGCAATTTCGATGTTAGTGTCATAGACAACGTGGTTCAGATTGATGGCATGATCATGCCCTTAGAAAACCAACAGCATATTAAGAAGCACCCTATATTTAAGCAGCCTCATGAATTTTCACATTATTAGAAAAAAAAAATTAGGTTAGGTAAGAATTTAGAATGCACACTAGCGAAAGATGAAGTTGAACTCTATATTCATGGACATAGAGTTCAACTGTCGGTAGGCCTGAAATGTCAGTTTTCATAAAATGTCTGCTTTTCGAGGAAAACATCGTGAGGAAACCTGCATGCTTCAATTTCGAGGCATGTATTATACACACTGTCCATTATAAGTGACGACGGGCTCACCCCCCGTCACACTGGTACTACTGGTGAAACGTAGATGTTCTGAGGTTTCAGAATATCTCTGACTACCCCTTCGGGGAATATAGTCGTGAGCATATGTCCATGTCTGCTTTTCCATAATGTCTGCACGTCTTTAGCATAATGTGTGTACAGTAAACTGTTAAAATAAAGTGAATAAATAATTAGTGAAGAGATTAGATCGTGTTCAAACACCACAACATGAGACAAGACTACTAAAGGACTAAGACAAAACCATAAATCCTAACATTGAACAAAGAGGTTCGAGTATCAATCCCGTGCTTCCGACCGCACGACGCCATATGAGCTATTGTCAGACCGGATCATCCGGATTACAATTGTTTACCCGGGCAACGATGTCAATACCAGGGCCGTAGTAAGGCGTGGGGCCTCTTTAAATTAAACTAAAGTTTAGAAGATGCCTTTTGACCAGACCAGGGAACTATCAATCCAAGGACCATAGTTAGATGTGTGGCACCTTAAAAATTATATAAAACATTATACTTAGTTCATTATATTTTTCTTTCAGGGAATATTAGGTATAATTGTATATTGAAGCAATAAAAATAAAAATATTATAATCTATCGAAACGAAGTCTAGCCAAGAATCGACCTAGATAGTAAACCTAACTTCATTTTAGAGGGCCTAATTGACTGCCCTGGGTCCAACCCTGGCCGACACGTCCTATGATAAAAGGCGAGTGTGGTGAAAAATGAACCCTCGGCTAACTCTGTCAGGTTTGATTGCTATTTGTCCTAAAGTGTTGCCTTATTTCCTGTCTTAATCCTAACATATACGGCCACGTAAATAGCGCGTGATAATGAATTAACATTCGAGATAAAAAGTTCACAAACATATTATTCAGAGTGTGACTTTCTTTGTGAAATATTTATTGAGATTATTCATGATCATTTATGGGCACAGTTTGGATAAAATTTTCTTTTCTTTTATTGTATAAATTCTGTATATATTTTTTTTACAGCTTTATGACGGCTTTTGTTCATTAATGTTTATTGCAATCACACGGACCTGAAAAAAAGACGGACGTAATATCGTCTTATCACGAGTGAAGCACCCATTTCTTTTGTGTGCGTGCTGTCACGCAGTACATAATGGTGACGGGTGTCGGACATGCGCCTAGAGCTAGTGCATCTGTGTGAGTGTAGGTCCCTTGTAGAACAAACGAAAATGTAGGACCTTGCATACTTCACATCTTTTTAGTGTCACATTACGTCCGTCTTTTTTTCAGGTCCGTGTACAATAATTAAAGACATTTGCAGCGAGTTTTTCCTGCTACTTACATGTATTGTTGTTTATTCAACAAAATAACTACTGCGTTACAGTCCCTCAAAATTATATTTCGTTGCTTCAACAAACAACTGAGTTACCGTCATTTGCAGATAAGTATCGTCATCATCATCAACATCATCTCAGCCGATGGACATCCACTGCTGGACATAGGCCTCCCCCAAGGATCGCCACAACGACCGGTCCTGCGCTGCCCTCATCCAACGGTTTCCCGCCGCCTTCACCAGGTCGTCGGTCCACCGTGTGGGGCCACCGTGGGGGGCCTACCCATGCTGCGCTTTCCGGTACGCGGCCGCAACTCGAGAACCTTCCGGCCCCATCGGCCATCGGTCTGCGAGCAAAATAAGTATAGTATTTTACTTTTATTCCAACGTTTTTCTAAGACTGGTTTCTTATTTGGTAGCTACCGATAACAGTTTTATTTGAAATTTACCTATTTTACTAACAAAATCGCATCTGTTCCGTTGCCGTCAAAGGAGACCAGAAAATAATGACCTACCTCCTCCTCTTGTGACAAGTAGCTATTCTAAGATCATTAGCATAGATATCAGATCAAACAAAATTTGCAAGGATCTTGCCATATTAACACTATCGGTTAATAGTAATGTGTAAGTCTCGTCAATCAAGTAATTTACTATTTTAACTCAAGGACATAAGAGTTGTATCAACGGAGTTCTTAATGTGGAATTGAACGAACAATTTCCTGCTATTGAAAATTTCGCTGATAGTTTCTCTGAACAATGGAGGCTTGTATCGACTAATTGGGTACATACAAACACACATACAAGGTTCGGTCTTGTGTACTGGCTCCTTTAGAATTGGGATCAACGACTCTTAACAGTTCCGACTTTTAATTGAGAGTATCTTTTATGTCGTAATTAATGACACAAATAAACAGGGTTCTGCGATATATAAGGTCTAACAAAATTAGCTGAAACTATTTTAAGGGGAGTATCAGACCTTCAAACTGAACAACTTTTTCTATGGGACCAATATCGAAATCGCGAAAAAAAAATCTGCCATCCCATACATTTAGGTCGAGTAGGTTTGTATGGAACAGCTGATTTTTTTTTCGCGATTTCGATATTGGTCCCATGGAGAACGTTGTTCAGTTTGATGGTCTGATACTCCCCTTAAAATAGTTTCAGCTAATTTTGTTAGACCTTATAAAGGGTCCTTCTTAATATGCTGACACTTTTTTAAATGGGGGTGATCAGACCATCAAACTGAACAACTTTCTCTATGGGACCAACATTGAAATCGCGAAAAAAAAATCTGCTGTCCCATACATTTGGCTCGACTAGGTTTGCACAGTTGTATGGGACAGCAGATTTTTTATTCGCGATTTCGACGTTGGTCCCATAGAGAAAGTTGTTCAGTTTGATGGTCTGATCATCCCGTTAAAAAAGTGTCAGCATATTAAGAAGGACCCTGTGTATTTTTGTTAAATGACTAATACAGCATTGCTCAGGGAGCAGTTACTGCTTTTTACTGTGGACTATTGGAGGGACCTCGAAGGGTCTACCGATCCAAATGAATGAACTTAAGCAACCGACCTAGGGGCACCCAGAGGAGTACGGACCTCGGCATAGGACGTTGCTGGGGCTACGCGGCGGGTTGGGTAGTGGGGATCGGTGAGAGGGTTCTGCGAGCAATGACCGATGGCCGATGGGGCCGAAGAGTTGTCGTGTGGTGACCGCGTACTGGAAAGCGCAGCGTCAGTAGGCCCTACAAGATGGACTGACGACCTGGTGAAGGCGGTGGGAAACCTGTGTAGCCAAGCAGTGGACATCCATCGGCTGAGATTATGAATATCATCATCATCGTCATCACAGCCTATGTACGTCCCACTGCAGGGCACAGGCCTACCCTCAGGGAGTCCCTATGGGCGTTAGTCCACCACGCGTGCCCATTGCGGATTGGTATACTTCACATACGCATCGGAATTTCTTCTTCAGCGTATGCAGGTTTCCTCACGATGTTTTTCTTCACCGTTTGAGAGCTCGTACATACATAAGGTAGAAGAACTCATTGGTATTACATGGCATGTGGTCCGCGGATTCGAACCCGGACCTCAGGAGAGAGAAGAAGGGCCCTATGTAAAGGGTTTAGGCCATCAAACTGAACAACTTTCACTATGGAACAAACTTCGAAATCGCAAGAAAACGATCAGCTGTTTCACACAATACTGCTGTACCTACCTACTTACTCGACTAAAAAGGTGTTTATTCTTTTTCGACATTGTCTCCAAAGTGATTGTAGTTCAATTGGTGGTCTAACCTCTTTAAATATTACTAGGGAGTTTTATTACACCCTGTATACTTATCATCATCACCCTCAATCATATCCACTGCCTGCGGTATTGCTTACAGTTAGAGATTAATGTTTATTAAAATGTGTGGGGTGATTAAATGTTAATAGAATCAATTATCGCTCGCATTCTAGGTATTTTTTTTAGTTAACTTTTTGTTAAAGTCTTCAATTAACCTTTACAATTGTTTCTATAACTTCTTGTGTGATTGGTTAGGGTTCTGTAAACGTAGGGTTCTATTAAAGTGCATGAATTGTATGAAGTCGCACTCGATACAAATCCAATTCTGTGTTAATCTAGAACATATTCTATCTGCGTGCCAAATTTTATCCAAATCCGTTCAGCCGTTACGTGGTTGAGTGACACATCTAAACATCCAAACTTTGACATTTATAACATTAGTGAGATAACAGGATCCGGCTCAATATGCTGAGTTTTTTTAGGAGATGATCAGACCATCAAACTGAACATCTTTCAACATCGAAATCGCGTAAAAAATTCAGCTGTTCTACTGAGCAAACTTACTTCGCACGAAGAAGTTTGCTTCATCTTTTATAATGCGCACGGCTAAGGAGTGGAACGAACTGCCTGCGGACCTGTTCCCTGAGCAATACAACCTGGGCCTCTTCAAGGCGAGAGTGAATAGGCATTTTTCTAGGTTAGCATGCTACATCTTCGGCCTCATCATCACTTAACATCAGGTGAGATTGGGGTCAAATGTTTACCTATCCATCATAAAAAAAAAAAATTACTCGACACAAATGATGCAATTTTTATTGATTATAAACATGTTACAGCCATGTTGTGCTATTTCGAATCAAATTAAAGATTGAAAAATTTGTCTCGGGCGGGACTTGAACCCACGCTCTTCCAAACCGGGGAAACGTGCTAACCAATTACACCACCGAGCCCACTACCCAGAGAACGAAATTTTCAATCTGTTACGTCTTAAGGGGACGTGCGCACCATCTACTGGAAGTATTACAACCAACCAACTTGCAAGACGCAAGACGTCCCCTTAAGACGTAACAGATTGAAAATTTCGTTCTCTGGGTAGTGGGCTCGGTGGTGTAATTGGTTAGCACGTTTCCCCGGTTTGGAAGAGCGTGGGTTCATGTCCCGCCCGAGACAAATTTTTCAATCTTTAATTTGATTCGAAATAGCACAACATGGCTGTAACATGTTTATAATCAATAAAAATTGCATCATTTGTGTCGAGTAATTTTTTTTTTTTATGATGGATAGTTAAACATTTGACCCCAATCTCAATGAGAATAATGTTTTAATCCCTAATTAAAACCAGTGTTGTCTAACCATCGATATCAAATTGACAATATCGATAAATCAGAACTACCATTAAGACGCTCTTATCCCGTCGAGGCCGTTTTTTGAACACGATCGAAAGTGTTTTAAATTGTGTTTTAAAGTCTGAAATTAAATTATGTCATATTTAAGGATCGGGCGGATGGGCGACTGTTCTCAATTACACGATTAGATTAAGTTTACTAGATAGAAAAAAATCCCAAAGTTACCCCTTTTTGTTATGTTTTTTCAATACTATGATTAAACTGCTGATATTTAACGTTTTATTCTTGTACTTAACTAAATACATTAAATATTTCTAGTGAACTCAGGAGAAGTTTTAGCTTAGAAACTCCCATGAGCAAAGATATTGACGAAAAACACGTTTTTTTGCGATCTTATGCTTGCAAGAAAGAGACGCTTGCACTGGGATATCCTAGCCTTAATACTATTGATAGTATTTATAGGGGTGGCCAATCTTTTCTGGTACGCGTGTCTACATTGAAACACTGATTACCGGGCGGTCTAAATTTAAAAAATTTCACTTTAGATTTTTTCTTCATCAAATCAAAATTTTAAAGATGGATGTTTAGCATTTATAATGCTCGTCTGTTAACCGAGACCGATGTTTTATTCCATCATAAAAACGCTGATTCGCATTCCTATTTCGTAGGCAAATTATGGAAACTTGCAATAGTTTCAAAAATCTAGGACTGTACATGTTAAATGCCTTCGATATAAGATACAAGGGAATTTCGACGTCGTCTGCGGTTTCAAAATTCGAAAAACGTATTTCAAATTCCATATGATAGCCCAACTATATAACAAAACTTTGGTATATTCGAAATTTAAATAGGTAAAATTGAGCGATGATTATCATGATTTAAAAATGTATTCTTTTTCTTTTTATTTTATAGAACTCTTCGCGGGCTACCATAAAAAAGACTAGCGCGGTCGACGTCTTGGTCACCCATGGCACACAATCAATAGTAGGTATTGGTCATTCGGGACATCGATAGAATCTAATACTATAGATACCTAGCACAATCGATATTGTTCTTATTTTTCGAGGTCACGATAGTGTCGATTGACTATCGATATATCGAATTGTTTCACAGGCAACGCTAATTAAAACGTAAAACAACGTTAATATTGTAAATACGATATCGGACTGGTTTCTATCGTATCTACCTCACACGTAGTAGACAAAGATTAAGGTCATATAATTCAAGCTAATTTGAAACTTTGGGCTTCGTAGTAAGAGCTATGTTCGGGGAAGTTTTATGGTGTAAATGTTAACATGATGAATCGATTAATCAATCTCGATTTAACCGGTTAAAGTCGTTCAATCGATTAACTCTAGTGACACGTTGATTAGACGGGATTCTAGGAAGTTTAATTATGAGATACGATCATAATTTTAATTATAATAAACTTATCTAACAAGGTGTTAACAAAATTCAACATAAAACCGAAAAACCGGTTTCTCCAGGTTCGTTGATGGAATGACATTTAATACATTACATTACATTATTTTAGGGGGTGATTGAAACTATCATACTTAGGTAATAACCGACACAATAATCGCTAAAAATTTTTTTCTTTGTTTTATTAATTAGGATCATACTAAGTACGCTTTGACAATTTCTATCGAACAATAATATTTTTTCACAAACTTGCTTGGAAAGGGGTTTAAACTTTTCGGCATAGTGGTAACCAAAATTTAGGAAATTTTTCAAAAATGCGGCGCACTCTGAAACCTATACTGTATATCGATAGAGGATCTACAGACGAACAAAAAATGTCAGTTGACATATTATCGTCCTAAACTGCAACGTTTTCGAGATAATCCATGTTAAGGATCTTGTATAGATAAATGTCCTAACCTACAGTCTACTACAGTCTGTGCCCTACAGTGGGACGCTTATAGGCTGATGACAATGACGAAGTGTTTTGTAAAACGACGTATGAAACGCGTGAGCGTTGGTCATTACACTCTCGGCTTTAATTTCGCCCTCGCCTGCGGTTCGGGCTGCAGTCCAGCCTCGAGTGAGATGGCCAACATAACTCACTTGTATCATACATAACATACTATTTCGCAATTTGTATGTAATGTAACGTAGCTTAGTCATCTATTTTTTGTGTTTCATTATATTTAACTTTATTATGGCCCCGAGGTTCTGACTAAAATTAGCCACCAAATTTTAAGTGAACCACGTTTCTTATTTTAGACCTACGAGGCGACTAAGTAATATGGTTTTAGAACACAGGGCCAAAGGAACCCACGGGAACAAAAACAAAGTGTTCTTTTCTAACTCAAAACTTGCAGCAAGAACTACATTATTATACCAATTTGAGGAAATGATTCACTATCATTGTGAAATAGAAACAGAATTGTATAACGCACGTGTCGTTGTTACTAACTATTTACGCAACAATGAACAGTAGATACAATAAGCAGAGCCAATTATAATGATCAAATATGGATCCTGCATTCATTTACACGGTCCACTGACTGACTTCCGTGTGTCCATTACACAGTTTAGAGAAGTTTATGCCGAGAGCGTAAATGCGCGCTACATACAAACGTAGTCTGGTGATATTTTCAATACTATCCAATTAAAGTCAATGAAATTTTTCAGAAACAATCTAAAGAAAAACTAATCTCCATGTTGGTATGAAGTCAGATTTTCGTTAAAATATACAGTTTTAATGCTAGATTAATTTAAGATTTGTATGGAAATCAAATTCAAATTGATTCTACACAAACTATTTCTAGTTTTGAGTTTATTCATTAACACGTTGTATAGGCTATAACTTATTAAATACATTTTTTTGATTTATTTATTTATTAAAGAAACAAACAGTTACTAAAAAATCATGGATTTTGATTTTAAGATAGATACATTAGTTACATTTTAAGATACCTTGAGTTCCCTATAACTATAATTTAATTTTTACTTATTTATGCCTTTAGTTAATAATAATTTCTTACTTAGGTACCTACTTCTTTTAACAGTTTTAAGGTTGCTTTTCGTTCTGACTGAGTTGGCAACACGATGTTCATTACATCCCTGCGCGTGACAGCCCTAACATAACAATAACTCTACGAATGGTAACCTTATATCTAACATTTCTTATGTTTATTAAACTTCAAACGAACTAAACTGTTGTCATCAGAATATATAATATTGTTATTTTTATCGAACGCCAATCCACCACAATTACCAATATCGATCAGTTTCTCTAAATCCATTCTGTTTTTATTAATCTTATAAATAGTATCATCTGAACACATGTATGCATTACCATGTATGTCGACTGACAACGATCTAACAACAAACTTATCATCATAAATAACATGATAATTGGAGTAACCTCCTTTCTTTTGAGCATACAAATGATTCGATTCTTTGTCCGTGAAAAAAGAATAGTCGTCATGAGAATAAAATATTATATCATCGCCATCGATAATGAATTGTTTAACATCAATATAATAGCTTATTTCTTCGAGCATTGTTTCTCTTCCATCTACGTAAGTATATACATGTCTTTCTTTGTCTATTTTTTTTGAAAAATATAAAACATCTTTGAAGAATAGTTGGTATATATTTTTGCCTTTTGCTGCGTATAATTCAGACTTATGATTATTGTGATCATATTTGTATATTCCATTGTCTCCTCCTATATATACGTCGTGGGTATTCTGATCGACGGCTTGTGTGCATCCGTTCGGAACATCATATATACCTTTAAATTCTTTAGTATTAAGATCGAATAGAGCTGATTTGTATGTTGTTTCATTTACATTGTAACTGAAGTATATTATATTCGTACTGTTGTCTACGGCTAGATGGAATGGACGGCCCAATCCTGTTTTCAATATTTCTTTATCATAGTATTTGCCATCGATGATAACTCCATCACATTCAGTATCTGGTACGACTCCTGCATTAACGATTGTCAACGTTACTAGTAGGAGATAGAGATTCATTTTGAACATCTGAAACAGAAAAATAAAATTTAATGTGTTTTTTAAAATCGCTCGTTGGCGTAGTGGAGCTTCGGTATTGGAAACGATCACCGAAGTTAAGCAACGTCAGGTCAGGTCAGTCTTTGGATGGGTGACCGTTTAGTGGTATTTCATCTCGAGCGTTTCCGTGCTTCAGAAGGCACGTTAAGCAACTGCTTAACGTGCCTTCTGAGACCAACTGGTCTCGGATAGTTCCATCAGATAGCGTTGTAACTATTCGTTAAGCCAGGTCAGAGGCCTATTGAGGCGGCTTGAAAAATTCTCTTACAGCAAGTTGACCACTACCTTGCCTCCACCAACACGCACTGGGCCCGCGCGGTGGAGAATGGCCCACTCTCTCTCACCCTTATTCGTGAGAGGAGGCCTTTACCTTGCAGTGGGATTCTATAGGCTATAATTTACTTTTTTTTTAAATATTACGATTTGTAATGTTATGGCGGGACGATCTGGCTTTGGCTTTCGATGACAAGTGGCAAGAGCATGCCCAGGACAGAGATGGTTAAAGATTAAAAGGGGAGGCCTTTGCCCAGCAGTGGGATGATGCAGGCTAAGAAAAAATAAGTAAACTGTAGGAAAAAATAATTAAGCTTATATTATGTTCAGATTTAGCCAAATTTTATTCCTGTTTCGTCACAACTTACAAAAATTATAAATTTTTGCACCCATTGAATTGAAATTTGGCACGAAGACAGACAAGAGTAATCCGAAAACAGATAATATGTAGAATTTATAAAGACACTTTTTTTTTCGACTTAAGGAATGAATTTCTTATATTATTGATTATAAACATGTTACAGCCATGTTGTGCTATTTCGAATCAAATTAAAGATTGAAAAATTTGTCTCGGGCGGGACTTGAACCCACGCTCTTCCAAACCGGGGAAACCGGACCCGGAACCGTTTGTTATGAATTTCTTATCCTATATTCTTACAAGTAGTTACATAGGTATCTAAATCCAAGCCGACTTTACAATTTTATAATATTATGACGTATACAGGGTGTAAGGAAAAGTATCATTAACCTTTAAACCACATACTCTACCCATCGACGTAAACAACTTTTAATATGGAAGCAAACCTGTCAGAGCAAAAAAAAATCAGCTGTCTCAAAAATTCGAGTCGAGTTGGCGATGCAGTTTAGTATGGAACAGCTGATGTTTTTCTTGCTCTGACAGATTTACTCCAATAGTAAAAGTTGTTCTGTTTGATGGGTAGAGTATGTGGTTTAAATGTTAATGATACTTTTCCTAATGTCCTATGTCGCAGTTAGATGGTTGAAGCCGTGATATAGCTATGTCCCTAGGGATATGACTATACAACGTGTTAATGAATTAACGCAAAACTAGAAAATAGTTTGTTTATAATCGAGAGCAGAATCGAATTATCATGGTTTCAACATAGTATTTTTTTTTTCAAAATGTTAAATAATTTGTTTTTAAATGTAATTAGTAATTTGTCGTGTTTTTTGTTTTTCTCAATAATTTTGATGTCCATACTATGTTAAAATTTCTTTTTATGTAAACAAAGCTATTTAATATTGTAACAATAAATTAGATGTTAAATTATATGTGGGTAGAAACAGCATGTATAAAAAGTTTAGCGAACCCCTATATATAAGTATGATCTGTGGCCCTAGACAAAGTGACATTCTATTGGCATTGACACTAGTAGAAAATGACAGAATGTATGGATTTGACAATGGCGATCGAAACATTTTGACAATTGTTTTCATCACCATACGTCAAGCCCATACAATTTTATGTTTTCTACTGTCGTTAACGCTAATCGAAAGATACTTTGTTTAGGGGCCCCGAGCAGAAATCGAAATGAAACAATCAGAAATAAAAAATAATCTTACCTTGTTGTAGAACTTAATTTTCAACGAATGTCGCAAATACACCAGACCAAAGCGTTTTATACATAGAATCACATTTGAAACACTAGGTAATTATCTAATTATTTATCTGCGTAATGTTTTTTTCTCCCGCAGACTATTGAAAGCCATGGAGTGGTTCGTGTATAAAACAAAATACAAATACAAAATTCATTTATTTGTGATTCACAGGTATACAATATTTGTACATGCATTGTTTAGTGTCACTGTGGTCTGCCTTAAGGCTTACAAATTTAGGTACCTAGTTAATTATAAATGTATGAAATATAAAATAACCACGTGTTTACATACCTATCAAGCATCAACGTATTGAACAAAAAGTAACAAAATTGATCGTTCGGGTTCTGTAGTCAAATAAGAAACCCTTACAGTTTCGTCCAAACTAGTATTTCTGTCTGTACGTTCATTTCCATCCTCAAATACTTTTAATTTTTTTTTTCACAAATTGAAACATTTGGCATGAAGACAGAACCAAAAACATGATTAATGTGTAAGAAGATTTTTTTTTGAGTTGACGTCTCCTTCCGCTTGCCCTGAAAAATTCCTTCCGCTGGCTTGAAATTCTTTCGATGTCAGATACCTACGCTAGTATACGCGCGGCGTAGCCGTGCGATAAACTTTAAAACGATCCTTTTAATCTTGCTTTCCGTAAATACCGCCTGGAGGTATCGCGGAAAAGGACGCGATAAAACGTCTATCGCATGGCTATGCCATGCCACCCATGCAAGTCAATCTGTGCTTTATCAGTAAAGCAACGAAATATCACTCAAATCCGTTCAGCCGTTTACACAATAGTCTATCAGTAATTTACGTAGAGGTACATATACCAAAAACTTTTGAAATCACATACGCATCAATTTCATTAATATCACAAACGGCCCCGAGTGCTCCCCGGGGAAGTCCCTGACCCTCTCGTCTCCGCGTCAATTGGCCAGCCTTACGATGAAGTCGCAAGAGCTATAGTACCGGAATAGCATGGAACAAAAAAAAAAGACAGAAATTACAACTGTCTACTTGAAGTAGTCCCTTTACAAACTGAGACTTTTTGCAAATCATCAAAAAAGTTTCTTCAACATCGGTTCAGAAGTTTCTGCGTGATGGTGCTACAAACATACAAACAAACAAAAATTCAAAAAAAGAGTTAGGGATACCTATTAACCATATCGTAATCTACTTCATGTAAATATCTTCAATGTAGGTACAGACACACTTCTGTTACAGTTTTATAATAGTTAAGATAAACCTTCTATGAAACATATAAACTTGCTATAATTTTTCGTGATAATAAGGTTTCTGCAGTGTCGATATTTCAAATAAATTCGACACATTTATTGTAACAGATAACGACTCCACAGATCTCTCTGTCCATTTGGGTTTTAGTTTAAATACGCGGTAAAGAGGTTAGGTCACACTTGACTTGTCTCTAAATTTTTTATCTTCTCTGATTATTCATTTATTTGTGATTTTATTTCATAGTAATAGAAGTAGTTACATAATGTGTTATTCCCAAATTTGTTGTTTAGTATAATCAGTTATCATAAGGGCTAATTCACATTAAAAGAGAAAGGTTAATAAGGCTACATGGACAAGTTACGCATGTAATTCTACTAACTTTTCTGCCACTTTTTGCGGGGGGCGAGGTAACATGCAACTTTATTCCATTACATTGGATTCTAATTTTGAAGGTTAAGAATCATGAAAAACAGTCTCGTGTGAACCCCAAACGTTATAAGTTCGAAGTTATTTTCCCGCAAGCCCGCAACTATAGGCTATCTCTCTATACAGAGTCCATATTACGTTGACACTTTTTTAAGGGATGATCAGTCCGACAAACTGAACAACTTTCTCTATGGGACCAACATCGAAATCGCGAAAAAAAAATCAGCTGTCCCATACATTTGGCTCGAGTAGGATTGCAGTATTGTACAGTATGGAATAGCTGATTTTTTAACTCGCAATTTCGATGTTGTTGCCATTATTATTATTATTGGTTGGTTGAGGGCCTTAACAGACATTGTGCCTGTGCCACCGCGACCATCGCTGGTCTTTTGTGAACGCCCCTTTCTTTATAGTTCCCTACTGATCCCTACTGCAGTCAAGAATTGCAGCAGATTTCTAATAGGAAGAGTCTGTATCTCATCTGGAGACAGGACCTGTCTACCAAGATGTATACTACGTTTGCACATTAGTGGGCCACATTCGCATAACAGGTGCAAGGGAGTTTCCATCTCCTTCTTGCAGAATCTGCAGCTGGTTGAGTCATTTAGTTTCAGCGTGTGCATATGTTTATTTAGTTTGCAGTGGCCCGTGAAAGACCTCACCATTGTGCACATTTTGTCTTTGTTAAGAGCAAGTAAGCTGTTCGCAAGTTTACGATTATATCCTTTTATAGGTGCTTTGGGGTGATTTAAGCCTGGGGTGTTCCTCCATAGCTCTATCGCCTCCTTGAAGCTGATCTTATTCAGATATTCTCGGGATAGACTTTTGGGGATTCCAAGGAAGGGTTCAGGGCCCACGAAGTGGTCTTCCGTGCCCTTTCTAGCCAAGTTGTTGCCATAGAAAAAGAGTAATTACTGACTACATTTCATCGACTTTAATTGGATAGTATTGAAAATATCACCAGACTTCGTATGCAGCTTATGTCATACGGCTTTGTATGCAGCGCGCATTTGCGCTCTCGGAATAAACTTCTCTTAAATTACGAGGCCCGTTACATTTCGTATCGATTCAGCGCGCCGCACCGGGGCGGCCTATGCCAGCAGTGGCTCATTCAATGTGAATCAACCCTTAGAATCTAACTGTATAGATAACAACCGAATTACCAAAAATTTGCGAAAACCCTGGTGTAATTACTTTTATTTCGCTGAATTAGAATCACAGATTGTAATGTCGAAGATAAATAATTTTAAGGAAAGGTTAAGTTGGATAACCTTTCTATCGTGTTTATTAAACTAAAACCTAAATTGGACAGAGTCATATGTAGAGTAGTTATAGCTATATTGAAGGTATAATTTTATGAGGTTGTAAAAAAGTAGGTAATAATAATATTTAAAAGGGTGGTTTAGCTCATTATAAATAAATACTTTCACTATGGACAGGCACTGTAGTATAAAAAAACGTACCTACGCGGCGGTCGCGCCGCGACGTCGGGGCCTATTTCAATCGAGTGCCACGCGCTCATTGCATCGCACGCATGACCTTAGTATAGATGTAGGTACTTACGCTCGTTTCAATCTTGCGTTGCTGACATCCCTTACCATTCACGCACAGAGAGTCAATGTGTGTGTGACATTCATCCACAGAGAGTCAATGTGCGAGTGTCAGTCGCGCTTGGAGCGAGCGTTCTTAGATAGTAAAGCTTGTGTTGTACTCTCTTAAATATTCCGTGCTATGGAGCCAACTTCTACTGTTCCATATAAAACTGGAGTACTTAACTACCCGTTTCAAATGTATGTACCATTTTTAGGATACCGTACGTAAGGAAAAAACCTAACACTTAAGTATAAGATCACTTTGTGGTCCATCTCTCTTTTTCAGGGACGGGTAGAGATCGAACTGATATTAATATCAAATACTAAACTTTACGGTCCTTTGAAGGAGTAAAAAATGCAAACATTTATTTTATTATATTTATGTCATATTTTGATACTCTCAACTCGCAAATCGAATCAATCAGGGTTCTTCCCGTGGAATCATGAAATTTGACAAGAAGCAAGGTCTCATACATAACACAAGCATAGAAATAAATTCGATGATGCTACCGGCCAAGTAAATAAATAAGTTAGATTACTCTGTAAACTCGTAAATCTGCATTAGAACCACTCCATGGTTTTCAGTAGTCTCTGAGAGATAAAACATGACAAATATGGGTATTTTAGATAATTTCCAAATATATTAAATTTAAATCAGTGTTACCAGTTCTCAAGACTTTTCAGGACATCTATTGAGTTTGGGGCATGCCTACTAAAATAATGATTTTACTGGGATCAGTAAATTTCACAACTAGATACATCGTGTATCATCATCTCAGCCGATGGACGTCCACTGCTGGACATAGGCCTCCCCTAGGATCCTTGATCGCTTTAACAACGGTTTCCCGCCGCTTTCACCAGGTCGTCCGTCCACCGTGTGGGGGGCCTACCCACGCTGCGCTTTCTGGTACGCGGTCGCCACAAGAAAACTTTTCGTCCCCATCGGCCATCAGTTCTGCGAGCAATTTGACCCGCCCACTGCCACTTTAGTTTAGCAATTCTTTGGGCTATATCAGCTACTCTGGTTCTTCTGCGGATCTCTTCATTTCTGATTTGATCTTCGATCAGGGAAACTCCGAGCACTCCCTATCCATTGCCCTTTGGGTGACTTTCAGCCTTTTCATAAGGCCATGAGTGAGCGACCATGTCTCTGTTCCATATGTCATCAGCGTGTATGGGCTTAAATATTTAGTAGCATTGTGGAGGTTCCATATCCTCAGTCTCCAGAGTCATCATTACCAGGTCAAAAGAAATGGTTTTATAAAAAGGATCTTAATAAGTATGTAAAGCCGGACCAGAAATATAAAAACCTGGTTTGGGGGCGCTGCAATAGACTATAACCTTTAATGTCAATAATCCAAGCACAAAAATTAGTTCCGATGATTTTCCGCAACATGGCGAGGTTTTTTATTTTTCTGGTCGGGTTTTAAGTAAGTTATAGCCTGTAGGATCCCACTGCAGGGCAAAGGCCTCCTCTCACGAATATGAGGTGGTAAACATTAATATTAAAAATTATTAAAAATATAATTATTACAAAATTCTGAAATATTTGCAAAAACAACTTTTTTTGTCTTTTAAACTTATTTTGTCTTCATACAATCTACAAATGAAGTCGTAACTACTTCCTAAAAGCTTGTTTTTTCAATGAGTTGATAAGAATTTCAGATTCTAATTCGCTGCATTTTGAAAAAAACTAATTATACAATAATTGTAATATGTCTGAAGATCTGGTACATCAAGAGAAAGATAGCTTTACGGTGACGGAAATATTCCTAAATTTTTCGTTGAGTCCACTGTCCATTACAAGAAGGCAATGGGCTCACAATTTACGAGTTTGGGCACTCATTCAGTGCCACAGTAAGTGTAAGATAGTGGCAATATAGATGTTCAGAATACGATATCACACTTAGGGGCTGGGTTTACAATGTTACACAGTGCTATTTTTAACAAACTTTATTATTCAATCACACTTTATAGGTACACACAACGATATCAATGTACTAATGGGTACACAGAATAAAATACATCGTCACCTTTTTGGTAAACTTGCGACTTATTATTCTTATTATTGCTTTTTTGCTTTTCGGTACTTCTAGTGAAACGTGGATGTTCTGAGGTTTCAGAATATCTCTCGGGGAATATAGTCGTGAGGATATGCTTATTGCTTATTGCCATTTCATAATACCTACTATGATGATTCTTACAAAAATTATTAGTAAAAAGTATTTTTAACAATTTACCACAAATTCTAACTTCCGATCTATCAAAGATACATGCAGAAAATTTGCCACATTTTCATTACATTTTCACCGTATTGTCATATTTTGTAGTATATTAACATCATAAAACTCATGTTCGTGATTCGCAAGCTTCCCATAGAGGTGATAATTTTTCTAATTTCTGCCTCATTTTTGGCTCCATTTCTGATTGGACCTAGCAACACAGATTTCAACCTATAAAACGCTTTAGTTTATAGTGATTGTGACATTCGTCTATTAAGTGGAAGATCTCTAACAAGGTACGTTTTTTAAGTGATAACTTCTTTGAACTTCTTTTTTCTTTGTGTTCACTTTTTCTGAACAGTTCTTCTTATCGTGTGGGCAGCAAGCCCTGTTATCAGAGTTTTTCAGACCGCCTTACGGCCTCTGACGTGGTTGTTATGTAACGACAACTACCACCAGAGATAGTAGCCGGGACCAACGGCTTAACGTACCATCCTCTTTTTTTTCTCGATGTTGGCTCATAGTGAAAGTTGTTCAGTTTAATGGTCTAAAACACCCCTTTAAATAATATTTTGGTGTTGTATTACACCCTGTATACTTGGTAATTTCGTAAACACTTTCCAAAGAATTATGGCGAAATTGGACCCAGGCATTTTTACGAAAACTAAAAGCCGTGGTGGTCCAGTGGCGAGTAACCTAGCCTGCCGTGCAGGAGGCGATGGTTCGATCCCCGTCCAGGCCGACTCGTACCAATGAGTTTTTCGGAATTTATGTACCTACGATTTGTAATACCACTGGCTTTTCGGTGAAGGAAAACATCGTGAGGAAACCTGCATGCTTCAATGTCGAGGCATGTATTGTACCCGCTGTCCATTATAAGAGGAGACAGGCTTACCCCCCGTCACACTGGACAGACTTCTGAGTTTTCAGAATATCTCTGACTCCCCCCTCGGGGAATATAGTCGTGAGCATATGCTATGCTAAAAGCCGTTTAGGTCGGCGGTCATATTAATTAAAAAACAGAAAAAAATAAGCATTTTTAAAAAAAAAACTTCCACATCTCTAGAGGTCCCGATTCAAAAGTAGAAATTACTAGTAAAATAGACAAATCATTCAAAAAGCAGTAACAAAACGCAACCACGACAGCTATTTTCATCTAATATGTACATATTATCATTCCACCAGCACGCACTGGGCCCGCGTGGCCCACTCTCACTCTCCTTTTCATTCATTCATTCATTCATTTATTCATTCTTATTTGTGAGAGGAGGCCTTTGTCCTGCAGTGGGATTATACAGTCTATAACTTACTTCTCTTCTTCTCGTGTGGAATTGTCACGTCTTCTTCAAATCGTCAATCTCCAGTATCTTGCCACCTCTGTCGCACTGGCTGATGCGCTCATTAGATCCCCCTCTCCACACTGTGGTCCACCTGTACAGACTGTTAGGTGCGGGGTGGTTTGTTGTAGTCCGCATTGACATAATGGGTTGCTGTTTTGGGGGATAATTCCCCATTTTATAAGATTGTCTTTGGTCCTGCCCACTCCCACCCGCAGGCGGTTTAAGTTACTATCACTGAGGTATGTTTTGGTCGTTACGAAACGTGTTTGGCTTGGTTGAACTGATAGTGTGTGTGAATTCGTTTTTTTTCTATTATCATAATATTGTACGGTTATCGTGAATTTTCATTAAAATATACACAATGAATGCTTAGAAGATTGAGTGGACTAGCTAATAAGAAAGATTATGAGTTTCTCACATTTAATACAAAAAGGTGTCATAAAGGAGAAATACCTTTCCCCAACTTCTACAGGTTACAACCAATTTACTTTTTTGTTAGTTTTTTTTTTCACTCTATACGTATAACTAAGTTTCATTCACGTACCGGACCTCTAAGTCTGGGTCTCAAATAACATGGTCGTCCGCCAATCTTATTTTCAGGGACCATCTAATTGAACAACTTTTACTATGGAGGCAAATCTGAAGCTTTTATTCGCTTCAATGTTGGTCCTGTAGTGAAAGTTGTTCATTTTGATAACTTGAAAGAGGTGTCCTTTCGCTTATACCCCGTAATTCAATTCAATTCAATTATTTATTGCCGTAATTGTAATATTTTACCATGAATGTCTGAAACTGGAGTCAGCATGGTAATTATTATTTGCCACTAGCTGTTGCCCGCTACTCTGTCTAAGTGGACCTTAAAAAACCGCATTGTGCTCGCGAGGTGGACTAATGACCTTACACCCTCCGTGGGGATAGGTCTGTGCCCTACAGTGGGACGTATACAATCTGATGATGATGATGATTATATCTCTATCTATCTATCTATTCACGTCACGTCACGCCTCTTTCCCTGAGGGGTCGGCGCGGCATTTGCTACGACTTATCTTCCCTCATACGCCTACCACGCCTTGACATATTTAAAATAGGTGCCTACTTAAATTCAATTTTCTATTTCAGATCTTCAAAATGACGCTCCATTTTCTCCTAGTAGCATTAGCAATCGTTAACGCAGGAGTCGGAACCGATGCTAAATGTAAAGGAGGAGTTCTTTTCAAAAGCATATACTATGACATAGAAACATTAAAAACAGGATTAGACGGAATATCAAATCTAGCCGTCGATTACAATAGCAACGACATTTTATACTTCAGCTACACTGACAAACAAGAAAACTTTAAACCAGCTCTACTTGATCTTGATACAAAAGAATTTAAAGAAATCACTGATGTCCCAAACGGAAGAACATTAGCCGTTGATGAGAATACCCACGACGTATATATAGGAGGAACCGATGGAATATACGAATATGACCACAATACTCATAAATCTAAATTATATGCAGAAAAAGGCAATAATATAAAAGTCTTCTTCTTCAAGGACTTTTTATATTTTTCTAACGGATCACATGTAAATACTTACATAAATGGAAGCGTTACAAGTTTTCAAGATTCTGAAGTCAATGAATTCATTATCGATCGTGAAGATACAATATTTTTTACTAACAATAATGGAGTTTATGCTCGAAGGGAAGATGGTAATGGAACTATGTATGATAATAACCCAGAAATTTCTTATAGGGCGTTTGCTCTCGATATACGTGGTTATCCATACATGTGTAATGATAACGGTATTTATAAAATAAATAAAGAGAAAATGTCCTTAGAACAAGTAATGGATGGTATGTGTCAGGGATTAGCTTTCGATAGTTATAATAATATGATATATTTTGATGGCAAAAGCTTAGTTCGTTTGATTTATAATGTACATTTAAGAGACTATTTAGACATTATCGGCCTTTGTGTTGATGATATCAATAGCAAGGAATTAGCAAACTACGCATCAAGACTTTAATTTAATATTACTACTTGAATAAAAAAAAAATCTGTTTGTTGTAAAGTAACGCCAATAAAAAGGCTATAATCTAATGATTTGTTGTTTAACTTTAGTATTCAACTTTATTGTGGTTAGTGTAAGTTGTTGAATAAATGAATTGAATTGAATTATAATCACCTCTATTATTATCACCCGATAAAAATGAAAGCTAATTCTTTGTTTCGATCGGAAGCGCCAGCCCAGAGTGTTTCAGGAACTCATCATTCTCTTGTCCATTTCCCATTATCTGGTGTCGGCGCAATATGTCATCCTCTTCCATTCATCGCTCTTAGCCGTCATTTCAGCACTCACTCCTTTCTTACACATATCATCCTTCACACAATTCATTCATCTTTTCTTCGGCCTTCCTCTTCTACCACAGCCATCCACATTCATACTTAATACTCGTCTCGTAACATGACACTCGTCTCTCCGCATCACATGTCCGTACCACGATAACCTATTACCCTGTAATTTTTCTGTCATAGGTGCTTCTTTCAAACTTTATAATATACTCATTCCTTATCTTGTCCATTCTAGTTACACCACACATCCATCTCAACATTCGCATCTCAGCTGCATGTAGTCGTTTCTCATCCGTCCCTTTTGTGGCCCAAGAGTGTTTCAGGAACTAAATATATGCAATGGCAGCCTATACATACGGGCGGTAACAAAACACTCTAGTAATACTTAAGGGTTTGCTGCAGACTATCGAACTGAACAACTTTCACTATGGATGGAGCCAACGTCGAGAAAAAAATAAATAAAATCGGAAGCTTCATACAAAACTGCAGTAAGTACCTACTTACTCGACTCAAATGTATGGACAGGAGATTTTTTTGATTAATTCTCGACGTTGGCTTCATATTGAAAGTTGTTCAATTGAATGATCTGGAGCACCTATTAAGTATTACTAAGGTGTTTTGATACATCCTTTAAAGGGTTCTTCTTAATATGCTGACCCTTTTTAAGGGGATGATCAGACTGTCAAACTGACCAACTTTCTGACGCCATAACCTCGTACTTGACAACGAAGTGTCATACAAACATCAGTTTTGCTTTAAAAAGATAGAAGATGATAAACAAAAATCGGTCAAGTGCGAGTCGGGCTACTCGCGCCCCCAGGGTTCCGTACCACACAACATAATTATCAACTGACAAACATTTTTCTCCGGGGCCATTAGCGGGAGACCGACTCACACTTGGCCGGTTTTTATAATTATTTGTTTGTTTTTCTATAATTACATCAAGTTTGACGCTTGTATGTATAACCGTTTCTACGATAGTGCGAAAAACTAGTTTCTTTAAATAAATTTTTAAAATTTTTGGAATTTTAAACTCAAACTAAAACTCTTCACATACATACGGAATCGTGTAACAGAAACCTGATTCGGAATTCCGATTCAGGATTCGATACGTTTTTTTCCATCCAGAATTACAAGGCTCAGTTGACAGACGACAGTGGTCGAGGCAGCGGACCAACCCGCGATATCGACATTTAACACTAATAATTATTACCCTTAATGCTACGCTACCGGTAAAATTGCAAACTTTGTATGATTTGTTAATTTGGGCAAATGCTTCCTTTCACGGAGGAGATTATAAGACATACACAATATACATATTTAAAACTCTGTCACGCGGATTGAATTACGAGCAGTTCGTACAATTTCTCAGTTTGTAAAATTCTCAATTCGTTCACTTTCGCTGTTCGTACAATTCGCAAAGTGAGTAGGGGGTGAGTAGGTGGTGAGTAGGGGGAGAGTAGGGGTGAGTATGGGGTGAGTAGAGGTGAGTATGGGGTGAGCAGGGGTGTGCAGGGGGTGTGCAGGGGGTGAGTAGGGGGTGAGTAGGGGGGGGGGGGTGAATAGGGAGGCGAGTTGGGTGGCGAGTAGGTGGGCGAGTAGGGGGTGAACAGAAGGTTTGAGTAGGGTGGGGGTAGGTTGTAAGAACAGAGTATTTTTACAAACTGAGAAATTGTACGAACTGCTCGTAAATCCGCGGATTCAGTGCGTGTTGGATGTGTCTAGTTTAGTGTTACAATAGCATATGCTCACGACTACATTCCCCGAGGGGCTAGACAGAGATATTCTGAAACGTAAGTTCATCCACAACTCAAGTCAAGTTTGTGTCTTGTAAATATACGTCAAGCAGATTCATTACATGATGGATGAGTCAAGTTTAGGTCTTGTATATACAGGGTTCTACTTAAGGGGCTACCTGCCGGTTTTGGGTAATTTTGTAACCATTTTATTCATTAACTATGGCACTTTTTGAGCTGAAATTTAAACTGAACCATCTACAGGATATGAGAAGTGATGTGGTTTTTCTAGAAATCGATTTTAATGAATAAAACCGAAGAAAAGGGAATCTAAAGTCACCCCTTTTTTTCCAGTTGTAACCATTTTACTCTTACATTTTTAATCGGAACAAAATGAAAATTTACTATATTGTTCAGAATACAATTTAGAATGATGTGGTTTTTTTATTTTTTCGAAATTAATAAAAAATCATCGAATTTTTCAAAGAAAACAGCTAAATTCTGACCGGAGCCACGCGCTCTTTCTCATCGATTAGTATGGAGTGTGAGTGAGAGGAGAGTGGTCCACGACGGATACGCCTTAATATGCCGACACTTTTTTAAGGCGATGATCAGACTATCAAACTGAACAACTTTCTCTATAGGACCAACATCGAAATCACGAAAAAAAATCAGCTGTCCCATACGTTTGGCTCGATTAGGTTTGCAGTTTTGTATGGAAGAGCAGATTTTTTTTTCGCGCATTTGATATTGGTCCCATAGAGAAAGTTGTTCAGTTTGATGGTCTGATCAACCTCTTAAAAAAGTGTCAGCATATTAAGTTGGACCCTATATAAACAATACAGGGTCCTTTTTAATATGCTGACACTTTATTAAGGTGATGTTCAGACCATCAAACTGAACAACTTTCTCTATGGGACCAACATCGAAATCGCAAAAAAAAATCAATTTGCTGTCCCATACATTTGGCTCGAGTGTCAGCATATTAAGAAGTACCCTATATACAAGGTGTTACAAAAATACAAATAAACCTTTAAGGGGGTGGTGTACACCATCAAACTGAACAACTTTCACTATGGGACCAATATCGAAAACGCAAAACAAAAATCGATCTTCCATACTCTACAAATCGACTAGAGCTAAAATATGTATAGGATATCAAATTTTTATTTTCGTGTTTTCGATGGTGGTCCCATAAAGAAAGTTGTTCAGTTTGATGGTCTGATCAACCTCTTAAAAAAGTGTCAGCATATTAAGTTGGACCCTATATAAACAATATATACCTCTTCCTTGTTGGACACTGAAAGAACAACTAAGAATGAATCAGCTACTTATAGTCCACATCCTGACAACTTGTCACTATAAGCTGAGACTGTCATGACTTGCTAGCGCATGATCATTTGGTTACAATTCACTTTGGTGCACGCTTTGATATACTCCAGACTCTGCTCTCCCCATTAGGGATAATTGGCGTGAGTATAGCGTTACATATCGATCAGTGTTATTCAGACCATCAAACTGAACAACTTTCACTATGGAGCTATGGAGCCAACATCGAAAGCACGAATAAAACAGCTTTTCCAGAGAAAATGTCAATAGCTACTCGACAAAAATGTATGAAACAGCCGATTTTTTTGGCTGTTCCCATGGTCCCATGGTAAAAGTTGTTCAGTTTGATGGTCTGACACTCATTCAAGTTTACACCCTGTATAATTATGTAATCACTGTCTGAGATCATTCATGAATGGAAACTATGATCTTAAAGTAGAGTTCGTATGATACGATACGATTCCCTTTCGGAGTTGTCAGAAGCGTTGATATTCTACAAAAACATCATAAAGTTTTAATTTTTATTCATTATAAAAAATAATACACAGAAAAAAAAAACATTAACAAACATATTTATTGCTACTTTGTATTTCTGTGTACGCAATAGAAAATTAAAATGATTGCAGAACGTTTACAATATCTTAAATCAATACATTTATTATTATTATTTATTTGAAGTCGACACGATAAGAAGAAGAAGAAGAAGAAGAAGAATACATTTATATCTATATCCGTATCTATAACAATATATTGTTTTTTTAAATAACGTGAATGTACACATGGCGACACATCAAGCTAAACAAAATGCTGACCTCGCGTAGGTAGAATAAAGTATAGTGTCGCGGGGCCAGCTTATGTTTGTTTTGTGTATCTTGATGTGTCGCCTTTTGTTCATACATAGCAAATAATTGCAAAAACATTAATTTGGGGCGTTTTATACTAGTTTTTTTTTAAATCCAGTGAGGTCTCGATATATCTGCGCTCAAAGACAAAAAAAGGGCGTAAGGTTTACTGTTTTGTAATATTTTTATATCAGAAATTTGCTTATTTTCACTCTTATGGAATTGGAAAAACTGTGTACATAGTAGTATTAACACGACAATACCTTACATGTGTCTTTTTTAATCGAACTAAACTTGTGTCATCACTATATATCAAATTATTATTACTATCGAACGCTAATCCCTGACAATTAACATCCAACACTTTCTCTAATGACATTCTGAGTTTATCTATTTTATAAATACCGTCGAGGGTACAAATGTATGCATGACCATGTACGTCAAGTGTTAATGCCCAAACAGTCTCCTTGCTATACAAGACTGCATGTTTACCACCTTTTTTTTGAGCATAAAGTCCAGTTTCATTCGAGTAAAACATAACACCTTCCCCATCAATAACGAATTTTGAAACATCAGTATCTTCCATATCTTTGAATCTCGCTTCATCCCCATCGATGTAAGTATACACTTTTTTATATTTAATAAAATATAAAACGTCTTTGAAGAATACCCACCATATCATTGCATTTGCAAATGCTACGTATACTTCAGACTTATTATGTTTATGATCATATTTGTATATTCCATTTTGTCCTGCTACATATACGTCGTGGGTATTCTGATCTACGGCTTGTGTGCATCCGTACGGAATATAATTGATGTCCTTCAATTCTTTAGTATTAAGATCAATTAGAGCGTGCATGGAACTATTATTATTAAAATAAGCGAAGTATACTATGTTATTTTTGTAGTCGACGGCTAGTGAATGCGTTTGAATGACTATTTCTGTTTTTAATATTTCCTCCTCATAGTAATGTCCATCGATGATAACTCCGTCACATTTAGTATCAGGTGTGACTCCTGCGTTAACGATTGTCAACGTTATTAGTATGAGATAGAGATACATTTTGAAGATCTGAAACGAAACATAAAATAATTTATTAAAATATTGAAACAGTTTTTAGGGTACCGTAAGGTCCAAAGGTTGTCAATGGAACTCTATTTCTTAGCCTACGTCGTCCTTCCGTCCATACTTCCATCCGCCTGCGTCCCATACGACTGCATTATTTGAACCGTAATAAAAACCAGGCGAGTGCTCTCTCCGAGATCCTTAAAGCGCATACAGAAGGAGTCGAGGCGGCGTCGAGGCGCAGGCGCACGCCTTTGCGTCCTTGACATACGGTCGGTAATTGTATATCATCCCAAACCGAGCGGCGTGCCACTCGGATTCTTGGTATACAATTATCGACCGTATGTCAAGGTCGCCAAGGCGTGCCCGCGCCTCGACTCCTTCTGTATGTGATGCGCTTAATGCGGGCCCGACACACATTTGGCCGAATGTTATCAATTGTGGTTTTTTCTACAGTTCATTTATAATATCTACTATGAAATAAATTAACATTAAACTAGTTAATAATAACAAACTAAATAAACGGATTAGTTAAACTAAAAAGAAATTATTATACAGGGCGTTAGGGTAAACAGTTGCATTACTTTAAGGGGTGATTGTACCCATGATACTGAACAACTTTCCCTAAGAAACCTCGTATAGGAAATTCGTAAAAAAATTTTTGGACTTCCCATACTAAATGCAATCAGCAGATCGATCTTTTGTATGAAGATACGAAAATTTTTTTTGCCAAAATCTTATACCTACAGGGTGTTTCATAAGTAACAATAAATATTTAAAACTCTTAAGGGGGTTGTTTAGACCGTCAAACTGAACAACTTTCTCTATGGGACCAACAACGAAATCGCGAAAAAAAAATATTGATATCCCATACATATTTTAGCTCTAGTCGATTTGTAGAGTATGGAACGTCAATTTTTTTTTCGCGATTTCGATATTGGTCCCATAGTGAAAGTTGTTCAGTTTGATGGTCTAAACCACCCCCTTAAAGGTTTATTTATATTTTTGTAACACCTTGTACGAGTATATTCTTTGGGAGAGTTGTTCAGTATCATGGGAACAATCACCTCTTAAGGGTATATTACCGTTGGCGAGCTCCATACAAACGAAGTCAGGTTATATTTTCAATACTAACCAACTAAAGTCAATGAAATTTTTCAGAATTAATCTAGTAACGTGCTAGTAACTAATCTCTATGTTTGTATGAAGACAGATTTTCGTTGAAATGTATATTTTTAAAGTTACAGTGCCTCAAAGATTTTCATACAAATCTTGAAGTAATAGAACTGTATAAAAGAACTGTATATTTTAACGAAAGTCTAACTTCATGCAAACATAGAGATTAGTTTTTAGATTGTTTTTTTACCCGACTGCGACAGAAGGAGGGTTATGTTTTTCGAGCGTATGTATGTATGTATGTATGTATGTATGTATGTATGTATGTATGTATGTTTGTATGTCTATTTCTTTGGCACGCGCTACAGCCTAAACGGCTTGATGGATTTTAACGTATGAGGTGTCGTTAGATTCGTAAAAATCGTGAGAGTGACATAGGGTACATTATTTTAATATGGCGTATGCGAATTAGAAAAGAGAGGGGGGAGAATCCAATTTTTTTCGTAAAAAAATACAATATGGGTATCAAATAAAAGCTGGTGAAGAGCAGATTCCAAATATATATATATTATATTATATTTATGCAACCATTTTGACACAAGACTAAAAAGTATGAAATAAACTAAATTATTTAGAAAAACAAAAAACCCGACTGCATAAAAAACTATTAACTGAAAAGATAAAAACAAGCTCCTTAAATCAGCTATAATAACTTTGTTTAAGCAAATTAATACAATTTGAATGTTATTACTTATTAGGTAGGTAGGTATTGCAGGCGGGGACAAACCAATAACCAACAAATAGGTCATTTTTCTTTGTCCCCGTTTGCGATACCTACCTATCTAATAAGTAATAACATTCAAATTGTATTAATTTGCTCAAACAAAGTTATTATAGCTGATTTAAGGAGCTTGTTTTTATCTTTTCAGTTAATAGTTTTTTATGCAGTCGGGTTTTTTGTTTTTCTAAATAATTTTTGAAAAATTTCATTGACTTTAATTTAGTTAGTATTGAAAATATCACCAGACTACGTTTGTATGCAGCGCGCATTTACGCATTCGGAATAAACTTCTCTTAAAGTAGTGCAATTGTTTACCCTAACACCCTGTATTAGGTTTATGTTTTATGAAGAAAATGATATAAAATAAAGAGAAGGAAGTGAAAAGTATGAAAAAAACAGCCAAGTGCGAATCGAGTCGGGACTTGGGCAATTAGAGTTCCGTACTACCAGTTGTATAACGTGGGTCGTTAATAAAAACTACTATAAACTGACACTTACTAAATTATGTGGTCACATAGTAACTGAAGATAAATAAAAAAAAAAAAAATTAACGCTCACAGGTACATACATTGTAATGATCCCAAGCAAACACTAAAGGCTTTTTATTATGAAAACCATACAACAACTGCACGAACATATAACATCCATGACCGAACTGGTATTCGAACCCAGGACCCTGGTTTGGCAGTCCGGCGTGGTAACCATTACACCAACCGGGTCGTCAACAATTCAAAAGATCAATTTACACTGGTGGTAGTTTTTTGGGGTATATAAATAAAACTATACAAGTTAGTGCTATATTTGTGCCAAGTGTCAGCTTCCTATCATAATGTCTTACGGTGTCTGAGAAAAATGCGTGTGACAGACGGACAGATGGACGGACGGACGGACGACAGACACCGAGGTGATTCCATAAGCGTTCCGTTTTACCAATTTTCGTACAGAACACTAAACAAGATTAATAAATAAAAGAATAATATCCTCAGGTGCACCACATCGAGGCGAGGTTTCCAATAGGCTGGCAGCTGTTTTTATTAAGATTATGCACGTTCTTATCGATTTTACGATAGAGAAAGATTTTTTTTTTTTTAAGAAATGTGCGAGTTTGTCGCACTTTGCCGGTTTTTTTATTTTATGTACCACATTGATTTCTGAAAACCTACCACCCCTTAATGTACCTACCACATTTTCTAAATTTACATTTCATTTCAACAAAAAGCTATAAGTTATTAAAAACTTAAAAGAGGTACAAGTCTGACCTAAACTGCAAAATTATCTAAGGTTACATCCTTCTTTTTAAGTTACTTAGGCCCGATTCGACGAATCGCGAATAAATTTTATTCTTAGATTAAGTCGCCGGTTACTATAGAGTAAAATGATTTTCCGTTTTACCAACCCTAATCTAAATGAAATGTGAATGTCACATAATTAAAAAATTATAATAAAAAGAAACCTACCTACCAAATTAAAACTGTATAACCTCACTTTGCAATAAGTATAGATTCAACGACCTCTTTCTTTAGGTGAATTATAGATTCGTTCTTTTAGTACGGGGTGTGTAAACACCAATAGTAAAATTGTTCCTTGTATATAGTTACTCTTCTATAAATCTAAGTTTGGTCGAATTCGGCCTTAGTAGGTATTTCATATTAAGTTTGATAAAACGCATACTCAATTGACATCTCGCCGATGTTTCAACCGGTGTTTGCGCTTAGTGAATTGCACTTCTGGGCATTCGCACGAAGAAGTTTGCCTCTTCTTTTATAATGCGCACGGCTAAGGAGTGGAACGAACTGCCTGCGGACCTGTTCCCTGACCAATACAACCTGGGCCTCTTCAAGGCGAGAGTGAATAGGCATTTTTCTAGGTAAGCATGCTACATCTTCGGCCTCATCATCACTTAACATCAGGTGAGATTGGGGTCAAATGTTTACCTATCAAACATTAAAAAAAAAGATAGAAACAGAATAGTCAGAAATTGAAATAATCTTACCTTATTTATTATAGATCTTACATGGATCAAATTTAAGAATGTCTCAATCACACCACAGCGTTTATAGATGACAAATTATTGATCTTACACGAGACGGACCTTTTATTAAATGTCACAGTTACACCACACGCCAGCGATTTATTGATTTATTTTTACAATAGATAATATCAGTGTTGCCGGGTCCAGTCAGAAAAGATCAGGAAAAATAGAGCCCAAATTGGAAAAAAAAGTAGATTTTTTCGTTTAAATTGCTTCTTTTCGATGCACAGAATTATTTATGTCATCATCGTCATCATGTATTAATGTAATCACGTATGTATTCTGTATTAATTAAGATTAACAAAATAAATAGCACGCATAAAATTCGAAGACTGACGCACAACTAAATTATGCATATTCATCATTTCGCGTAAATTTAAGAGAAATAAATTGTAAGTCATAATGTATGAAAGTATAACTATCTTTCGACATAAGCTGTTCACGCATAAACGTTTTACGCAGAACTATACTTAGGTATAAACCTAAACGTCCTAATTGGAATCTTCACTAACCAACCAAATGAGTCATGATGAGTCATAAAATTACTAATCTAAGATCATTGTTACCATGTTTCATGAGGATAAACATTTCATATTTCACAAGCGGTATGCGAAAGAACATGCAAAAGTCAGGTTTGGACAATAGTCTGAAATAAAGGATTATTATAATTATCTCAGAAGGTATTTCACGAGCCGTAGATTTTTTTTGGAAATCTTGCGTGGGGATACGGCCCCACACATAGAGCCTCTTTGAGAACATTTTATCTAAATGCGATGGAATGCACCAATCATGGTCTATCCATGAATGCGTTATAAATGTACCAGATGACAAACGACGTTCGAAGCAGAGACTATTGCAGAAATGACACAAAATTACTCGGGTTATGGGAGTGAACTGGGAGGACCAGAAAATCAGGATTATTGCGGAGAGTCTGGGAACAGCTGCCGTAACAAAAGCCCCTGGTTTGTCAAATGGCAGATGATGACTCGCCAACTCATTTAATGGGTCCTCCAAAATGGCCGCTCTCAAAGAGCGACAAGGCGGCACCATCTACAGAGCGGCTAAGGTTGTAGAGAGGTGAGTATGATGACTGAACATAATATGCAATCTCAATCACAGGAAATATTTAAGCACAGACACGTATATACTAGCTGTGATGTGAAATCATTATTTCAATAGACATATCCCAAATTTAAAAGATCTCCTGAAAATCTGGAGAACTGGTAACACTGCTTTAAATTTGATATACTTGGCAATTATCTAAAATACATTTTTTTGCTATGTTTTATCTCTAACAGACTACTGAAAACCATGGAGTGGTTCTAATGCTGAATTACGAATTTACAAACCAAAAACCGGCCAAGTGCGAGTTGGACTTGTGGCGTACCTATACAAATAAACATGTATATAAATAATTACTTACCACACAAATTAAAACTTATTATTATATACCTAACATAATGCATACATATTTATTTATTTATTTAAGGACTGCCAACAAAGTATACACTATTACATTTTGGATACATTTGAACTTAATAATAAAGTGCTACTTCCCTACTATTGTATAAATAAATAAGGAACTAAATATAATACTTACCGTGTCGGAAGTCCATGATGTGTCGATCATCGGTACGTGTGGACAGCGTGGAACTGCACCACGCTTACCGCAGAACAGATTCATTCATTCATTCATGACCGACACGAAGTCAGTCGCTAATGCATTGGCTAACCGCTCGTTGATAAATTTCTAACCTAACGTAAATATTAGTGCATAGTAACTATCATACTTTCTCCTGTGCTGTGTACATACCTATCTACCTGTGACTGTTTGTGCCCAACTATTGTGCTAAACAATAAAGTGATAGTTGGTGAACATTGGACTTATTTATTAAAATATACCGTCAAGTACCTACTCCTACACCGCTATAGACTACTCGCGCAAAGAGGGTTTTGTACAACCACACAATATTATATTTACAAAGACATTATGGACGTTCCTTAGCACCAGCCCGACGCACACTTGACCGGTAACAAATTAAAGATTTTTAAATTTTTTCCTTTACTTGTAGTTTTTGCGAAATATGATTCTAGGTCAACGAGACATCAGTATACTCGAGCTTCGTTGCAGAATCGCTCATTAGAGTTAATCCTCCATTAAATCTCTTGCTAGCTTTTACTACGTCAACAAGACAAAAAGTGACAGCAAGAGATTTAATGGAGGAGTAACTCTAATGGGTGTTTCTGCAACTGAGCGTATATCTAGTTATTAATTACAACTTGATACCTCTAGCCGTCCCCCTGAGATAAAGGCTCTTGACAGACGGACAACAAAGTGATCTTATAAGCGTTCCATTTTTTTCCTTTCGAGTTACGAAATCCTAAAAATGGTAAATACATTTGAGTCGGCTAGGTACTGCAGTTTTGTATATGGAACAGCAGATTGTTTTGCGATTCCGAAGTTGGCTCCATAGTGAAAGTATTCAAGCCACCTTTTTAAATAATAATACCCAGTTTTTACAACCTCGTGAGGAAACCTGCAAGCTTCAATTTTGAGGCATGTATTGTACCCACTGTCCATTATAAGTGGCAACGGGCTCACCCCCAGTCACAGTGGATAGAGTTTCGGTACTATCTACTGGTAAATGTGGATGTTCTGAGGTTTCAGAATATCTCTGACTACCCCCTCGGGGAATATATTCGTGAGCATTTGCTATGCTATGCTTACAACCTCATAATTATATCTGTTCTTTGTTTTATTTTTTCTATCCGTGATGTTATTATTTTTACCCGCGACGGAACGGAGAACGTGTATGCGTTTAGGGTGAGAGGTTGTTTGTTTGTGTGTTTGTTTGTGCAAATCCAATGTTCCCATTTATCTCCAAAACGGCTAAACCGATTTAGATACGGTTTTCTGTAAAGGGTTCGTAATTAATTAGCGATGGTTCTAAGATAGGTGATACGATATTAACTCGCCAGGGGGCGCTGCAGTAACCATTTTTCTAACGTCAAAATGAGTTTTTGCGCATTTACGCCGAAACGGCTTAACCGATTTAGATGCGTTTTTTTTTAAAGTGCTTGAGGTTTATTTGCAATTATTCTTAGATAGGTTTGATTGTGACAAACCACCAGGGGGCGCTGATCCGGTTTTTTTTCAAGTGCATGCTAGTAGACCGTGTTTGGGCTCTTTTAATAGCGTTTGGTGAGTAGCTTCTGTACATGAAGGTCTGAGGGTCTGAGGGTCTGATGATAGTAGCAGGACAACTTTGATGGGAACTCTGTGAAGGCACGTAGCTAGTAGAGCGTGTTTGGGCTCTTTTGATAGCGTTTGGTGAGAAGCTTCTGTACATGAACTGCTGAGGGTCTGGTGATGGAGCAGAAAAGCATCGTGGGGAACTCTGTGAAGGCACATAGCTAAGAGACTGTGTTTGGGGTCTTTTGATAGCGTTTGGTGAGTAGCTTCTGTACATGAACATCTCAGGGTCTGATGATGTAGCAGAACAACAACGTTGGGAACTCTGTGAAGGCACATCACTAGGAGACCGTGTTTGATGTCTTTTGATAGCGTTTGGTGAGTAGCTTCTGGACGTAAATGTCAGAGGGTCTTATGATGCAGCAGAATAACAACGTGAGGAACTCTGTGAAGGCACATAGCTAGGAGACCGTGTTTGGGGTCTTTTGATAGCGTTTGGTGAGTAGTTTCTGGACATGAACGTCTGAGGGTCTTATGATGTAGCAGGACAACATCGTGGGGAACTCTGTGAAGGCACATAGCTAGTATACAGTATTTGGGCTGTTTTGATACAGTTTGGTGAGTAGCTTCAGTACATGAACGTCTTAGAGTCTGGTGATGCAGCAGAACAACATTTTGGGGAACTCTGCGAAGGCACACAGCTAGTAGACCGTGTTTGGGCTCTTTTAATAGCGTTTAGTGAGTAGCTTCTGTACATAAAGTTCTGAGAGTGTGATGCAGCAGAACAACATCGTGGAGAACTCTGTGAAGGCGAATAGCTAGGAGACCATATTTGGGCTCGTTTGATAGCATTTGGTGAGTAGCTTCTGAACATAAACTGCTGATGGTCTGACGATGGACCAGAAGAACATCGTCGGAAACTATGTGGAGGCACGTAGTAAGTAGGTAAACCATATTTAGGCTCTTTTTTAACCACGACTGAATGGAGAAATTATATGCGTTTAGGGTGAGAGGTTGTTTGTTTGTGTGTTTGCAGACGGAATTCTCTAAAAAGTTTAAAATAAAAAGCAAAATTAAAAATTTTGAAAAACCCGCGACGGTAATCGAAAAAGGATTAAATAATTTTTTTGCAAATCCCTCGACTAAAAGAAAACAGGTAAGTAACGAAAGATAATAAACCAAACCCTAAAAAATTTTTAATTTTTTCTTTGATAATTCCATTTAAAGGTTTGCTAACGATAAAAATAATAAACATTGCTATAACGACTCTACACATTACCCTGTCCAATTTGGGTATTAGTTTTTAAAACTCGGTAAAAAGGTTATCCAACATGACCTTTCTTTAATTTATTTATCTAATTCAGTGTAATAAAAGTCATTATTACATCAGAATTTTCCTAATATTTGTTTATTCATTTATCTATCCATCCATATTATCTATACAGTTAGATTCTAAGGATCATTGCACATAGAAAGAGCCACGGCCGGCAGCGGCCCCGGTGCGGCGCCGGCGCACAGTTTCGACACTAAATGTAACCTGTGGGTGTAACATACCCGCGATAGCCATACGTTTATCACATCTATTTACGCATAGATTTTTTAAAGAACAAAACAATATTATAAGTTATTGGTTACTGCCGAGAGCTCGGATGTGGCTAGAGAAACCGTGTTAGGTTTTTGAAAAAATGGTTGTATATACAATAATATCCATCGCACAGTGTACTTTCTTTAGACTTCCGTTAATCCCATAAGTGCGAGCGAGAGGTTCGATTATAAATGATTGAAGACCCAAACTGCGTTTCTATCGACGCGAGTATAACTAATCTAACCTGCCGGTACAAGCAGCCGGCTTATGCTCTGCCGGTCGCTGCGCCGGTGGGTTCGGTGTGTAGTCACCCTTAGCCATTTGTGTTATGATAATGACAACTTCAGAGTTTTTTGCTGTAAAGATAACATACTTAACATGTTGTTACATCGTGATACCTATCGTATGATGAAAGTTAATCTCGCTACAATTTAATAGGTATACCTGATACACAAACATCATCAACAGCCTACATACGTCCCACTGCAGGGCACAAGCCGACCCTCAAGTGTATGGGCGTTGGTCCACCACGTGTGCCCCATATATTGGTATACTTCATAATATACGCATTGGAATTTCTTCTTCAGTGTATGCCTTAGTATGTTTTCCTTTATCGTTTGTGAGCAGTCGGTATTACGTACGAAAGTTAGAAAATCTCATTGGTACATGGCATGTCTTCTGTGCGGATTCGAACCCGGACCTAAAGATTGAGTTCCCATACCTCTCCGCAACGCGCCACCGCCGCTCTCACATCTCATACACAAACATACAGTCACTTAATTTTTGCGGTTCACGAGATTGTTGAGGTTTTGTTGAATGTATGGAAGTTATGTTATTGATTAAAATACACTATCATACATCCATTAATCAATTTGGAGGTGGTCAGAAACCCTGCTACAACTACCAAATATCTTTTGAACAACTGAACACTGATCGAAATCCAGTAAATTCTAAATATCCATATTTTACTAGCAGTGCATATTGACTGCCTAATCTCTATCAGTGTCCAGTGTGACAGCTAGTGAGCCCATCGCCACTTTTGATGGACGGTGGTGGACACACAATACAGATTTAAATAAAATCGGTCAAGAGCGAGTCGGGCTACTCGCGCATCGCGGGTTCCGTACCACACCACCACAGAACACAACTTATTATTAACTTGGAAAAAAACTTTTTTTCTTCGGGACCTTATGCGGGAGACCGACTCGCACTTGGCCGGTTTTTATTATTTTTGTTATAATGTAGACTTTGTTCTATAATCGAACCAAGTTTGACGCTTGTATGTATTACCGTTTTTACTATAGAACGAGAAGAAAAAACGTCGATAAAAACTAGTTTATTATTGAGAACCCCCTTAATTTTTTACTTCTTTGACATATTTATTATTAGTCAATCCGCCGTACGCCGCTTTTAGGGTTGAACTACATCAGGAAGCACGGTATCGCATTTTTCCGTCACTCCATCTGTTACGAACTCCTTGTAACAATTTTTATTCCTTTTTTGATTTGTATATTATTTCCTTTTTTATTGACTTTGTCAGATAGAAATTAAATCCCTTTTGTTCTAGCAAAGGTTTTTTCTCTTCTCAAATTAAAATAACTGTTAGAGCTCGTAGAGCTCAGCAACAGCTTTGGTCCTTCGAGGAAAAACCAGTAGTAAAGTTAGTAATGGTTAATACACGTTCACAACGACGTTCGGTCCCGGAGTCTGCAGTTGCGGAGGCCCTGCCGTCCTCAAGTTTGAGAGACGCGCTTCCTGCAGCGGCGGAGGCCCTGCCGTCCTCAAGTTTGAGAGATGCGCCTTCTAAAGCTATGGAGGCCCTGCCGTCCTCAAATTCAAAGGACGCGCCTCCGACAGCGCTTTCTTCAGCCCTGCCACGGGAGCGGTATGTCCCTTCAGTTACTACGAGTAAATCTACCTCGACAGTTAAGGCTAGGATATTAGCTGCCGAGGCACAGCATGCAAGGCGCCTCGCCGAGGCAGAGCGAATCGCCGCCGAGGCCGAGCTCCGAGCTGAGATAGCCGCGATAGAGGCGGAGAGGAGCTCTCGCGGTACCATTTGCAGTAGCAGCCATTCTGCCGTTCAAGAATGGCTTGATGTCACTAGCGTCATAGGAGAATATTTACCTGAGAATGATTCACAGATACCGAATACACGCGTAGACCTGCCTAAACCAGCGCAAGCCTTTGGCTTGCCACAGCTCCCGATGCGAGGTGGGAGTCAGTCACAACATCTGGCTCCACGCCCACAGCCCTACGCGGGCGTGGGTACATCCCAGCATCCTGATAGGGTTTCACGGCGGCCAAACAGCGAGATGGCAGCGCAAGATCAAGCCGTTGGTAGTTCACCGGCGGCTAATGCGGTTGAACCTGCCGTCCTTCATCTAACAAAAGCCTTAGAACTGTTTGTTTCAAACGTAGGCGCGAAAAATAAAGCGCACAGCTCTATCAATCTTCCTTATTTTGATGGTAAATCGCCAGCTGACTGGCTTTGTTTTAAGCGTGTCTTTGAAGACACTGCAGCCTCTTTTACAGCAGCGGAAAATTTGGCTCGCTTGACCTTCGCATTGCGAGGCTCAGCGCGCGAAGCGGTAAGCGTTCTGCTAGTGTCCGCACGCGAGCCTGCCGAAGTGATGCGCGCGCTTGAGATGCGTTTCGGGCGGCCCGAGCTCATCGTCCTACAAGAGATAGCTGCAGTGCGGGCGCTACCACGTGTCAATGCAGACGGTAAAGACTTAGTCACATTTGCATGCCGAGTGCGTAACTGTGTGGAGATAATTAAACTATTACATCAGAAAGATTATTTGTATTCGCCTGAACTCTTTGATGTATTGATCTCAAAGATCCCCACACTTTTACGCACTCGATGGGTCGACTATGCAGATTTAAATCTCTGCGAAAATAGAACTAAGCTGGAGCTATTTGGAAATTTTTTGTCGCGGGAGGTGGACCTACACACGAAGTTCGGTAGTTCTTCTGAGCAGTCTACATCATGCCCAGCGTTTGACTACAATAAAAGGTCGCGAGATAAGGTTAACAGTGTTTCTGAAAATCATAACAAACATAATAGGACTCCGATGCCGAAAGTTTCATCAAATGCGGGTGATTCACAAAATGAAGAAATTCCATGCATTTTTTGTGAAGGAGCACATGACATTACTCAATGTCATAAGTTCAAGTCATTGTCAATTGATGAAAGATGGTTATGGATAAAACAGAAAAAAGTTTGTCATAGATGTTTGAAAAAAGGTTTACACAGATATAGATTTTGTCGCACCAAAGAGTTGTGCAACGTTAAAGATTGTGTTTACCGTCATCACAAACTATTTCATAATTTCGAACCCGTAAATAATTTTGTGGGCAATACTCATGAGGATGCGGGTCCTGAGAAACCCTCTACTTCAGGTTCTAAAGAGGAGAAAGCAGGTCCTGAGATACCCTCTGCTTCAGGCCCTAAAGACGTAAAGGCGCTACCTCCAGAGGTGCAATCAGAGGTTATTGTGGCTCATGCTGCGACGTCGCCTAAAGCTAGTGACTCTCTAGGTAACTCTCGACCACTTCTTAAGATTGTAGCAGTGACAGTAACTGGTCCAGCTGGTAGTATGGACACTTATGCGTTGTTGGACGACGGTTCCACTGCCACGTTTATCGATGCTGAAATAGCATCGCGCATCGGTCTTGAAGGGGCCCAGGGACAGGTTCACCTTGATTGCGTTGGTGGCTTATCCAAAGAAACCAAAGTGCAGTATGTGGATTTCAGAATTAAGGGTTTGTATTCTTCGGAATCACACTTCGTCCGCAATGCCCGCGCTATTAGCGACCTAGGTATGGCACGTCAGTCAGTTCTTCGTTGTGGCTTGGAGCAGTTCCCTTATTTGTCTGGTTTGGCTGATGTGCTATCATATGAAGACGCGAAGCCAATGATCTTAATAGGCATGGATAACTGGCACCTCACGGTATCTAGGTTAACGCGGAGGGGCACTAGATCACAGCCAGTAGCTGTTAATACAGCTCTGGGTTGGGTGTTATTTGGATTTGGGTGTAGCAAGAGTAAACCTGTAGAGTTAGTGAATCATACAACTCTCCATGAGGCTGACGATCTCGACGCCCAGAGCAATCGGCTTTCGCTGGAAAACCTGATAAAAGAGCAGTACAAGTTGGATGCTGTGGGAATTGTCAAACATGAGTCAAGAAATATTGATGACAAACGTGCAGTCCAAATTCTACAGCATACTGCTCACCGTCTACCTAGCGGGCGTTTTGAAGTCGGTCTTTTGTGGAGGTCTGATAATTCGGTAGTACCTAATAGCTACGGTTTAGCTTTGTCACGATTTCTTAGTCTAGAGAGAAAGATGCATAAAGATCCTGAATACGCTGAACGTTATAGGCAAAACATTAATGATACCTTAAAGAAAGGTTATGCTGAAGAGTGCACAAGTACAAAAGGCACGTCTACTTGTTGGTATTTGCCTCATTTTGGCGTAACTAATCCGAATAAGCCCGGGAAATTACGTGTTGTTCATGATGCAGCTGCTAAATCGAGCGGAGTCAGTCTTAATTCTCTTTTGTTGACTGGACCTGATTTACTTCAACCTCTTCTGCATGTCCTTTTACGTTTTAGAGAGGAAAAGATTGCTATGACCGCAGACATTAAGGAGATGTTTCCCCAAGTCAAAATTTTAGAGAAAGATAGGGATGCTCAAAGGTTTCTGTGGCGTGATAGACCAGATACTCCAATTAAAATTTATAGAATGTCGTCAATGATTTTTGGAGCGGCATCTAGCCCCTCCACCGCGTTGTATATAAAAGATAAGAATGCAATGGAGGTTCAGGATCAGTATCCTGATGCTGCGCACGCCATTTTACACGATCATTATATGGATGATTATATTGGTAGCGTAGCTACAGTAAAATCTGCAGCCAAATTAGCTGCTGACATTATTTCAGTTCATGATAGAGCTGGCTTTGAGATGCGAGGTTGGGTTTCGAATGATCCAACCGCGCTATCTCTAATACCCAAAGATCGCTTACTTTTAGCTAACGCTGATGTAGATTTAGGTGGTTTACATACAACCACGACCGTTCGCACCCTGGGTCTGATTTGGCAACCTGCTCAAGATGTCATTGGTTTTAATATAGGTTTGAAAGACGAACAGGGGTTGCCAGATCGGCTCACGAAGCGTAACGTGCTCTCGCATGTCATGCGTGTATACGATCCGGTTGGGTTTTTGGCTCCTATTGTTATAAGAGGGCGCATTATGCTTCAAGAGGCCTGGCGAAAGGCTCTTGACTGGGACGAGGAACTCTCTCAAGTTGACAGTCAGGCTTGGAGAGATTGGTTTATGGATTTGTTACATGTTTCAAAGCTTAAGATACCTCGTCGCTACAACTTGAGAGAATTTGAAGTCTTTAAGCGTGAGCTGCACATCTTTTCAGATGCAAGTGGTCTCGGTTACGCAGCTGTCGCGTATTGGCGTTTGGTGTACGCTGACGGAAATGTTAAGCTCGCGCTTGCTAGTAGTAAAGCGCGTGTGGCTTCTTTGCCTTCAGCTTCAATCCCAAAACTCGAACTGCAGGGAGCATTGGTTGCCGCTCGTCTCGCTGACACGATTTGCGAGGCACATAGGTATAAGCCCTCAAGACGCGTCTTTTGGTGCGATTCCATGACCGTCGTTTGGTGGCTTCGTAGAACCCCAAAGAAGATTCGGCCCTATGTTGCTCATCGTATCGGCGAGATTTTAGAGTTAACCAACCATTGCGAATGGCGTTGGGTTCCAGGGTCTTTAAATGTGGCTGACGATGCTACACGAATAAAACGCGGCACTCTGACTCCAGAATCGCGCTGGATCAGTGGACCTGAGTTCTTAATTTCGGAGAAGGACTGGCCCACTGAAACCTCATTTGATTCTCCAAGAGATAGCTGTCATTGTACAATTCATAATACTGATCAAGTCTCATCTCCGTCACGTCCACTATCAGCTGACCCCAGTCGTTTTAGTTCATGGTGTCGGCTGGTGCGGGCAACAGCAACCGCGCATCAATTCATCACATTATTACGAAAGCGTAGTTTTTTTAAAAAGGGGTTTGATGTCAGTAGTATGCAGTTGTTGGGGGGATGTTTATGTACGTTTATCCCATTTGTATCTGGTAGGCCAAGTTCTAGGCGTAGTTTACCATTAGTTAGAGCCTTAAATGCGCAAGATTTACGCCTTGCTGAGGTTCATGTCCTTCGCCAAAGCCAAGAGGACTCCTTTCGGAAAGAAATTATGAATTTGAGAAGCGGAAGACCTGTACCACCGCACGGCCGCCTCCATACTCTATCTCCTTATATCGGAAATGATAATTTACTTCGTCTATTGGGTCGCATTGCTTCCGTCGAAGATGTGGATGAAGACGTAAAGTTCCCTGTTATACTTGACGGTAAACACCCAGCTGTACGCCTACTTGTTTTGTATTATCACCAAAAGGCCAAACACGCAAACACAGAGATGGTTGTTAACGAATTGCGTCAACGTTATTGGATTTTGAGTCTTCGAAACGTCGTAAGGTCCGTGGCCTACAATTGTCAATTTTGCCGACTCCGTAGAGCATCGCCGTTGCAGCCGCCGATGGGTGACTTACCAGAGGCTAGGCTAGCCCATCATCGAAGGCCCTTTTCTTTCGTGGGTTTAGATTACTTCGGACCGGTTCAAGTTGCTGTTGGGCGCAGACGTGAAAAGAGATATATTGCACTGTATACATGTTTATTGTCTCGAGCAGTGCATTTAGAACTCGTAAACAGCCTGTCCACCGATGCAGCTATTATGAGCCTGAAGAGATTTATCGCACGTCGGGGAGCTCCAGCACAAATTTACTCAGATAACGGTACGGCCTTTGTTGGTGCCAGTCGGGTGATGAGAGCTTTATATGGAGAGGCAGCGGAAAACTTCGCAGCCAACGAGAACATCGAGTGGCGGTTTATTCCACCGGCTGCTCCCTTTATGGGTGGAGCCTGGGAGCGCCTCGTCCGAAGCGTTAAAACGGCGCTGAAGGTGACGCTTCGGGATCGGACGACAACAGAAGAGGTGCTCGCGACTTTGCTGGCGGAAGCGGAGGCAACGGTCAACTCACGGCCGTTGACCCACGTATCTCCGGATCCTGAGTACCCGGAGGCGCTGACTCCCTTTCACCTGATTTACGGGTCTTCATCTGGGCGGTCGATTCCGTATGTTGCGACAGATAGCGACCTCAACTGCAGAGTCGGATGGCGAAAGGCGGTTAGATTGGCGGATCACTTTTGGCGGCGATGGGTAGCTGAATATTTACCCACTCTTCTGCCGAGAAGGTCGGGTGGTTCGGCGCCTAACTTGGCTATTGGAGATCTGGTGTTAGTAGTCGACAGTGGACTGCCCCGAGGAACGTGGCCCAAAGGTCGTATCCAGCGTGTTTATCCTGGGACTGACGGCACGGTGCGAGTGGTCGATGTAAGAACCTCAGCGGGTTTGATTTTAAAGCGCCCAGCTAAGAAAATTGTGTTGATACCAGCTTAGATGTTAATTCAAGCTATGTAAGCCTTTCTGAAAGTCTCTCAGTGCATTTCATTGACAACGATTGTATTTGTTTGTATATATTTGTTAAAATTCTTGGTGTGCAAATGAAAATAGTTATGTTATGTTATGTTATGTTATGTTGGTTATGTTATATTGCACCAAGGTGATGATTTTTCTAGGGGAGAATGTTACGAACTCCTTGTAACAATTTTTATTCCTTTTTTGATTTGTTTATTATTTCCTTTTTTATTGACTTTGTCAGATAGAAATTAAATCCCTTTTGTTCTAGCAAAGGTTTTTTCTCTTCTCAAATTAAAATAACTGTTAGAGCTCGTAGAGCTCAGCAACACCATCCTTTTCTGTCACTCAAGAACGTCATTTGTTAGAGCATATAAGAAAGACGGAACGGAACAGCACGGAACAGCACGCCGCGCTCGATCGCGTTCCGTCTATCTTATATGCTCTAACAAATGACGTTCCTGAGTGATAGAAAAAGATGGAGCGACGGAAAAATGCGATGCCGTGCTACGTGGTGTAGTTCAAAGCGATACAGAATGCGTATAAGTTGTGATTCTTTGCATGCGCTCCAATATCTTTTCAGTGAAGATTAATTTATTTATCGGTCCCCAGGGCATCGGATATAGAATTGTAGAATTGCTGGATTAAAGTGGCGGTGTGCAGGACACGCGGCTAGAAGAACAGACGGCAGATGGAGCAAAGCCTTGACCGAGTGGTGGCCGAGATCAGGCAAGAGAGGAGTGAGTCCAGCAGCCAGGTGCGCTGATGATATTATATAAAATGTAAGACCATAATGGTTACAACAGGAAAAAAAGGGATGACTTTAGATTTCCTTTGCTTCGGTTTTATTCTTTAAAAACGATTTTAGTCCAGTCATTTTAGAGTTTCCTTGTATGGACACCCCTAACAATAATTTTATTTATCTATCGCTGTAATTGCCGGAAAAAATAAGGTTTAATAATTTCTGGTACTTCGTACTTCGGATGGCACGTTAAGCTGTTGGTCCCGGCTACTATCACTGGTGGTAGTAGTCGTTACATAAAAACCACGTCAGAGGCCGTAAGGCGGTTTGAATAAACTCTGACACCAGGGCTTGCAGCCCACTCGATAAGAAGAATAATTTCTGGTCTTAGATTATTTGTCAACCGTAATCTGTATATTTTACTTTATCACACTGCAAAGTTTCAGCGATAGATGATTATTATTGTTAGGGTCAAATCCTAAAATGATTGGACTATTTAGAAAAACCACATCACTTCTCATATCGTGTAAATAGTTCAGTTTATTTGTCAGCTCAAAAAGTGCCATAGTTAATGAATAAAATGGTTACAAAGTTACAAAATTTCATGGTGAAACCCGGAGGTAGCCCCTCCTGGCTTAACGAATAGTCACAAACGCCATCTGACGGAACTATCCGAAGTACGGAAACGCTCTAGCTGAAATACCACGATCGTTTCCAATACCGAAGCTCCACTACACCAACGACCACTTAATGATATGCTACCATTAAAATAACAGACTATATTGTATGAGGAAACCTGCATGCTTCAATTTCGAGACGTCTATTGTACCGACTGTCCATTATAATTCGCGACGGGCTCACCCCCCGTCACACTGGACAGAGTTTCGGTACTTACTGGTGAAACGTGGATGTTCTGAGGTTTCAGAATATCTCTGACTACCCCCTCGGGGAATATAGTCGTGAGCATATGCACGCATGCTATTTTCTATGATTTGTTAATTTGAGCAAATACTTCCTTTCACGGTGGAGATTATAAGACATGTATTTATAATCTGTCAAGCGGATTCAGTGCGTATTGTATGAGTCTAGTTTTGGCATAAGCATAAGCATATGCTCACGACTACATTCCCCGAGGGGCTAGTAGAGATATTCTGGCCGAGTAGGCTAGAGATAGGTTTCAGAATATCTCTGACTACCCCCTCGGGGAATATAGTCGTGAGCATATGCACGCATGCTATTTTGTATGATTTGTTAATTTGAGCAAATACTTCCTTTCACGGAGGAGATTATAAGACATGTATACATATCTGTCAAGCGGATTCAGTGCGTGTTGTATGAGTCTAGTTTTGGCAAAAGCATAAACATATGCTCACGACTACATTCCCCGAGGGGCTAGTAGAGATATTCTGGCCGGGTAGGCTAGAGATATTCTGAGACCTAAGATCATCCACAACTCAAGTCAAGTTTGTGTCTTGTAAATATATATTTTACTAGCGACCCGCGGCTTCGCACAGCTGCAATGCACATTATAAACCATCCTCTTGAATCAATCTATCTATTAAAAAAAACGCATCAAAATTCGTTGCGTAGTATTAAAGATATTAGCATACATAGGGACATACAGACAATGGGAAGCGACTTTTTATGTTAACTTTGGTGTGCGCTTTGATATACCTCAGGCTCTGCTCTCCCCATTAAGGATAATAAGCGCGAGCATAAATGCGTTGCATATCGATCAGGGTTATTCAGACCAACAAACTGAACAACTTTCTCTATGGAGCTATGGAGCCAACAGCGAAAAATCAGCTGTTCCAAAATATCAATATAGCTACTCGACGAAAATGTATGAAACAGTCGATTTTTTGCTGTTTCAAAGATGGTCCCACGGTAAAAGTTGTTCAGTTTGATGGTCTGAAGCAGCCTTGTAAGTTTGTAACTCATTTATGTTTACACCCTATATAATTATGTAATCACTGTGTCTGAGATCATTCATGAATGGAAACTTTGATCTTAAAGAGTTGATACGATTCCCTTTAGGAGTGGTCAGAAGCGTTGATACAAACACACATATTGTTTTATTTTTTATTCATTACAAAAAATAATACACAGAAAAAACATTAACAATAGTTATTTGTTATGCTAGGCTGCAAAGTTGCTTTTTGGCGCGAGTACTTTTATTGAAACCTGAGCAAGCGAAGCATTCTAGGATTGAACCACGAGCAAAGCGAGTGGTTCAAATAATAGAATCCTGAGCGTTTAGCGAAGGTTTCAAAGGTACGAGACGCAGAATAACTTTGCAGCCGAGCGAAACACACAATTTTTCACCTCACAACGGCGAGGAAAAAAAGTGAATTGCTAAAAAGAACATTTTAAAAAGTTTTTATTTTCGTGCTGGCCAGTGTCATGAAATAGTTATTAAGCATTTTCAGTGCATTGGCGGTATACAAAAATATTGAATAGACAAATTCGAATTTCAAAAACTCTTTCCACGCTAGCGGATAAAATACACTTTTGCACTCAGATTTCGAACGATAAACAGAATCTTTCCGAGCTTGTGAGGTGAAAACATATTTATTGCTACTTTGTATTTCTGTGTACGAAATAGAACATTAAAATGATTGCAGAACGTTTACAAATCAATACCATGTATCTATATCCGTATCTATAACATACAAAATATTGTAAAATAACGTGAACGTACACACGGCGACACATCAAGCTATACAAAATAAGTTGACCTCGCGTAGTTAGTTGAATTATAATTAGGGCAAACTTATGTTTGTTTTGTGTAGCTTGACGTGTCGCCGTTTGTTCATTGAAGATATTTGCAAAAAACATTAATTGGGGTTGTTTAGGATACCTACGTAATGGAATACATTGTTATAATTTTTCTCTGTTCTTCTGATTGTTGTGCATGCATCATTTAAAAACTGCAAGCCCGATATGAATGGTGTTTTCACAGAAGCATAGAACTTAGTTCAGATTAAGATCTGTACATTCAATCGATTCGATTTAACAGACTCACTTCGATAGATTATAATTAATAATGCGTTAAATTGTAAGCAGGATAATACGGTTCACAATATTTCGACAGTTTACAATCTTGCAAGAAAGATGATAATATAACTTTATTTACAATACATTAACATTAACTACAATACATAACAACATTAACTTTATTTACAATTTACGGTGATAATAAATAAATAAAATAAATAATAAATATCTTGGACATTTTCACACAAATTATCCAGTCACATTTAAAGTTCCAGAATCTAGCCTGGACTTGTATTATGATGACTATAGACAACTATACATACATATAACCGTAATAAAAGAGTTCCGTGACTGAGTGACCGCCACCGCAAAGCCTAAACCACTACGAATAACAATGTATAGAAATGTAAATCAAGCTCAAAAAGTGTACCAATAAAACTGTACCGTGTTCTAAATATTTGTTCTTTAAAAATTGTACCTTGAACCGAAACTCATACAAAATGTCATTTTTCATTAGGTGCCAAAAATTATGTGGTTTTGTTTGGAGTTACTCTTCTATAGTTATTCTTATTCGTAGACACTAAGAAGAACCACATAAACATGTTTGATATTTATGTATTCTACAGAGGATGTAGGAGTGCACTTTTTCGAAAATCTACCCCTAACCATTACAAAGGGATTTTAAAGTTTTCCGAAATCCACGCGAACAACGTCGCGGACAAAAAAAAGGTTGCTGATAATATGGAGACGATTTTAAGAAAAAAAAACCTTCTGTGTAAAAAGTGAACTTATAAAAAAGAAACTGAAAAAAAGAAGTCCAGTAGTAGGGTATATAATTCTGTTAAGTATCTAATATTGAAGATACTTTCACAGTCGGGTTATTGGGTACCTAAATTTAATCCAGTCTAGAATTTTTAATAGGTGTGTTAAAGTCGCTTCAATATTCTTCAGAACTCTATACTACTGGACTTGTTTTTTTTCTTTTCAGTTTCTAGTTTAAGTTAACTTTTTTCGCAGACGGGTTTTTTGATTTCTTAAATTAACTTTTATTTTACACTTTTCAGTTTTTCAACTTTTTTCTTTATACAGAGTGTAAAAAACACCCTAGTAATACTTTAAGGGGTGCTTCAGACCACGAAACTGAACAACTTTCAGTATAGAGCCACCTTCGAAATAGCGGAAAAAAAATCAGCTGTACCATACAAAACTGCAGTAGGTACCGACTACCGACTGTGTGTGGTAGGTCGTTGAGTTTGTATGTAATTGCTGCATCCGGAATCTTGATTCGTAATTCCGATTCAGGTTTCCGTTTAGCAATTACAGATGTTTGTGATAGGCCTTACCTAACAGGTATTATTTTATACTAGCGCCGCCCGCGACTTCGTACGCGCAGACCACTGACTTTAAATACTCATAACTTTTGATAAGCATAAGCATAAGCATATGCTTTCGACTATATTCCCCGAGGGGGTAGTCAGAGATATTCTGAAACCTCAGAACAACAACGTTTCACCAGTAGTACCGAAACTCATAGTATTAACTTGATTATATGAACCGATTGCAATAAATAAAGTATAAATGTTAAACTATACTTAGCTATATGCATCTGTGATACCCTATTCAAGTCGGTTGAGTAGTTTTATGTGATGCGTGGACCAAATAAACAAACAAACAGAATAAACAGACAAAAACTAGATTCGACCATAGATTCAAAATTCCAGTGTGGGATGGATGTTGTGAGGTTTCAGAATATCTCTGACTACCCCCTCGGAGAATTTAGTCGAAAAATGTATTTTCGGAAATATCTACAATTTCCATCCACGTCCAGTTTTCAATTTTATTATTACGTAATAGACGTAACAATTTCCTTACATTTTGGATCGTGGATGTTCTGAGGTTTCAGAATATCTCTGACTACCCCCTCGGAGAATTTAGTGGTGAGTATATGCTTATGCTCATAAAACTGAAAAAATGTAAGTTCATGAATCACATCAAAAATGAAATTGGGCATGAAATGGCAGTCCCGACGGATTTTCAAGGGTTTGGTTTATTATCTTTCGTTACTTACCTATTTCCTTTTAGTCGAGGGATTTGCAAAAATTTTAAATACTACGTAAACGAACGTGGTCGATTGAGGGACCGTTTTTTTTTATTCCGTTAACGGGCGGTGCTAATGTTTCGTAATTTTATTTTTACAAATTCTTTACTAAGAGTAGTCATTTATAGTTCTTGTAAATCTTTATTGGATTATGAGATATGGCCGTCTACCAGTCACGATTGAGGGACCACCTTAAACTGATTGTAACTTTTGAGTGTTTACTTTTACAAACAATAGGGTGGATTAACAATAGTTTGAGAACTTATACTAAAGCCAGACGCATTCAGAAACTCAAAAGTCGAATGTGGTCCCTCAAAGGACACGGACATAAATGATCTCAATGCCAAAAAATGTATTTTCGGAAATATCTACAATTTCCATCCACGTCCAGTTTTCAATTTTATTATTACGTAATAGATGTAACAATTTCCTTACATTTTACTGTTTTCTAATATTTTTATATCGGTAATTCTGGGCTGGAAAGATTAAGAATGATATGCCATCGACTCGATAGAAGAAGAAGATCGGTAATTTGCTTCTTTTCACTCTTATCATGTTATGGAATTGGAAACACTGTGTACATAGTAGTATTAACACCACAATACCTTACATGTATCTTTTTGAAACGAACTAAACCTTCGTTTAACTCACTATTATATATAATATTATTATTACTATCGAACGCTAATCCCCGACAATTATTAACATCAAACAGTTTCTCTAATGACATTCTGATTTTATCTATTTTATAAATAGCGTCTGAGGTACACATGTATGCATGACCATGTACGTCTAGTGTTAATGCCCAAACATACGCTTTGCTATACAAATATACATTTTTACCACCTTTCCTTTTAGCAAATAATCCAGTAACATTCGAGTAAAACATAACATCTTCACCATCAATGACGAATTTTAAAACTTTAGTATCTTCCATATCTTTGAATCTCGCTTCATCCCCATCGATGTAAGTATACATTTTCTGAGATAAATATTTAATAAAATATAAAACGTCTTTGAAGAATACCCCCCAAATCTTGTCATTTGCTACGTATAATTCAGACTTATTATGTTTATGATCATATTTGTATATTCCATCGTTTCCTCCTATGTACACGTCGTGGGTATTCTGATCGACGGCGTGTGTAGAACGTTGACCCGATACATGATTGATGTTTTTATATTCTTTAGTTTTAAGATCAAATAAAGCTGATGCGTACATGGAATTATTGTTATTATAACTGAAGTATACTATGTTGTTATAGTAGTCGACGTCTAGACCGTATGTTTCTCCTAATCCAGTTTTTAATATTTCCTTCTCATAGTAATGACCATCGATGATAACTCCATCACATTTAGTATCTGATACGACTCCTGCGTTAACGATTGTCGACGTTATAAGTAAGAGATAGAGATACATTTTGAAGATCTGAAACGAAAAATTAAATTATTTTTTAGTTTTTAGGGTTTCGTAAGGCCCAAAGGTTGTCAATGGAATTATATTTCTTAGCCTTCGCCGTCCTTCCGTCCGTCTGGCTGTTCTCCTATTATACGGCTGCATTATTTGAACCGCAATAAAAAACCTGGCCAAGTGCGAGTCGGACTCGCGCACGTAGGGTTCCGCATCACTATACGATATTACCTAAACATTGTGCTCTCTCTGAGATCCTTAGTGCAGGCCCGACATACATTTGGCCGAATTTTATTAATTGAGGTTTTTATCACCTACTGTTTATTTATAACATTCGATAAGTTAAATAATGGTATCGATTCGGTATTGCCACGACTTAACTTAACTAAATTTATTCCTGTCATTTTCTAACATTCGATTAAGAAAAGAGACAGAAAACCAACAACTGACTTTAGTGCTGTCAAAGTGAGGCTACACGCCCAAAAACTACTTAAATAAGATGGCGTGCATTATGATGCCATCTTATTTTGGGCGTGTAGCGTCACTTTGACAGCACTAAAGTCAGTTCTTGGTTTTCTGTCTCTTTTCTTAGTCGAATGTTAGAAAATGACAGGAATAAATTTAGTTAAGTTAAGTCGTGGCAATACCGAATCGATACCATTAACAAACAAACTAAATGAACTAATTAAACTAAAATTATTCTACAAAATTTCATGTTTTATGAAGTAAAGGATATAAAATAAAGAGAAGAATGTGAAACGTATGAAAAAACGGCCAAGTGCGAGTTGAGTCCGGACTTGGGCAATTAGTGTTCCGTACTATAGTCGAACCAGAATCTGATGAAAAATAAGAAAATCAAATTACAGAGTAAGGAAAACTGGGGTAATTAGATTAGGGCCATTCACACACTGCGACTTTTTGCAGCGCAGAAGTGCTGCAAAAAGCATCGAACGAGTTGCGATGCAGCATCGATGCAAACGCGATAAAGCATCCCGTGCCATCAGTTGCCATTCTGCTTCGTGGGCATACAGGTCGTCGCGACTTCTTTTTCTTGGTCTGCCTCGGCCCCGGCCTCCATCATCGGGCTCCCATTGGGTTGCGATTGTTGCCCACCGCTCTATATACATGTGACAAACATGTCCGGCCCAGTCCTACTTAAATTTTGCGGCCTTAACGCCTGCATCAGCGATGCGGGTCTTGGAGGGCAGAGTGGTGTTCCTGATACGGTCGATCCTTCTGACACCTAATATGCTGCGTTCCATTGCTCTTTGGCAAACCTGGAGTTTGGATATCTGAGCTTTCTTAAATGGCCACGTTTGAGCACCGTAGCTTAGGATAGGCAGGATACACTAGTCGATGAGTTGACGTTTGAGTGATAGTGGAAGTTTTCCCTTCATCAACTCTTTCATGGACCAGTAGCTCTTCCAGGCGTTGTCAACACGACGGGTGAGTTCTTAAGAGAATATTATTCCGAGAGCGAAAATGCGCGCTGCATACAAACGTACCATGGTGATATTTTCAATACTAACCAATTAAAGTCAATGAAATTTTTCAGAAACAATCTAGAAACAAATCTCTATGCTTCTATTAGAGTCCGATTTTCGTTAAGATATACAGTTTCAATGCTAGGATTAATTTAAGATTTGTATGGAAATCTTTGAGGCACTGTAAATTGAAAACTATACATTTTAACGAAAATCTGACTCCATACAAGCATAGAAATTTGTTTCTAGATTGTTTCTGCAAAATTTCATTGACTTTAATTCGTTAGTATTGAAAATATCACCATAGTACGTTTGTATGGAGCGCGCTCCGAATAATATACCCTTAAGGAGACTATCTGGCCCAGAGAAATATACTCATCGACATATTGTATGACCAACCCATCTATCGCAACCCTCCGTTTCGTACTGTTGTTCATGAGTTGTGTTTTTTTACGGTTCATCATCAATCCAATCTCCAGACTTGCAGTGCTCAGTTCATGGAGCATTTGGCTGAGTTCTGATGATGATTGAGCAAAAAGCACAATGTCGTCGGCAAAACGAAGGTTTGTTAAGGCCTCCGCTCATTGCAGCGATTTTATCGAGCGATAATATCGCTGCGATTTTGCGATAATTGTTCTCAGTACATTTTGTATGGGGACGCGCTCGATCTCACACACTGCCGCGATATTATCGCAACCTGACGCAATCTCTTTCTACTACATTCAGTGGTGTGTGCATGCGTGACACGAATCGCGGAATCGCTGCAGTGTGTAAGGTGTCGCGATATCGCTGTCGATAATATCGCTCGATAAAATCGCTCGATAATATCACTGCAATGTGCGGAGGCCTTTATTAACCTCTTACCGCTAACAATGATGCCTTTTGTTTCCCATGAGGCCGCCAACTGTTTAAATACTTCTTCCAAGGAGCTGGTAAACAATTTGGGAGAAAGCGGATCTCCTTGTTTTACTCCCTTTTCAGTCTTGAAGGACTCGCCAGAACGCTGTAGTTTGATGTCTGCTGTACTACTTACATATATGTTTTTAATCAGGTCAATGTATGTTGGTTCAATGTTTTGACTATGCATAGCTAAAAATATTGCTGAATGCTTGATACTGTCAAATGCTTTTGAGTAGTCTACAAATGCTAAATACAGAGGTTTCCGGAATTCTTAAAATGTTTCGATGATTTGATTGAGTGCGTGGAGATGGTCAGTGGTTGAAAAACAGGGGCGGAAACCTGCTTGTTCAGGCGGTTGGTGTCCGTCGAGTTTACCAGCTCTACGGGCTTGTATCACTTTGATAAAAGCTTTGTATAGATGGGAAATCAGACCGATGGTAATAAATAAATAAATAAATAACGCTCACAGGCACATACATTGTAATGATCCCAAACTAAGCACTAAAGGCTTTTATTATGGAAACCATACAACAACGGCACGAACATATAACATCCATGACCGAACCGGGATTCGAACCCAGGACCCTGGTTTGGCAGTCCGGCGTGGTAACCATTACACCAATAGGGAGGGTCTACCAAATTTGAGTGCTTCGGTAGTGTTGATGCCATCGCCTCCTGGACTTTTGTCGTATTCCATCCTTTTAATAGCAGTGTGCACTTCATGTCCCCGTTATTGAAGAGACGGTATCGGGGCAGTATTAATCTAAGTTTATATTATTATGAGAAGTTGGATCTGAATATAGGCTTTTGTAGAAGTTTGTGCAAATCTCCATAATCTTTTTTCTACTGCCATGTTTATTTCCATCGCCGTTCTGCAACTTGGTAATCCAAGACTTTCCACTAGATGAACCATTCGTAGCAACTCTTAAAGATGAGTGTTTTTCCAGTGATACATAATAGTAGAGGTACAAGACTGATCTGGGCTTAGATCGGAACAGAATAATCAGAAATTGAAATAATCTTACCTTATATATTTAGATCTTACATGGATCAGATCTATTTAGGAATGTCTAAATCACACCACAGCGTTTATATATGAATAATTATAGATCTTACACGGGACAGATCTTTTAACGAATTTCACAATCACAACCCACGCCAGAGTTTAATAGATTTATAATACCAGTGTTGCCAGGTCCAGTCAGAAAATATCAAGAAAAATAGAGCCCTAATTGGAAAAAAAGTATATTTTGTGGTATAAATTGTTTCTTTTCGATGCACAGAATTAATTATGTATTGTGTATTCATTAAGATTGACGAAATACCAAGTTAGATAGTTAGTTAGATATAAAATATCACGGTCTCATATTGGGTTGCATAAAATTCGAAGATTGACGCATAACTAAATTATGCATATTCATAATATCGCATAACGTTAACGAAAAATAAATAGTAAGTATAATTTATGAAAGTATTTTATTATTATCTTTTGACATAAAGATTAAGATACTTAGGTCTTCTTCTTATCGTGTCGACTTCATACTTTGAACAAAGTCGCTAAATAGTACCTTGCCAGAAGTGGGCAACCGATGCTGCACCGTCACTAGCTGTCATGAGCTCCTCCTGCGTACAGGTGTTAGGGCCCACAGGGCACGATGTGAGATGGGCCATCGTTTGTGGAGCTCCATACAAGCAACTCACATTTTGCGCATCTGAGGTGTACGATTTGTTAATATAAACCTAAAACGTCCTAATTTGAATCCTCACTAACCTAACCAAATGAGTCACAATGAGTCATAATATTACTAGTCTATGATCATTATTACCGTGTTTTATGCGAATAAACATTTCATATTTCACAAGCGGTATGCGAGGGAACATGCAAAAGTCAGGTTATGGACCATAGTCTAAAAAAAGGATTATTATAATTATCTCAGAAGGTATTTCACGAGCCGCAGATTGAACCTTTGGAAAGCTTGCTTGGGGATAAGGTCCAACACATAGAGCCCCTTTGAGAAAATTTTATCAAAATGCGATGGAATGCACCAATCATGCACCAGAAGACAGGCCCGCCCGTTCGAAGCAGAGACTATTTGCAGAAAGGACAGAAAATTACTCGGGTTATGGGAGTGAACTGGGAGAACCAGAAAATCAGAGTTATTGCGGAGAGTCTCGGAACACCTGCCGTAAGTGTAACAAATGTCCCTGGTTTTTCAAATGGCAGATGATGACTCGCCTACTTATTTAATGGGTCCTCCAAAATGGCCGCTCGCGAAGAGCGACAAGGCGGCGACATCTACAGAGCGGCTAAGGTTGTAGAGAGGTGAGTCAGCAGGCCCCCAGTGTTATGACATTTTACACTTCTCTAACCTTCGAGCATAGGTTCCGCTCTTGCAACTACACTCCTGGCCGGCTGGTTAAGGCAAGACAGGAGCTGACTGAGATGAGGGGATATTTTTTTTTTTTTAGAATATTTTTTTTAAAGATAGTGTTAGGAATAAATTAAAAAAATCCGTAACTCAAAAAATAAGCATTTAAAAATAACCAAATAGTTATGAATACTCCATTAAGTAGATTGTATAAAGATACAATTATGTTTGTTTTACTTTTGGCTGTCCGTCAAGTATTAGCACAGATTATTTAATAGGTATTAGGTCGACTAAACGCTTCTTGTTTTTACCATTAAGGTGATTTCCGTCCATACAAAAGTTTGTCGAAGAAAGTCATAGACGGTAGTAATAAAAGTAGTGTTTTATTTATGGAAAAATAGCTTAGAAAATCTAGATTACGCGTATCAAATAAAATTACAATTTAAAGTATAATTACAAAGATATCAAGCTTTGAAATCATTAATACACAATTTCATAGCCTTGTATCTTCGTAAACGTAATTTGATACACGCAATCTAGATTTTCTTAGCTATTTTTCCATACATAAAACATTACTTTTATTAATACCGTCTACGAGTGTTCTACGCCAAGGTTTTGTATGAAATTGACAACTCTGCAACCACCTTAAGTTTTTTCCAGAATTTTGTATTGTTTTATTAAGAAAGTTGCGATTGATCCCTTTTAAAACCACTTCATGGCCTGATGACTGAAGATATGGAATCTCAATCACAGGAAATATTTAAGCACAGACACGTACTATATACTAGCTGTGTTGAGAAATAATTATTTCAATAGACATATACCAAATTTAAAAGATCTTCTGAAAAATCTGGGGAACTGGTAACACTGATTTAAATGTGATATACTTGGCAATTATCTAAAATACACTTTTTGCTATGTTTTATCTCTTGTTCTTTTCAGTAGTCTGTTACTACTGAAAACCATGGAGTGGTTCTAATGCTGAATTACGAATTTACAAACCAAAAACCGGCCAAGTGCGAGTTGGACTACTCGCGCAAAGAGGGTTTTGTACAACCACACAATATTATATTTACAAAGACATTATGGACGTTCCTTAGCACCAGCCCGACACACACTTGACCGGTAAAAAATTAAAGATTTTAAAATTTTTTCCTTTACTTGTAGTTTTTTGCCAAATTTTATGATTCTAGGTCAACGAGACTTCAGTATACTAGAGCTCAGTTGCAGAAACGCTCATTAGTGTTAATCCTCCATTAAATCTCTTGCTAGCTTTTACTACGTCAACAAGACAAAAAGTGACAGCAAGAGATTTAATGGAGGATTAACTCTAATGAGCGTTTCTGTAACTGAGCGTGAGCGTATACCTAGCCTTTAGCCGCCCCCCTGAGATAAAGGCTCTTGACAGACGTACACCAAAGTGATCTTATAAGCGTTCCATTTTTTCCTTTCGAGGTAAGAAATCCTAAAAATGGTAAATTGGAGCTCATGGTGAGTCGGATAGGAACTGCAGTTTTGTATGGAACAGCAAATTTTTTTGCGATTCTGAAGTTGGCTCCATAGTGAAAGTATTCAAGCCACCTTTTTAAATAATAATACCCACTTTTTACAACCTCGTGAGGAAACCTGCAAGCTTCAATTTCGAGGCATGTATTGTACCCACTGTTCATTATAAGTGGCAACGGGCTCACCCCCAGTCACAGTGGACAGAGTTTCGGTACTATCTACTGGTAAATGTGGATGTTCTGAGGTTTCAGAATATCTCTGACTCCTCAGGAATATATTCGTGAGCATATGGTATGCTATGCTTACAACCTCATAATTATAGCTTTTCTTTGTTTTATTTTTTATATCCGTGATGTTATTATGTTTCTTTGATAATTCCATTTAAGGGGCTACCTGCCGGTTTTGGGTAATTTTGTAACCATTTTATTCATTAACTATGGCACTTTTTGAGCTGAAATTTAAACTGAACCATCTACAGGATATGAGAAGTGATGTGGTTTTTCTAGAAATCGATTTTAATGAATAAAACCGAAGAAAAGGGACTCTAAAGTCACCCCTTTTTTTCCAGTTGTAACCATTTTACTCTTACATTTTTAATCGGAACAAAATGAAAATTTACTATATTGTTCACAATACAATTTAGAATGATGTGGTTTTTTTACTTTTTCGAAATTAATAAAAAATCATCGAATTTTTCAAAGAAAACAGCAAAATTCTGACCGGAGCCACGCGCTCTTTCTCATCGATTAGTATGGAGTGTGAGTGAGAGGAGAGTGGTCCACGGCTGATACGCCTTAAAGATTGCTAACGATAAAAAAAAACATTGCTATAACGACTCTACATACTACCCTGTCCAATTAGGGTATTAGTTTTTAAAACTCGTTACAAAGGTTATCCAACATGACCTCTCTTTAATATATTTATCTAATTCAGTGAAATAAAAGTCATTATTACATCAGGATATTCCTAATTTTTTTATTATTATATTATTATTAAACGATTTTATTTAACTTCGAACCGGTCTTACTATCTATCTAACTAACTAACTAACAATGGATTCTTGTAATCGAATTTTTAAACGATTTTATTTAACTTCGAACCGGTCTAACTATCTATCTAACTAACTAACTAACAATGGATTCTTGTAATCGAATTTTCACCCACTTCCTGTCAACCGATTCAGTTGAAACTTTACACGCAAGTATAGTTCTGATGACAATGCAATATTATGGTAACATGGAGGTGATCTGATGATGGTGACGGAAGGTGCTCAAGAGATCTCCTCGATGTCGTATAGCAGAGCACTCGTGTTTAGTGTTATATAAATTGTTTTGATGAGACCTTTATGGTACTGGTAAGATTGAGGGTCTGATGATGGAGACGGAAGGCGGTCAAGGGATCTCGTCGATGACTTATAGCAATACAATCGTGTTTGGTCTCATTTCAATCGTAGCGATGAGATCTTTAAGGTACTAGTAAGATTGAGGGTCTGATGCTGGAGACGGAAGGTGGTCAAGGGATCTTGTTGATGACTTATAGCAATACACTCGTGTTTGGTCTCATTTCAATTGTAGCGATGAGATCTTTGATGTACCAGTAAGATTGAGGGTCTGATTCTGGAGACGGAAGGGGTCAAGGGATCTTGTTGATGACTTATAGCAATACACTCGTGTTTGGTCTCATTTCAATTGTAGCGATGAGATCTTTGAGGTACCAGTAAGATTGAGGGTCTGATGCTGGAGACGGAAGGTGGTCAAGGGATCTCGTTGATGAATTACAGCAATACACTTGTGTTTGGTCTCATTTCAATTGTTGCGATGAGAACTTTGTGGTACCAGTAAGATTGAGGGTCTCATGATGGAGACGGAAGGTGGTCAAGGGATCTTCTCGATGAAATATAGCAGAGCACTCGTGTTTCATGTCATTTAAAATGTTTTGATGAGAACTTTATAGCACCGGTAAGATTGAGGGTCTGATGATGGAGACGGAAGGTCGATTAAGTATAGCAATACAATCGCGTTTGATATCATTTCAATTGTTGCGATGAAAACTTTGTGGTACCATAAAGATTGAGGGTCTGAAGATGAAGATGGAAGGTGGTTAAGGGATATCCTCGATAAATTATAGCAATACACTCGTGTTTGATCTCATTTCAATTGTAGCGATGAGATCTTTAAGGTACCAGTAAGATTGAGGGTCTGATGCTGGAGACGGAAGGTGGTCAAGGGATCTTGTTGATGACTTACAGCAATACACTCGTGTTTGGTCTCATTTCAATTGTAGCGATGAGATCTTTAAGGTACCAGTAAGATTGAGGGTCTGATGCTGGAGACGAAAGGTGTTCAAGGGATCTCCTCAGTAAATTGTTGCAGTACACTCGTGTTTGATCGCATTTAATTGGTTTTGATAAGGACTTTTTAGTCCCGGTCAGACTGAAGGGTCTGATGATGGAGATCTACTCTATAAAGCATTTGTGTTTGATCTCGTTTCATTTGTTTCGATAAGAACTTTGTGGTATCAGTAAGATTGAGGGTCTTGATGATGAATACAGCGGGTGGTAAAGGAATCTCCTCGACGTATTATAGCATAGCACTCGTGTTTGGTATCATATAATTTGTGTATGAGAACTTTACTCTAGGTAGGTACCGGTAAGATTGAGTATCAAATGTTGGAGATGGAAGGTTTTCAAGGGGTCTTTACAACGAATTGTAGTAGAACACTCGTGTTTGGTATCATTTAATTTGTTTCGATGAATACTTTTTAGTCTCGGTAAGATTGAGCGTCTTATGATCGAGACAGGAGGTGGTCAAGGGTCTCATTTAATTGTAGCAGATCACTCGCATTCGATCTCATTTTATTTGTTTCTATGAATGTTTTCAGTTTTAACTTTGACTGGGAAACTAAAAAGTAAAAAATAAAATAGGTAAAAAAACTTTTTAAGTTAAACGATTTTATTTGAATGAAAACTGCACTAAACGTTAAAAAATAATTTTCTACATTTTCGTATTATGTTGTACACTACCGTTAGCTGGAAATTTGTGAGTATAACCTATGTCAACCTATCTTCAAAATAGTTATGACGAATAAAGGTATTACAATAGGCATTCATATTTTAGATTAATACTTTGTTAATTAATTTTGATTATAAAATCGTGGGCGCTTGCTAGTAAAATATTAAACTTTCCTAAAAAATTTGCTTTCATCCGTAGGTAGTGCAGGTACAGGTCTTCATAGCTCGATGACATACAACAATGAAAACCACATCGATATCACCTTAGCCGTACTATTTACTTTCAAAATGTTTTGATGTTTTTTTTTATTTAGTAATATAAATAGTAACTGTAATATAAATGTAACATTTGAGTTATACCTATTACTATGCAAGCGCCCACGATTTTATAATTAAAATTAATTAACAAAGTATTAATCTAAAATATGAATGCCTATTGTAATACTTTTATTCGTCATAACTATTTTGAAGATAGGTTGACATAGGTTTTTTTACCTATTTTATTATTATTATTAAACGATTTTATTTAACTTCGAACCGGTCTATCTATCTAACTAACTAACAACTAACAATGGATTCTTGTAATCGAATTTTCACCCACTTCCTGTCAACCGATTCAGTTAAAACTTTACACACAAGTATAGTTCTGATGACAATGCAATATTATGGTAACATGGAGGTGATCTGATGATGGAGACGGAAGGTGGTCAAGCGATCTTCTCGATGAATTCTAGCAGAGCACTCGTGTTTGGTATAATTTAAATTGCTCGATGAGAACTTTGTGGCACCAGTAAGATTAAGGGTCTGATGATGGAGATTGAGGGTGGTTAAGGGATTTCTTCAGTTGGTTGAAGTAGAACACTCGTGACGGATCACATTTAATTAATTTTGATGAGGATTCTATAGTCTCGGTAAAATTGAAGGTCTGATAATGGAGACGAAAGGTGTTCAAGGGATCTTCTCAGTAAATTGTTGCAGTACACTCGTGTTTGATCGCATTTAATTGGTTTTGATAAGGACTTTTTAGTCCCGGTCAGACTGAAGGGTCTGATGAGTATGATATAATGTTTTGGGGAAACTCTACAAACAAAGATTTCGCTTTCAAATCTCAAAAACGTTGCATTCGGGCTATTTGCCATTTGAGACAAACACAATCATGTAGGCCTCATTTCTCAAAACTTAAAATTTTAACTCTTCCGTGTATGTACATCTACGAATGTGCTGTGTTTGTAAAAACAAATATCAGCTTATTTAATTTTGGAACTCGTCTGCGGCATCAAGACAAGTTAACAGTGTTACCTTCTAGGACAGCTTTACTACATAACAGTCTGTTTTGTAGGACACCTCATATCTATATATCTATTCTATATATCTATATACATATAATAAAATTCTAAACTTGGCGATGATGTACATTGAAGATATTTGCAAAAAAATTAATTGGGGGTGTTTAGAATACGTAATGGAATACATTAAGACCATTTTTAGAATTTTTGTCTGTTTGTCTGTTTGTTTGTTCGCGCATCACGTAAAATCTACTGAACCGATTTGGATGGGGTTTTCACTAAAGTATAGGGCATGGTTTGGTTTAAAATATAGGCGATGTTTCATCGCAATCGGTTCATTCAATCAAAAGTTACGCATAACTTAAAAACTACTTAACAGATTTTAATGGGGGTTTCAGAAAAATATAGGGCTTAGTTTGGATTAACGTGTAGGCTTTATTTCATCGCAATCGGTTAATTCAATCAAAAGTTATGAATATTTAAAGTCAGTGGTCTGCGTGTATGGAGTAGCGGGTGCCGCAATTAAGCGTAACGAAACGTAACGTAAGCGATATGGATGAAATTTGGCATGGACTAGCACATAGGATAATTTTTATACCGGTAATGCGTTCCTGTGGGATAATTTTCAATGGTTACCATTTCGACATATTATGCATTTGGGAAGATTCAGTATGGTAAATACTAATTGCTTTTTTCAACGCTTTCTTCAGAAATCTCAGTAGCGTATTTGGTGAATGGTCAGACTTTCAAATACGAGTCGATGCACACTGTAAGAAAATCGCAATCTAGCGGGATTTAATTCTAATGATACGGAACTCATTAATTTGATTGAAATAAGTTATAATAAGTGATCTTATAGTTTTATAAAATCATTTTCGTATATTTTTGTAATTAAAAAATGTGAAAAAATTGTAAATTTGCAATTTAGTTATTTCGATAGCCATGGTGAAAATTTAAAAAAAATATATTGGTGCCGCAAAAAAGCGCAAAATTTTTGAGTTACATCTGTAAGTTAAAATCATCAGCTTTACTGTGATGGTACATACTTCGCTATATAATGCTATATAATGAATTTAAAATATATAAAAATTGTAGTATATTTCGTGTCCTAACAGAAATGGTTGTTTTTGCCTATAATTGCCTATTATAAATCGAACAAAATGTGAATGTACTTACGTATTAAACACAAACACTTTAATAAATAAATTAAATAACACTATCGCTTCGTAATCGTAAACGTAATTGGCACAAATTAACGGTGGAAAACGCGTAGCTCGTGCTATATAACATTGTTAGAATTTTGAATTACATACCGCTAGATTGCGATTTAAAACATTGTTCGAATTTTGAATTAAATCCCGCTAGATTGCGATTTTCTTACAGTGTGCGATGGTTCGAATCTTGCAGAACTTTTTGTATTTTATTTTTTTACTCATCACAATCATGAAAATATCACATTTCATCAGCAAGAGCATAGGAGAATCTGAAGTTTAGATTATATAGGCTTTATTTCATCGGAATCGGTTTGCACAATCAAAAGTAATGAGTATTTAAAAATTTACTCACAGTGGTTGAGTAATACAAATTACACAAATCTAATTGTACTTATCATACTTTATGTGCCTATTCTGTGTATGTGTATTTCAATAGACCGACGGTAAGAGGCCGGACGGCCTATAGCTTTGGTCTCCTGGCAGAAAGGCAAGTGCCTCCTGTGGCACACTACATGCAAGTAAGCACCTTCGCAGCCAGACCTCAGTCGCACGTCACGGACACCTGGAGCAGCCGCTGAACTTGCTCCCACTAAGAAGAGAGTCCGGTACTCAGCCTTGGAGCGTCAAATCTCTTTGTTCCTGCCACCGTCAAGACCACAGGGGCATGGGGAGCCGAAGCTTAAAGCGTCATTGCTGAAATTGCGCGTCGACTTTGCGAGAGGAAATGTGCTCCCGCTCTGGGTCGTTCCGGCCGGGCTGGTCATAATGTCTGCCGAAGAACTGACGACCAAAAATTTAGACAATTAACCGGTTAGGTGTGGGACGCCATCCGTCGCTGTATCGACGACCTAACGGCCTGGAGTCGGCACAGGGCGAACTGCAACGCAAAAAGCGATTTTTAATCCGCCTACGCGACGGACACAACACTCAGTGTAGTATTGTAAAATCGCTTTTCGCGCCGCAGTTCGCCCTGTCCCATGGCCATTGGTCAGGCCAAAAGGCAGTTAGCGTGGAGTAGTATATACCAAGGGTGAGAGCAGGCGACCGCGGGGCGACCCACACACACGTGGCGGCGCACCGTCGACGCTGAGCTACGAGCAGCCGGGTTGACTTAGCGCGACATTATAATAATAATAATAAATAAATAAATAACTATGTACCGTGGTACCTCGGAGCGACTGGACGAGGAAGGCCGAGGATAGTATTGTGAACCGCCTTGGGAGAGTCCTATGCTCAGCAGTGAACAATGACAGGTTGATGATAATGATACTTGCATCTGTTTTTGTATAACATGCAGTTACAGTATCCTTTTTTATGTAGGTACCTACACTACCTAATTACATATAGATACATACAAAAACCCACGACCATATTTCCCTTCTCAGGGGGGTCAGAAACAATGCAACAACTGAGAATCTGTCTGGTGACTCAAGTGCCTACATAATAGTACCGGAAATACTTTTTTGTTAACAGTTAACATGAAAAAAAAAACATTGGGTTCCAACTCTTCAGTGTTGCTGCTGCAGGGGTCCTGACTGTTTAAGCCATGAGACTTGAGGATTTGCGAATTAGATTATTAGGATCAAGCAGAGTCCTCTTCACGGCTACCTACTCCGTAGGGTATTGTCAACATAAACTAAGAATGAGTTACTGTGTAGGGGTGTGTGTCTGTGCTTTAAGAAATCTATCAAGCAATTTAGATGTAGTTTAGAGAAATGTATGGAGATTCTACTTTTATTTTAATTAGATGGCAATGATGGCAATATTATGCGATAATTTTTTCTTTATTTCTATCTTTACTTTTTTTTTTATTTTATTTATCTTTCTTTGCATTTCTTACTATTTTTTTCTTTCTCTTAATATTATTAAGAACTTCTCTGCGCGTACGAAGTCGCGGGCACAGCTAGTCTCATCTCATCTCACTAATATTATAAATGCGAAAGTTTGTGACGATGTTTGGATGTTTGTATGTTTGTGAGTTTGTGAGTTTGTGAGTTTGTGGCTCAATCACGCATAAACGGCTGAACGGATTTGGATGAAATTTGGTTTTCAGACAAAATATGTTCTGGATTAACACATAGGATACTTTTTACCCCAGCTGTGGGACTCTGTGGGATAATTTACAATGTTTTATCACGCTCACTAGCGCCGACTTGACTCTGACAGATGCATTTGGGCAGATTCCAGTGTTAAATAGCAGTTACTTTTTTCAACACTTTTCATAAAATCAGTTTAGTGTGGTTGGTAAGCGGTTAGATTTTCGCGCATGGGGTCGAGGTTCGATTCTTGGTCAAGATGACTTTTTTTATTTTAAAATTTTACATGGCTTGGCTTGATTTGCTAAGGACCTGGCTTCCAATCGTAATATCCTGAGATCTGGAGTGCGATTTTTGAATCTCATTTGCTGAATTCAGGTAGTTGAAAATGTCAACATTACTATGGAGATACGCATCTTTCTACTGCTGATTTAACTTTCAAAAATCGCACTCCCGCAGTATAATTTTTGATAGTCAAATCAGCAGTAGAAAGATGCGTATCTCCATAGCAATTTTGACATTTTCAACTGCTGAGCCCACCGAATGACATTCAAAAATCGCACTCCAGATCGATCAGTTGAAGTAAATGGTAAAAGGTAAAAGGTACGAAAAAATTCCGCTTTTCTAAAGTTTGTAGGTAGTTCGTTTTCATATAAATAGATGGCGTTAGGCGTATTTTGAAAGCAAGTCGTGTGCAACAATTATTTATTCTAAAACCTAATGAGCTTAACAAATTTGGTTGATTATCGTGGTGTTATCGTTATAATTCATCGTTCTTAGTATATTGGTCATTTGAGTCAAATCTGAGCCAACACAACGGTACGATAACCTTATAGTAGGTACACTACGATCGACGTGTGCCCTAAGTAGTCCATTATTGCACGGCGTGAAATAATGTCACGAGTATCATATACTATTTTATAGCTCGTGTGACCTAAACCCGCCAAGTTTTAAGTAATTTTTTTAATCATCTTTTGGAAAAATACAAAAAAATCCTCTTTCTTTTAAGCTTTTCTAAAGTACTTAAGTAGGTGGTTCGTTTTCAAATAAATAGATGGCGTTAGGAGTATTTTTTATAGCAAGTTTGCATCAATTATTTATTCCAAAACCTACTGAGCTTAACAAATTTGGTTGATTACCGCGGTATTATCGTTATAATTCATCGTTCTTAGTATATTGGTCGTTTGAGTACAATCTGAGCTAACGCAACGGTACGAAGCTTTGCCAAATGTTTACCAAAAGGCCCCGGCGGGGTGGAGGGGCGAAGCCCCCCCGGGGGTACGGGGGGCGGAGCCCCCCGAAGCACATAACCATGACTTCAAAACCTTCGTTAATTATCACAATCACAATTAATGTCCGACGTGAATTTTACAGAAAGACGAATTTTGTTGCAGAATGTTTAGCCGAATGTTTGCCCGTAGCCCCCGGTCGGTGGGGTAGAAGTGCGGAGCATTTTATTTATTAGGTCTTGCAGATTTTTTTGTATACTTAGATACTAGGTGAATTGGAAAAATACCAAAAAAATCCTCTTTCTTTTAAGCTTTTCTAAAGTAGGTAGTTCGATTTCAAATAAATAGATGGCGTTAGGGGTATTTTTTATAGCAAGTTTGCATCAATTATTTATTCCAAAACCTAATGAGCTTAACAAATTTGGTTGATTAACGCGGTATTATCGTTATAATTAATCGTTCTTTAGTATATTGGTCTTTGAGTACAATCTGAGCTAACGCAACAGTACGAAGCTTTGTCGCATGTTTGCCCAAAGCCCCCTTGGGATGGAGCGGCGAAGGACACAACCGTGACTTCAAAAGCTTCGGTAATATATCACAATCAAAACCAAGGCGTGAATTTGACAGAAAGACGAATTCTGTTATGTAATGTTTGCCCGAAGCCCCCAGTCGGTGGGGTGGAGGGGCGGAGCCCCCCCGGGGGTACGGGGGGTAGAGCCCCCCGAAGAACACAACCATGACTTCAAAAGCTTCGCTTATATATCACAATCAAAAACAAGGCGTGAATTTTACAAGAAGACGAATTCTGTTGCAGAAAGTTTTGCTGAATGTTTGCCCGAAGCCCCCGGTCGGTGGGGTGGAGGGGCGGAGACACACAACCATGACTTCAAAAGCTTCGTTAATATATCACAATCACAATCAATCTCAGACGTAAATTTAACAGAAAGACGATTTTTGCTGCAGAATGTTTTGCCGAATATTTGCCCGAAGCCCCCGGTCGGAGGGGTGGAGGGGCGGAGCCCCCCGAAGGACACAACCATGACTTCAAAAGCTTCGATTATATATCACAATCAAAACCAAGGCGTGAATTTTACAGAAAGACCAATTCTGTTATGTAATGTTTGACCGAATCCCCCGGTCGGTGAGGTGGAGGGGCGGTGCACCCCCGGGGGTACGGGGGCGGAGCCTCCCGAGGGGCACAACCATGACTTCAAATGCTTCGCTAATATATATCACAATCAAAACCAAGGCGTGAATTTTACAGAAAGACGAATTCAGTTGCAGAAAGTTTTGCCGAATGTTTGCCCGAAACCCCCGGTCGGCGGGGCGGAGGGGCGGAGCCCCCTGAAGGACACAACCATGACTTCAAAAGCTTCGCTAATATATATCACAATCAAAACCAAGGCGTGAATTTTATAGAAAGACGAATTCTAAACGAAATTCGTAACGAAAATCTGACTTCATACGAACATAGAGATTAGTTTCTAGATTGTTTCTGAAAAGTTTCATTGACATTAATTGGATAGTATTGAAAATATCACCAGACTACGTTTGTATGCAGCGCGCTTTTGCGCTCTCGGAATAAACTTCTCTTAAGTATTTTATCGCACTATTTATTAATTCCTCTCTGAATTAAATTCTAAAGTCAACGCAGACGAAGTCGCGGGCAAAAGCTAGTTTATAATAAAATTCCCAAGCCCATTAGAGATACAACTGAAATCAACGTGTTTAAGAATAAACTCTTTGATCTGCTTAATTCTAAATGCTACTACAGTCTGAATGCATTTCTGGATGATACTTCCATTTGAGATTTTTTGCAATGACTTAGATTTGGTAAAGTTTTGACTGTTTTGACATTGAGTAATAATTATGTTTAACTTTGTTTATTTTGTTCAATTATTAGTAACTAGCTTTTGCCCGCGACTTCGTCTGCGTTGACTTTAGAATTTAATTCAGAGAGGAATTAATAAATAGTGCGATAAAATACTTAAGAGAAGTTTATTCCGAGAGCGCAAAAGCGCGCTGCATACAAACGTAGTCTGGTGATATTTTCAATACTATCCAATTAATGTCAATGAAACTTTTCAGAAACAATCTAGAAACTAATCTCTATGTTCGTATGAAGTCAGATTTTCGTTACGAATTTCGTTTAGAATTCGTCTTTCTATAAAATTCACGCCTTGGTTTTGATTGTGATATATATTAGCGAAGCTTTTGAAGTCATGGTTGTGTCCTTCAGGGGGGCTCCGCCCCTCCGCCCCGCCGACCGGGGGTTTCGGGCAAACATTCGGCAAAACTTTCTGCAACTGAATTCGTCTTTCTGTAAAATTCACGCCTTGGTTTTGATTGTGATATATATTAGCGAAGCATTTGAAGTCATGGTTGTGCCCCTCGGGAGGCTCCGCCCCCGTACCCCCGGGGGTGCACCGCCCCTCCACCTCACCGACCGGGGGATTCGGTCAAACATTACATAACAGAATTGGTCTTTCTGTAAAATTCACGCCTTGGTTTTGATTGTGATATATAATCGAAGCTTTTGAAGTCATGGTTGTGTCCTTCGGGGGGCTCCGCCCCTCCACCCCTCCGACCGGGGGCTTCGGGCAAATATTCGGCAAAACATTCTGCAGCAAAAATCGTCTTTCTGTTAAATTTACGTCTGAGATTGATTGTGATTGTGATATATTAACGAAGCTTTTGAAGTCATGGTTGTGTGTCTCCGCCCCTCCACCCCACCGACCGGGGGCTTCGGGCAAACATTCAGCAAAACTTTCTGCAACAGAATTCGTCTTCTTGTAAAATTCACGCCTTGTTTTTGATTGTGATATATAAGCGAAGCTTTTGAAGTCATGGTTGTGTTCTTCGGGGGGCTCTACCCCCCGTACCCCCGGGGGGGCTCCGCCCCTCCACCCCACCGACTGGGGGCTTCGGGCAAACATTACATAACAGAATTCGTCTTTCTGTCAAATTCACGCCTTGGTTTTGATTGTGATATATTACCGAAGCTTTTGAAGTCACGGTTGTGTCCTTCGCCGCTCCATCCCAAGGGGGCTTTGGGCAAACATGCGACAAAGCTTCGTACTGTTGCGTTAGCTCAGATTGTACTCAAAGACCAATATACTAAAGAACGATTAATTATAACGATAATACCGCGTTAATCAACCAAATTTGTTAAGCTCATTAGGTTTTGGAATAAATAATTGATGCAAACTTGCTATAAAAAATACCCCTAACGCCATCTATTTATTTGAAATCGAACTACCTACTTTAGAAAAGCTTAAAAGAAAGAGGATTTTTTTGGTATTTTTCCAATTCACCTAGTATCTAAGTATACAAAAAAATCTGCAAGACCTAATAAATAAAATGCTCCGCACTTCTACCCCACCGACCGGGGGCTACGGGCAAACATTCGGCTAAACATTCTGCAACAAAATTCGTCTTTCTGTAAAATTCACGTCGGACATTAATTGTGATTGTGATAATTAACGAAGGTTTTGAAGTCATGGTTATGTGCTTCGGGGGGCTCCGCCCCCCGTACCCCCGGGGGGGCTTCGCCCCTCCACCCCGCCGGGGCCTTTTGGTAAACATTTGGCAAAGCTTCGTACCGTTGCGTTAGCTCAGATTGTACTCAAACGACCAATATACTAAGAACGATGAATTATAACGATAATACCGCGGTAATCAACCAAATTTGTTAAGCTCAGTAGGTTTTGGAATAAATAATTGATGCAAACTTGCTATAAAAAATACTCCTAACGCCATCTATTTATTTGAAAACGAACCACCTACTTAAGTACTTTAGAAAAGCTTAAAAGAAAGAGGATTTTTTTGTATTTTTCCAAAAGATGATTAAAAAAATTACTTAAAACTTGGCGGGTTTAGGTCACACGAGCTATAAAATAGTATATGATACTCGTGACATTATTTCACGCCGTGCAATAATGGACTACTTAGGGCACACGTCGATCGTAGTGTACCTACTATAAGGTTATCGTACCGTTGTGTTGGCTCAGATTTGACTCAAATGACCAATATACTAAGAACGATGAATTATAACGATAACACCACGATAATCAACCAAATTTGTTAAGCTCATTAGGTTTTAGAATAAATAATTGTTGCACACGACTTGCTTTCAAAATACGCCTAACGCCATCTATTTATATGAAAACGAACTACCTACAAACTTTAGAAAAGCGGAATTTTTTCGTACCTTTTACCTTTTACCATTTACTTCAACTGATCGATCTGGAGTGCGATTTTTGAATGTCATTCGGTGGGCTCAGCAGTTGAAAATGTCAAAATTGCTATGGAGATACGCATCTTTCTACTGCTGATTTGACTATCAAAAATTATACTGCGGGAGTGCGATTTTTGAAAGTTAAATCAGCAGTAGAAAGATGCGTATCTCCATAGTAATGTTGACATTTTCAACTACCTGAATTCAGCAAATGAGATTCAAAAATCGCACTCCAGATCTCAGGATATTACGATTGGAAGCCAGGTCCTTAGCAAATCAAGCCAAGCCATGTAAAATTTTAAAATAAAAAAAGTCATCTTGACCAAGAATCGAACCTCGACCCCATGCGCGAAAATCTAACCGCTTACCAACCACACTAAACTGATTTTATGAAAAGTGTTGAAAAAAGTAACTGCTATTTAACACTGGAATCTGCCCAAATGCATCTGTCAGAGTCAAGTCGGCGCTAGTGAGCGTGATAAAACATTGTAAATTATCCCACAGAGTCCCACAGCTGGGGTAAAAAGTATCCTATGTGTTAATCCAGAACATATTTTGTCTGAAAACCAAATTTCATCCAAATCCGTTCAGCCGTTTATGCGTGATTGAGCCACAAACTCACAAACTCACAAACTCACAAACATACAAACATCCAAACATCGTCACAAACTTTCGCATTTATAATATTAGTGAGATTAATGTTTTAATGATATTGCATGAATGCTACCCACTATTGTATGCCCATGTGGCGGAACATAGCTGAACTGTACCTAAAGTAATAATGTCATCAATTTATAATAAAATTCCCAAGCCCATTAGAGATACAACTGAAATCAACGTGTTTAAGAATAAACTCTTTGATCTGCTTAATTCTAAATGCTACTACAGTCTGAATGAATTTCTGGATGATACTTCCATTTGAGATTTATTGCAATGACTTAGATTTGGTAAAGTTTGGACTGTTTTGACATTGAGTAATAATTATGTTTAACTTTGTTTATTTTGTTCAATTATTAGTAATTAATGTTTCAATGATATTGCATGAATGCTACCCACTATTGTATGCCCATGTGGCGGAACATAGCTGAACTGTACCTAAAGTAATAATGTCATCAATTATGTAAACCTATGATTCACAATAAAGAATATTTCTATTTCTATTTCTATTTCTCGTTTCATTTGTTTCGATAAGAACTTATATGTATATCGTATACGTGTATATTTATCTTATCTTTATCTTAACTTTGTGGTATCAATAAAATTGAGGGTCTTGATGATGAATACAGCGGGTGGTAAAGGAATCTCCTCGATGTATTATAGCATAGCACTCCTGTTTGGTATCATATAATTTGTGTATGAGAACTTTACGGTAGGTAGGCACCGGTAAGATTGAGTATCAAATGTTGGAGATGGTAGGTTTTCAAGGGGTCTATACAACTAATTGTAGCAGAACATTCGTGTTTGGTATCATTTTATTTGTTTCGATTATACTTTTTAGTCTCGGTAAGATTGAGCGTCTTATGATCGAGACAGGAGGTGGTCAACGGTCTCATTTAATTGTAGCAGATCACTCGTATTCGATCTCATTTAATTCGTTTCTATGAATGTTTTCAGTTTTTACTTTGACTGGGAAACTAAAAAGTAAAAAATAAAATAGGTAAAAAAACTTTTTAAGTTAAACGATTTTATTTGAATGAAAACTGCACTAAACGTTAAAAAATAATTTTCTACATTTTCGTATTATTTTGTACACTACCGTTAGCTGGAAATTTGTGAGTATAACCTATGTCAACCTACCTTCAAAATAGTTATGACGAATAAAGGTATTACAATAGGCATTCATATTTTAGATTAATACTTTGTTAATTAATTTTGATTATAAAATCGTGGGCGCTTGCTAGTAAAATATTAAACTTTCCTAAAAAATGTGCTTTCATCCGTAGGTAGTGCAGGTACAGGTCTTCATAGCTCGATGACATACAACAATGAAAACCACACCGATATCACCGTAGCCGTACTATTTACTTTCAAAATGTTTTGATGTAATTTTTTTATTTTGTAAGATAAATAGTATGTAACATTTAAGTTATACCTATTACTATGCAAGCGCCCACGATTTTATAATCAGAATTAATTAACAAAGTATTAATCTAAAATATGAATGCCTATTGTAATAACTTTATTCGTCATAACTATTTTGAAGATAGGTTGACATAGGTTATACTCACAAATTTCCAGCTAACGGTAGTGTACAACATAATACGAAAATGTAGAAAATTATTTTTTTACGTTTAGTGCAGTTTTCATTCAAATAAAATCGTTTAACTTAAAAAGTTTTTTTGTTTATTCATTTGTTATCTATACAGTTAGATTCTAAGGATCAAGGCACATAGAAAGAGCCACGGCCGGCAGCGGCCGCCCCGGTGCGGCGCCGGCGCACAGTTTCGATACTAAATGTAACCTGTGTGTGTAACATACCCGCGATAGCCATACGTATATCACATATATTTACGCATGGATTTTTTATAGAACAAAAAAATATTATAAGTTATTGGTTACTGGTGAGAGCTCGGATGTGGCTGAAGAAACCGTGTTAAGATTTAAAAAAAATGGTTGTATCTACAATAATATCCATCGCACAGTGTACTTTCTTTAGAATTCCGTTAATCCCATAAATGCGAGAGAGAGAGGTTCTAAGATAATGATTGAAGACCCAAACTGCGTGTCTATCGACGCGACTTGACGCGAGTATAACTAATCTCATCCGCCGGTACAAGCCGCCGGCTTATGCTCTGCCGGTCGCTGCGCCGGTGGGTTCGGTGTGTTGTCACCCTTAGTTACAACTTCAGGGTTTTTTGCTGTAAAGATAACATACTTGACATGTTGTTACATCATGATACCTATCGTATGATGAAAGTTAATCTCGCTACAATTTAATAGGTATAATACACAACCATCATCATCAGCCTATACAAGGTGTTATAAAAATACAAATAAACCTTTAATTTGTTGAATGTATTGAAGTAATGTTATAGATAAAAATTTTAGTATCATTATAAAAAAACAATAAACAGAAAAAAACTTAAACAAACATATTTATTGCTACTTTGTATTTCTGTCTAGGAAATTAGAAAATTAAAATGATTGCAGAATGTTTACAATGTCTAAAATCTATACGTCTATATCTATATCCGTATCTATTACATATAATAACGTTGTAACATAGCGTGGATGTACACATCAAGCTATACAAAACCAAAATAAGCTGACCTCGCGTAGGTAGAATATCGTAGTGTCGCGGGGCCAGCTTATGTTTGTTTTGTGTAGCCGTTGTTTGATTTGTTGCCGTGTTTAAATTGAAGATATTAGCAAAAAAAATAATTTGGCGCGTTTATACTGCGTAATGAAATATACTGAGATTTGAGACCACTTTTTTATAATTGTTTTCTGTTTATCTGATTTTTGTTGTGCACGCATCATTTAAAAACTGCAAACCCGACATAATAATAATAATATTTATTTATTCAAGTAACAAGGACTCATAGTAGGAATAAATTGAAATAAATTAAATTAAATTAAATTGTCATAGTACGTCCCGACGTTTGGAGTGCATCGTTAGAATGAGTCATCGCTGCGCCATTCCATTTGAGATAGCGCAGCAATGAGTCACATACCTACGTGAGTCCAGCCTATACCAGACTGGCGATCATGGTCAGAATGCTGTTAGAGCTGGCCCGCACCTGCGCACCAGGAACGCGCATCTCTTGCGCATTGTGGCGTAAAAACAATTTGTTCCCGCTTCGGCGAACATCCCTGATACGCTACAGAAACGGGGCTGATGGCCCGTGTACACACGGCGACAGGTCAGGTTACCCTGTTTGGACTTTGAACTATTAGAAGTTGAACGCTGCGAATCGTGCGAGAGGGTGCGGTATGTTGTTGTTGTTTCGTCTCACGGTACGCGCCGGCAGCCGCGTCTATACAGGCTCTCTACCGCACTATTTTATGTTTTATACGTAGTTGTGGGTATATAGGGTGCGTAACATGATGTGTCGCCGTGTGTACATATGACTCATATGAGTCAAAATACTTAGATCCGTTTAAACTTAAAAAAAAAAACTGTATTTGTTATTAAATAAAATAATACAGTTTCAGTACTAAGTTGCTAAGGTTATACAGTAGAATGACCAACGTGTCCGACGAGTAATTCCTTTTTATACCAAGTTTCTTAATGTTCCATTGTTGAGTCCATCCTTCCACGGTCTTCTATCATCAACTTCTCGGTTCTCGATACCCAAGGGGTAACGATAATGTGTCTTGCAAGTTGTATGCGATCTTCAATGGTCCCATTTTGTAATGTGGGTCGACCACCCACATGTGTTATTATATTTTTATAGTCCTCTGTTTTGGGTAAGGGTTGACTCATGAACGGCAGGGAATGGTGTTTTCACGGAAGCATAGAGCTTAGTTCAGATTAACATTTCGGCAATCAGTACATTCAATCAAAAGCTATAATTATTTAAAGGCAGTGGTCTGCGCGTACGAAGTCGCGATCGCCGATAGGTTATACATATAAAATACAGTTTCGTGACGGACTGACTGACAACGCACAGCCTAAACCATTGAAGATATAAACATGTATTTATCGTACAGAGGACGTAGGGGTGCACTAAGTAATTATTTTTCGTAAATCTACCTCTAAAGGGTTACAACGGGATTATGAAGTTTTCCGAAATCCACGCGAACAAAGTCATAGGCTATTTAATCATAAAACGCTGCTAATCATTAATGAGGACGATAAAAGGATTATCTTAATCTTAACTATTATAAAACTGTAACTGAACTGTGTCTGTACATTGAAGATATTTACAAAAAAAAGATTACGATATGGTTTTTAAATATCCCCGACTCGAAATCAACCTTTTTTAGAAATTTTGTCTGTCTGTTTGTCTGTTTGTTTGTGTGTTTGTTTGTTTGTTTGTTTGTTTGATCGCGCATCACGCAAAAACTACTGAACCGATTTTGATGAAACTTTTTTTGTTTGATAGCTTATGATCTGACTTAAAATCTGGTATATAATTTGTGCGGACGAAGTCGCGGGAAAACACTAGTAAATTATAAAATTGATTATTTCCTTTCTGTCCTAATTTTTAAGATCTGATTTCGTGAGAACACCACTGACTTTAAATACCCGAACGAACCCGAAGCCGTTGAAAGAACCGATTGCAATGAAATAAAGACCTAAATGTTAATCCAAACTAAGCCCGCTTTTGTGAAAACCCCATCCAAATCAGTTTAGTAGTGATGCGTGCACACACAAACAGACAAAAATTATAATAATGTTCTCAATGCATTTAACTACGTACAGGTATACTAAAAGCTTCCAATCAAAATTTGCAAATGCAAATTTTGCAAATATCTTCAATGGCTTCAAACATCCATGCCCAGTTGACTTAATATTTTACTGTCTTCTAATATTTTTATATCAGAAATTTGCTTATTTTCACACTTATGGAATTGGAAAAACTGTGTACATAGTAGTATTAACACGACAATACCTTACATGTGTCTTTTTGAAACGAACTAAACTTGTGTCATCACTATATATAATATTATTATTACTATCGAACGCTAATCCGCTACATTTATTTACATCAAACAGTTTCTCTAATGACATTCTGATTTTATCTATTTTATAAATAGCGTTTTCGGTACACATGTGTGCATGACCATGTACGTCGAGTGTTAAAAATTCAACAGCTTCGTTGCTATACAAATATACATTTTTACCACCTTTCCTTTTAGCATACAATCCAGTATCATTCGAGTAAAACATGACATTTTCACCATCAATAACGAAATTTGAAACCTTAGTGTCTTCCATATCTTTGAATCTCGCTTTATCCCCATCGATGTAAGTATACAGCCGAGACCCATCTTCAATGAAATATAAAACGTCTTTGAAGAATACATTCATTATTATATTTTCATTAGTTACGTATAATTCAGACTTATTATGTTCATAATCATATTTGAATATTTCTTGAACTCCTCCTATATACAAGTCGTGGGTATTCTGATCGATGGCGTGTGTAGAAATTTCACCCACTATATAATTGATGTCTTTAAATTCTTTAGTATTAAGATCAAATAGAGCTAAGAAGTATTCGGATTTTTTGTTAACATATCTGAAGTATACTATGTTGTTATAGTAGTCGACGGCTAGACTATATATTTCTCTTAATCCGGTTTTTAATATTTCCTTGTCATAGTAATGACCATCGATGATAACTCCGTCACATTTAGTATCTGGTACGACTCCTGCGTTAACAATTGTCAACGTTATTAGTAAAAGATAGAGATACATTTTGAAGATCTGAAACGAAAAATAAAATTATTTATTAAAATATTGAAACAGTACCGTAAGGTCCAAAGGTTGTCAATGGAACTCATTTCTTAGCCTACGTCGTCCTTCCGTCCGTCCTTCCATCCGCCTGCGTCCCATACATACGACTGCATTATTTGAACCGTTATGAAAAACCTGGCGGGTGCTCTCTCGAAGGAGTCGAGGCGTAGGCGTGTGCCTTTGCGTCCTTGATATACGGTCGGTAATTGTATATCATCCCAAATGTTTGGACTTCCCATACTAAATGCAATCAGCAGATCGATCTGTTGTATGAAGAGTCGATTTTGCGAATTTCCTATAGGTTTCTCTGGGAACGTTGTTCAGTATCATGGGTACAATCACCTCTTAAGGGTATATTACCGTTGGCGGGCTCCATACAAACGAAGTCAGGTTATATTTTCAATACTAACCAATTAAAGTCAATGACATTTTTCAGAAAAAATCTAGTAACGTGCTAGTAACTAATCTCTATGTTTGTATGAAGTCAGATTTTCGTTGAAATGTATAGTTTTAAAGTTACAGTGCCTCAAAGATTTTCATACAAATCTTAAATTAATCCTAGCACTTAAACTATATATTTTTACGAAAATCTGACTTCATGCAAACATAGAGATAGTTTCTAGATTGTTTCTGTAAAATTTCATTGAGTTTAATTTAGTTAGTATTGAAAATATCACCAGACTACGTTTGTATGCAGCTTGCATTTACGCATTCGGAATAAACTTCTCTTAAAGTAGTGCAATTGTTTACCCTAACACCCTGTATAAGGTTTATGTTTTATGAAGAAAATGATATAAAATAAAGAGAAGGAAGTGAAAAGTATGAAAAAACTGGCCAAGTGCGAATCGAGTCGGGACTTGGGCAATAAGAGCTCCGTACTACCAGTTGTATAACGTGGGTCGTTAATAAAAACTACTATAAACTGACACTTACTAAAGTATTGTGGTCACATAGTAACTGAAGATCAATTAACACCGGTGGTAGTTTTTTTGGGTATATAAATAAAACTATACAAGTTAGTGCTATATTTGTGCCAAGTGTCAGCTTCCTATCATAATTTGTCTTACGGTGTCTGAGAAAAATGCCTTTGACAGACGGACAGATGGACGGACGGACGGATTACAGACACCGAGGTGATTCCATAAGTGTTCCGGTTTACTCTGTAATGTTATTACTCTGTGCAAGAATTTTTGAATGATAAGCATAAGCATATATGCTCACGACTATATTCCCCGAGGGGGTAGTCAGAGATCTTCTGATACCTCAGAACATCCACGTTTCACCAGTAGTACCGAAACTCTGTCCAATGTGACGAGGGGTGAGCCCGTCGCCACTTATAATGGACGGTGGGTAGAATGGTTCACTAATGTTTAACACACAATCAATAAGCAAAATATCACTTCTAAAGCAACGTTTAACAATGTTTCATTTCACAAACTAGTGATTTAACAAAGGTGTTCATACACATATTTACTTATCGAAAGTAGTCATTTAGCAAATGCATTGAATTATATTATGTTTATAGTTAAAACAACATTTCAACATTAGTTATGCGACAACAATCTTATTTACCAAATGAATTATTTAGCAAACAACGATAAATCATTTTTTATAACACAAAACGTTATTTGCCATTTTTAAAATTCATCTACTAAACTTGCTGCAACTTCATTTTAAACTTTAATTTCAAATATTTTAATAATGTTCGTCAGTCTGACGATCGTTCTAGGTCTGACGTGACTAGATTGATGGACCAGACTGACGCGAGAATGAGCGTGTAACACCCGTCTTTCATGGTGCTTCATGCATAAAACATACATGCACGCTAAACCAAGCATACATATACGCAAAAATGCAGCATGACATACTAACTAACCTAACCTAGTCTAACCATTAACCTACAGTTTTGATGTTACCGTTCTGCCCCCTAAGCAACAAGCAAATAAGCATGCACTCAAGCAATGATGCAAGCAAGCATGCACACAAGCATGCAGACACACAAGCATGCAGCAAGCAAGCAAGCATGCAGCATGCAAGCAGGCATGCACATGCAAGCAAGCATGTTGATGCTCCGCTCGCTTCGCTCGCTCCGCTCGCTTCGCTCGCTCCGCTAAGTGTTATACATGTTCTAACCTAACCTAACCTAGAATTCGACAAGCTCCAATATGTTTTTCTCAGGCAGGGGGCTTCCGCCCCCCGCACCCCCCGAGCGGGGGGCGCAGCCCCCCTGCACCCCCTAACATGCAGACAAGCAAACAAGCAAGCAAGCACACATGCAAAGATGCAAGCAAGCATGCACACAGGCATGCAGCAAGCAAGCAAGCATGCAACATGCAAGCAAGCATGCACATGCATGTACAGACAAGACTGCGTGGAAGAGGGGTGCTCTGGTTCAGTTTTGTGAAATGAAATAATGTGATCATCGATATTTGTAAAACGTTGTTATATTTAGTAATTTGCTGATCAAACAATAAAATATAAAACGAGTTTCTAACAAAAGATGAATGTTTAAATAACATAGTTTCGTATCGAAGTGTCTTGAGAATGAAATGTTGCAATGTGACAATTTTACAACTGATCACAAAATTAAATAAATGGTTTGTGAAACCTATTCCTACTAAATGATGATTTGTGAAACGACTCATTTTTAGAACGTTGTGTATTTTTTTAAAAATTGCTAAACAACTGTCGTTCAAACGGCAGTGACCCGGGTAGAATACGTATGCCTCGAAATTGAAGCATGCAGGTTTCCTCACGATGTTTTCCTTCACCGAAAAGCCAATGGTGTTACAAATCGTACATAAATTCCGAAAAACTCGGGGGATCGAACCATCGCCTCCTGCACGGAAGGCATTTTTGAATGATAATGATAAAATATATTAAATTGTGAATATCTTCTAGCTAATATAATTTAATAATTGTGTAAGTATAATGTAATAATATACATTATAATGTATTTTGACAAATATTTTATTGACATTGTATGATTTGTAATTAATAATTTATTAGTTGAATTGATTTGTAATTATTTTTAATTTAGTTTTTTCTCTTGTTTTTTTTTTGTCTTTTTTCTGTTGCTAATTTTATTGTACTGTACCTACAAATATTTTCACGCCGTTAAGGGCAGAATATGTTGGATAAGCTGATTTATGAACATTTGTATTCTATTCTATTTTATTCTACCAATTTTCGCACAAAACACTAAAAAAGATTAATAAAAGAATAATATCCTCAGGTGCACCACATCGAGGCAAGGTTCCCAATAGACTGGCAGCTGTTTTCTTAAGATTATGCACGTTCTTATCGATTTTACGAAAGAGAAAATTTTTTTTTTTTAAGAAATGTGCGAGTACGTCTTACTTTGCCGGTTTTTTTATTTCACCATATTGATTTCTGAAAACCTACCACCCCTTTATATACCTACCACATTTTCTAAATTTACATTTCATTTCAACAAAAAGCTATAAGATACTAAAAACTTAAAAGAGGTACAAGACTGATCTGAAGTGCAAAATTATCGAAGGTTACATCCTTCTTGCATCGATCGATCGAAAGAAGATTTCATATTAAGTTTGATACAACGCATACTGAATTGACAGCTCACAGATGTTTCAACCGATGTTTGCGCTTAGTGAATTGCACTTCTGGACTTAGATAAAAACAGAATAATCTGAAATTGAAATAATCTTACCTTATTATAGATCTAGAGATTTAACAATGTCTCAACCACACCACAGCGTTTATAGATGACAAATTATTGATCTTACACGAGACGGACCTTTTAATGAATGTCACATTTACACCACACGACAGCGATTTATTGATTTATTTTTAGAATAGATAATATCAGTGTTGCCGGGTCCAATCAGAAAAGATCAGGAAAAATAGAGCCCAAATTGGAAAAAAAAATATAATTTTTCGTTTAAATTGCTGTTTTTCGATTCACAGAATTAATTATGTCATCATCATCATCATGTGTATTAATGTAATCACGTATGTATTCTGTATTAATTAAGATTAACAAAATAAATAGCACGGATCCATATTGGGTTGCATAAAATTCGAAGACTGACGCACAACTAAATTATGCATATTCATCATTTCGCGTAACATTTACGAGAAATAAATAGTAAGTCATAATGTATGAAAGTATAACTATCTTTCGACATAAGCTGTTTACGCATAAACGTTTTACGCAGAACTATACTTAGGTATAAACCTAAAACGTCCTAATTGGAATCTTCACTAACCAACCAAATGAGTCATGATGAGTCATAAAATTACTAATCTAAGATCATTGTTACCATGTTTCATGCGGATAAACATTTCATATTTCACAAGCGGTATGCGAAAGGACATGCAAAAGTCAGGTTTGGACCATAGTCTGAAATAAAGGATTATTATAATTATTTCAGAGGGTATTTCACGAGCCGTAGATTGAACCTTTGGAAAGCTTGCGTAGGGATACGGTCCCACACAGAGACGTTTGAGAAAATTTTATCTAAATGCGATGGAATGCACCAATCATGGTCTATCCATGAATGCGTTATAAATGTACCAGATGACAAACCACGTTCGAAGCAGAAACTATTGCAGAAATGACACAAAATTACTCGGGTTATGGGAGTGAACTGGGAGGACCAGAAAATCAGGATGATTGGGGAGAGTCTGGGAACAGCTGCCGTAACAAATGCCCCTGGTTTGTCAAATGGCAGATGATGACTTGCCAACTCATTTAATGGGTCCTCCGAAATGGCCGCTCGCAAAGAGCGACAGGGCGGCACCATCTACAGAGCGGCTAAGGTTGTAGAGAGGTGAGTATGATGACTGAACATAAATATTTAAGCACAGACACGTATATACTAGCTGTGTTGTGAAATCATTATTTCAATAGACATATCCCAAATTTAAAAAATCTCCTGAAAATCTGGAGAACTGGTAACACTGCTTTAAATTTGATATACTTGGTAATTATCTAAAATACACTTTCTGCTATGTTTTATCTCTAACAGACTACGGAAAACCATGGAGTGGTTCTAATGCTGAATTACGAATTTACAAACCAAAAACAGGCCAAGAGCGAGTTAGACTACTCACGCAAAGAAGGTTTTGTACAACCACACAATATTATATTTACAAAGACATTATGGGCGTTCCTTAGCACCAGCCCGACACACACTTCACCGGTAACAAATTAAAGATTTTAAATTTTTTTCCTTTACTTGTAGTTTTTTTGCCAAATTTTATTATTCTAGGTCAACGAGACTTCAGTATACTAGAGCTCAGTTGCAGAAACGCTCATTAGAGTTAATCCTCCATTAAATATCTTGCTAGCTTTTACTACGTCAACAAGATAAAAAGTGACAGCAAGAGGATTAACTCTAATGGGTGTTTCTGCAACTGAGCGTATATCTAGTTATTAATTACAATTTGATACCTTTAGCCGCCCCCCTGAGATAAAGGCTCTTGACAGACGGACAACAAAGTGGTCTTATAAGCGTTCCATTTTTTTCCTTTCGAGTTACGAAATCCTAAAAATGGTAAATACATTTGAGTCGGCTAGGTACTGCAGTTTTGTATGGAACAGCAGATTTTTTTGCGATTCCGAAGTTGGCTCCATAGTGAAAGTATTCAAGCCACCTTTTTAAATAATAATCCCCACTTTTTTACAACCTCGTGAGGAAACCTGCAAGCATCAATTTTGAGGCATGTATTGTACCCACTGTCCATTATAAGTGGCAACGGGCTCACCCCCAGTCACAGTGGACAGAGTTTCGGTACTATCTACTGGTAAATGTGGATGTTCTGAGGTTACAGAATATCTCTGACTACCCCCTCGGGGAATATAGTCGTGAGCATTTGTTATGCTATGCTTACAACCTCATAATTATATCTGTTCTTTGTTTTATTTTTTCTATCCGTGATGTTATTATTTTTCTTTGATAATTCCATTTAAAGGTTTGCTAACGATAAAAATAATAAACATTGCTATAACGACTCTACACATTACCCTGTCCAATTTGGGTATTAGTTTTTAAAACTCGGTAATAAGGTTATCCAACATAACCTTTCTTTAATTTATTTATATAGTTCAGTGTAATAAAAGTCATTATTACATCAGAATTTTCCTAGTATTTGTTTATTCATTTATCTATCCATCCATATTATCTATACAGTTCTATTCTAAGGATCATTGCACATAGAAAGAGCCACGGCCGGCAGCGGCCGCCCCGGTGCGGCGCCGGCGCACAGTTTCGACACTAAATGTAACCTGTGGGTGTAACATACCCGCGATAGACATACGTATATCACATCCATTTAGGCATGGATTTTTTAAAGAACAAAACATATTATAAGTTATTGGTTACTGGCGAGAGCTCGGATGTGGCTGGAGAAACCGTGTTAGGTTTTTGAAAAAATGGTTGTATATACAAGGTGTTACAAAACTACAAATAAACATTTAAGGGGGTTGTTTAGACCATCAAACTGAACAACTTTCACTATAGAACCAATATCGAAATCGCGAAAAAAAAAATTGATGTTCTATACTCTACAAATCGACTAGAGATAAAATATTAATGGGATATCAATTTTTTTTTGCGATTTCGATGTTGTTCCCATAGAGAAAGTTGTTCAGTTTGACGGTCTAAACAACCCCCTTAAGAGTTTTAAATATTTATTGTTACTTATGAAACACCCTGTATACAATAATATCCATCGCACAGTGTACTTTCTTTAGACTTCCGTTAATCCCATAAGTAAGAGAGGCTCTAAGATAATGATTGAAGACCCAAACTGCGTTTCTATCGACGCGACTTGACGCGAGTATAACTAATCTCATCCGCCGGTACAAGCCGCCGGCTTATGCTCTGCCGGTCGCTGCGCCGGTGGGTTCCGTGTGTAGTCACCCTTAGCCATTTGTGTTATGATAATGACAACTTCAGAGTTTTTTGCTGTAAAGATAACATACTTAACATGTTGTTACATCGTGATACCTAACGTATGATGAAAGTTAATCTCGCTACAATTTAATAGGTACAATACACAAACATCATCATCAGCCTATATACGTTCCACTCAGGGCACAAGCCGACCCTCAAGTCCACCACGTGTGCCCCATACCTATATTGGTAGACTTCATATACGCATTGGAATTTCTTCTTCAGCGTATGCCTCACGATGTTTTCCTTTACCGTTTGTAAGCAGTCGGTATTACGTACGTAAGTTAGAAAATCTCATTGGAACATGGCATGTCTTCTGTGCGGATTCGAACCCGGACCTAAAGATTGAGTTCCCATACCTATCCGCAACGCGCCACCGCCGCTCTCACATCTCATACACAAACATACAGTCACGTAATTTTTGCAGTTCACAAGATTGTTGAGGTTTTTTTGAATGTATGGAAGTTATGTTACCTATTGATTAAAATACACTATCATACAACTATTAATCAATTTGAGGGTAGTCAGGAACCTTGCTACAACTACTGAATATCTTTTGAACAACTGAACGCTTATCTTGAAGAAACGCTCATTAATGTAAATCCTCCATTAAATCTCTTGCTAGCTTTTACTACGTCAACAAGACAAAAAGTGACTGCAAGATATTTAATGGAGGTTTAACTTTAATGAGCGTTTCTGCAACGGAGTGTTAATCCAGTAAATTCTGAATATCCATATTTCACTAGCAGTGCCCATTGACTGCCTAATCTCTATCTAGGTCCAGTGTGACAACTAGTGAGCCCGTCACCACTTTGATGGACAGTGGTGGACACACAATACAGATTTAAAATATGTAAGTACTGTCAAATGATTAGCGCGATACTGAATGTGTAATAAGTTGTGATTCGCATGCGCTCCAATATCTTTTCAGTGAAGATTTATGTATCGGTCCCCAGGGCATCGGATATAGAATTGCTGGATTATAGTGGCGGTGTGCAGGACACGTGGCTAGAAGAACAGACGGCAGATGAAGCAAAGCCTTGACCGAGTGGTGGCCGAGATCAGGCAAGAGAGGTGTGGGTCCAGCAGCCAGGTGCGCTGATGATATTGTGAAAGCTGCTGGAAAGACTTGGATGCAACTGGCACGAAACAGGAAAGAGTGGCATAATGGGATGGAGGCTTATACCCAGCAGTGGATGGAAGATGGAAGAAAGATGATGATGATGTAAGAAGTTATCCTTGTAAAGGATACTACTGGACCGTTCTTCCGTCCGTCCTAACTATAAAGGGCTGTATGTTTAAACCGCAATAGGTTGGTTGAAAGTCTACAGTAAAAAAATAACCGGCCAGGTTTGAGTAGGGCTCGTGCTAAGGATCCTGGAGGAAATAAATTCTTTACGAAGATATAAGCCTATGAAATTTTGTATGAATAATTTCAAAGCTTGATATCTTCGTAATAATATTATAAATTGTAAATTTTATTTGATACGCGCAATCTAGATTTTCCAAGCTATTTTTCCATACCTATATAAAACATGACTTTTATTAATACCGTCTACGAGTGTTCTACGAAAAATTTTTGTATGAAATTGACAACTCTGCAACCACCTTAAAATTATTGCAGGATGTGCACATTGTCTTAAATCTATACATCTACAGGATGTAACAAATCACCCTAGTAACTGCAGACCATCAAACTGTACAACTTTCACAGTGGAGCCAACTTCGAAATCGCGAAAAAAATCTGCTGTCCCATACATTTGAGTCGAGTTGTTACTGCAGTTTTGTACGAAACAGCGGATTTTTTTTAGCGGTTTTTAAGTTGGCTTCACAAATAATGAAAGTTGTTCAGTTTGATGGTCTCAAGCAACCTTTTAAGTATTTATAGGGTGTTTTGTTACATCCTGTATATCCGTATTTATCTTCTACACAAACTACTTAATCTGTTGATATCATAATATTGTTAACTTGGCGTGAATGTACCTGCAATACTTTGAATATATTTGCAGTAATATTAATTGGGGTCGATTAGGATGCTTGCTACCTACGTAATGGAATAAATTGAGATCATTTTTAGAATTTTTGGTTTGTTTGGTTGTGCACACATCACTTAAAAACTACTTAACCGATTTGGATAGGGTTTTCACAGAAGCATAACACTTAGTTTAGATTTGCATTCAGGCTTTATTTTATTACAATCAGTTCATACAATCAAAAGTTATGATAATTTAAAGTCAGTGGTCTGCGCGTCCGAAGTCGCGGGCGCCAGTCTACAGGGTGTAACAAAACACCCAGTAATACTCAAGGGGGTACCTCAAACATACCAACTTTCACTTTGGTGCAAACTTCGAAATAGCGAAAAAATAATCTGCTCATCCATACAAAACTGCAGTACCGACACGACTAAAATGTATGGGAAAGTAGATTTTTTTTTTCGCGATTATGAAGTTGTCTCCATAGTGAAAGTTTTTCAGTTTGAGGGTCTGAAGCACCCCCTTAAGTATTACTACGGTGTTTTGTTACACCCTGTATAGTAGACATTATGAACGGCGGGGCGCCGTACCCAGGAGGCTGGCAGCATTCCCCCTCTGGATTGCTAGGCTTTGCCGGAGGAAGCTGCCAGCTCTCCTGTTGCCTGTACTCTCGACCAGGCGTGCGGTGAGCTACTTTGCTTGCGGTCCCCACGGACCTAGGGTTTCTACCCCACAAGGTATAAAAATGTATCCCTCCCCGATGTGAGCATATAAACGCCTTTAGAGGCGTTTCGCAGCAGCTGCAGCGGCACCCGCTCCTGAGGAAGTGGTGTTGATATGGGACGCCGCCAATGTGTCCACACACGTGGCGTCCCGTACCAGAGACCTGCCCAACTTCCACGGTCCCAACGTCATAACGTCAAGACGTTTGTTTTCTGTCGGTGCGGAGAATACCAGACGGTTCGAGCACGGCTGGCAATCCGCTGTTGTCAACGCCCTGCGGATGGTGTCGTTTAACGCGGAATGTCGCGGCAGACAAAGAGATTTAAATCGTTCTAGGATTTAAACTTATTCCTATAGAGAGGACATCGCGAACCAAATCGTAATCCATGACTTGTTACCTCGAGGTAACAAGTCGTTCTAGTTTGACACGTCGCACTGACGTGATGCATTCAATATTGCAAAACAACGGGATGAATATTTTTGTATGAAACCTGTCCAATGTCCTCTCTATAAGTAGTAATAATTAAATCTGCGACCGACGACCTGCGCTTTTGGCACAGGACAGACCGTGGTGCCCAAGCTGGTCTACCTGTTCACCGCATCGGCAGATGTGAGGGTGGACTGTTCTGGCCCCAAGCCTCAGGCAGACGGCCAAAGTCAAGATGGTTTTGTCCAAAAGGGTTTCAATATTGGCTGATCGATGATGGCGGGCACGGTCTCTGCTATTGGGACATGTGAGCTTTGAGATGAAGTTACGCCTTATATTAATGTTTATCCAAACTATGCCCTATGATTTGGAGGAAATCATATCCAAATCGGTTAGGTATGTGGTTTTTAAGTGATGCATGCACAAAAAACAGATAAACAAACAAACATTCAAAAAATGGTTTCAATGCTACATGCTAATGGTTACATTGCTTGTCCTAAACGCCCCCAATTAATATATTTACAAAATAACTTCAATGTTTTATTGTTCAGGATGTAAGAAACAACCCTCCGCAGACTGAAACGGTGAACTCAGACCTCCGAGCGAAAAAAAATCGGCTGTTTCATTCATAACTGCTGTACCTAGTACCTACCTGCTCAAATATATGGGACAGCAGATTTTTTTCGCGTTTCCTGAGGTTAGCTGCGTAGATAGTGAAAGTTGTTCAGTTTGATGGTCTGAGGTCAGGGTTTCAGTATGCGGGGGGCTCTCCGTTACCCCCTTTATGTATAGATTATGTACTTAGGTATACAGATTATGAATCTTAATATAAAATGAAAGTAGATTTTTACTCAAAACTTGTCGAGTATAATATTTTAATTTTCTCAAAAAAAAAAAATCGGCAATTTGCTTCTTTTTCCTCTGACAGAATGGTCAACACTATTACATTATATTGCATGCCTTTTTTACCTTTTTGTAACGAACTAAACCGTTTTGATCACTATGTATTATATTATTATTACTATCGAACGCTAATCCAAGACATGCATTTTTAACATCAAACAGTTTCTCTAATGACATTCTCATTTTGTCAATTTTATAAATAGCGTCGAAGGTACACGCGTATGCATGACCATGTGCGTCGAGTGTTAAACCTTCAATAACCTCGTTGATATACAAATATTGATCTTCACCACCTTTCTTTTGAGCGTACAGTCCAGTATTATTAGAGTAAAACATAACGTCATCACCATCAATAACGAATAAACTAACTTGAATATCTTTGACATCGTTGAATATAGCTATATTCCCATCTATATAAGTATACATGAACTCAGATGGCCACTCAGAAAAATATAAAATGTCTTTGTTGAATAGGTTGAAAATAGTTTTGTTGTTTGCTGCATACAGTTCAGACTTATGATGTTTAAGATCATATTTGTATATTCCATTGTTTCCTCCTATATAAATTTCGTGGGTATTCTGGTCGACGGTTTGTGTGTATCCTCCCGGGACATCATTGATATCTTTAAATTCTTTAGTATTAAGGTCTAATAAAGCAGATTTGAAGTCCAATGCTTCATTTAAAACATAACTGAAGTATACTATGTTAGTGTTGTAATCAATTGCTAGACCAAATGGTCGGTCTAATCCAGTTTTTAATATTTCCTTCTCATGGTAATGACCATCGATGATAACTCCATCACATTCAGTATCTGGTACGACTCCTGCGTTAACGATTGTCGACGTTATTAGTAACAGATAGAGATACATTTCGAAGATCTGAAACGAAAAATAAAATAATTTATTTAAATATTAAAACAGATTTTAGGTTTCCGTAAGGCCCGAAGGTTGTTTACGGAACCTTATTTCTTAGCCTATGCCGTTCTTCCGTCCGTCCGTTCGCCTGTCCTCTTTTTATAAATATGGATGCATTATTCGAACCTTAATATTATGTAGGTCGTCAGTTTAAATTCAATTTAGTAACTGATAATAAAAAACCAGGTCAAGTGCGAGTTGCAATCGCGCACGTAGGGTTCCGCACCACCATACAATATTACCAAAAAATTGTGCTCTCTCCGAGATCCTTAGTGCGGGCCCGACACACTTTTGGCCGAATTTTATTCATTGTGGTTTTTATCTTTATGAAGTTTTTTTGGTGTAGAAATAAAATTTACCAAGCTAGTGCCTGCCTGATAATATTCTCGCCACTTTATTTCTAATGTTCATGATTATTTTCAGATTTTTGTTTATGTCGGGAATAAACGATTTTAAGAGTTAATTGAAAAAAAATTTAACAAAGTTTTAATTAAAATCGTGAATAAAATATATTTAGACTCTCATTTTTATAATATTACCTACATTCTACGAATAAAGAAATAAATATGGAAATATAATTCACGTCAAAAAATGACCCCACGAACTTTGGTGTACACCACGCAAGCGCGCAAGACTCAATCATTATGGCGACTCCAATTACGGCGTTTGCCGCCAAAACTCATGGTGCCAAAAATTAAGGAGATTTTGTTCGGAGTTATCGTTCCATATTTATTTCTTTATTCGTAGCCTACATTTGATACCGCACACGGTATCGTATTTCTCTATTTACCATTTCTTACTCGAAAAACGGCCCCCCAATATAAAAATAAAGCTTATGACTTCATTTTTGTTGTTGGACTATTAATTGCTAAATCTGTGCCAAGTTTCAGCTTCTTATGTCAAACGGTATCTGAGAAAATGCCTGTGACAGACGGACGGATGGACGGACAGACACCCGGAGTCCGGACGGACGGACACTCCATAAGACGTGTTCCGTTTTGCCAGTGTCAAGTTTGTGGCAGTGTCTACCCCAATCTCAGGGATTGTTTTTTAAAGAACAAGGGATTGAGGATTGCGGAGCCTCTTGGCAGGCAAAAACGCGACGCGCGAACACCACGCGAGATAATTGATCGGGTCAGAACCTGCAACGTGACTCTCACAATTATTTTTATAAAAGAATACAGGGTGTATGTGACGGCCTGGTAAATACAGGAACGGTAAATTAAAACCATCAAACAGAACAACTTTTACTATGGAATATTTACTATGGACACAGGATATATGAAAAAAAAATCTGCTGTTTCATACATTCGAGTTACATTGTACATCGTATAGGGCATTTGCAGAAATTTTTTTCGCGTTTCTTGAGGGTTTCCATAGTGAAAGTTGTTCAGTATAGTGGAAGTTGTGATGGTCTGAATTCACCGTTTCTGTTTCAGTATTTGCCAGTCTATCACTTACACCCTGTATAATGTCTTCAAGTACACCACATCGAGGCAAGGTTCCCGATAGGGCGGGAGCTATTTTTCGTATTGATTTTACGATAGAGCAAAAACAAATAAACTTTGAAGAAATATGCGAGTCATGACCGGTTTTATTTTTATTTTACAACATTATGTTTTCCGAAACCATTAATATAACTACCACATTTTTTGCAATAAATGTTCAATTCATTTCAACAAAATTATATAAGTTCCTAAAAACGACTGATCTGGGCTAAGATCAAAACAGAATAATCAGAAATAGACATAATCTTACCTTATTGTACTTCTTACACGGATTTAACGAATCTCAGCGTTTATAGATTATAAATTATAGATCTTACACGGGACGGATTTTTTAACGAATGTCTCATGTACACCACACCCGTTAGCCTCTTATATATTTAAAGATATCAGTGTTGCCAGGTCCAGTCAGAAAAGATCAGGAGCAATGGAGCCAAAAACCAGGAAATAGAAATTAATAAATTAGATTTTCTGCTTAAAATCAACTACACCTGTCATGTCGTTCAAATTACTTTTTTATGTGGCACAGAATTAATTATGTGCTTAATGACTAAATTATACAATTATACCTTAGAACATCGACATATCATTAGCAGATTTAGATTCAGGGTTTTTCTTTTTATTTATAATTAATAGACTTCTTGCTTGTGCGTTAGCACCGTATTTTTGTCTAGTAGTTTGAGGGAGTATCTATCCAATCTCGAGGTTTTTTTTTGAGTCAGACACACAAATTGGAAAAAGGATTGTATTAATAAATAGTAGATAATAAACTATCAAGTTAAAAAAAAACACTTTTTTACCGTATTAACTTAGCTTGAATTGTTTAAGTAAACAAACTCACAGCATTCTATTCATAATAGTCTATAATACTATTATAAAACTATAAACCCTGGTACAAATAAACGGGGTATAAAATGTTATACCAAGAATAAACTAAGAATAAGCAAAATGTATAGAAATTTCCCGTCACTCTAGTGAGTTAAATTATATACCAGATTTTAAGCCTAATTATAAGCTTTCAAACACAACAAGTTTTATGAAAATTGGTCCAGTAGTTTTCACTTGACGCGCGAATAAACAAACAATCAGACGGACAAAGATCCAGAAATTGGGCATTTGGAATCAGGGATACCTAAAAACCATATCATAACTTATTTTAAGCATCTTCAATGCACAGACACACTTCTGTTTCAGTTTTATATAAGTAGAGATTCAGAACTTGCACATTGGACTAGCAGTGCCCAAACTCTGTCTATCGTGAACTAGTAGTGCCCAAACTATCTATCGTGACAGTTAGTGAGCGAAGGTGTATAAAGCTTGTGTATATTTCAATTCTTTTAAAGATGCAGGGAACCAAAATATGAATTTTTCTGAAAGAAAGGGTTTTAAAAAAAACAAGCATAGCATATGCTCACGACTATTATCCCTGAGGTCGAAGTCAGAGATAATCTGAAACCTCAGAACATCGACGTTTCACCAGTAGTACCGAAACTTTCCAAAACAAGCAATTCCAAATACGGAGTTTCGGTAACCGGTGTGAAGATAGCAGCCAAAACTTAGCACGGTACTACTGGGGAAACGTGGATGTTCTGAGGTTTCAGAATATCTCTGACTACCCCCTCGGGGAATATAGTCGTGAGCATATGCTCAAAATACGGAGTAATGACACCTTCGTGTACCTAGATTATGAAGTGTTTTGTTATTTAGCTCTCCTTATAGTAATTCATCTTGTTTCTTAGCGTTGTGGGTTTTTTATTTTGTATTTTATTTTGTTTCTGTGTTTAATATTTTTCTGTAATTACATTCACGCATGTTGTTGTAAATTACGGAAAAAAACTTGAAGAAAAATGGCAGATAAAATGCATTATCACTACATAGTATAAAACAAAGTCGCTTTCTCTGTCCCTATGTCCCTTTGTATGCTTAAATCTTTGAAACTACGCAACGGATTTTGATGCGGTTTTTTTTAATAGATAGAGTGATTCAAGAGGAAGGTTTATATGTGCATTGCACCCGTGCGTAGCCGGGGCGGGTTGCTAGTAAAGTATAAACGTCAACTTTTAAATTTATTTATCACAAGAAAGTTGCGGATGATTCCTTCGAAACGACTTCCTTTGACCTGGTCATCATCAGACACTGGAGACTGAGGATATGTAATCTCCATAATGCAGCTAAACATTTAACCCGAAACACAATTTATCTAGTTTTAATGCTTTTCTTAGATCCGAGTGAAATCTGTATTTCAGTATAGGTACCCCATTTCAGGAGATATTCTGAAAAACCACTAGACCTGGCAACACGTATTAAAATATTTTGAAATATTATGTAAAAATCTCAATACTTATTTATGTAATGTTTTATCTCTCTCTCACAGACCATCGAAATCCATGGAGTTGTTCTTATAAAGAATCACGATTTTATAATAATATTATACTTACCTAACATCAACTTAAGAAAAAAATCGAAAAATTTGTATTGGTAAGGTTCAAGTAAACAAGGAATAAATATTCCTGACAGAACACCTTACACGTACAGAACTAGCACTTTGGAGTATGGCCCACTCTCTGTCGCCTTTATTAGTAAACTAGGCCTTTGCCCTGCAGTGGGATTCCACAGGCTTGCATCTTTGTACTGCAACTTTAGATAGTCTTACTATTACGTATGGGAACTATATACTATTACCTATTATGTGGTATGGGTATTGAACAAAGGTGTAGAATATGACAGTAGAGAAATAAAGCGCTAACCTCAAAATTTGAAATTCTTACAAAATTTTGAATTTTGTTTTGTCATAGTGGTTACGGCGAGCTGTGATCTTAAAACTTGGGTTTTTATATTATTAATGTCGTACGTTACAGTAATTTGAAAGCGACTATCGGTAACCTTTTTGGTAATTAACAAGTCCCGAGGCTACAGCACTCTAACGTCATTCACCTTTTATCAAACATAATCTGCAAATAGTTTGGTGTGACAAGGTTGTTCTACCGTGGCCAAATGTATCAAGGTGTACAGTCAGCAGCAAAAAGATGTATGCACTTTTACTAGTTACGTAGTACTAAAGTGTATACATCTTTATACTACGACGCGACGCAGTAAAAGTGTATTCATCTTTTTGCTGCTGACTGTACATAATTATAATACCAGGTTTTACCCTGTTTAATAAGCGTTTAGAGTACACTGCTGAGAATACTAGGTCACTGCAAGTTTAGCCTCATTAGTAACCAGCAATGTACTCTGATTCTTTAAAAATAAACATTATCTATCTTATCTCATCGTCATTGTCACTTGTCGCGTTAATTAAACAGGGCCCAGATGGCGACTCTACAGTTCTCTCTGTCCATTTCGTGTTTTTGCTAAAATACGCGTAATTACGCGGTCGCCACTCAACCGCCACATGACCGCGTAATCTTCGACTTGTTATTAATTATGGTCTTATTTCAATGCAGTAAAAGTCATTGTTTGATAAAGATTTTTCTTCATTTTTGTTTATTCGTTTACAGTAAGATAGTTAAAAAAAATGATAACGTAATTTTGTTTACTTTCTACGACGACCATATTATAATAATGATAAGAGGTAGAGATTTTTGTAATTAATATCAATTTTGACCCAAACACCCGGATGTAATTTTACCGGCCAAAGACGATTTCAGGCCAATCTAGTTTGTCCTAGGCCAAAACGGTTTATCCTACGTGTGACAGGATAGTCTACTTTTGTCTATTCAGAACTGATTTTTAATTATTATTGAAGTAAATTAAAGTACTAAAATTAAAAGGCAATCAATTAGATGAACAATATTTAATTAAAACATAATCAAAGTTCTGTCTGACATTGTATACATTATACAGGGTGTAAGGGACAGCCCTCCGCAGTCTGAAACGGTGAACTCGGACAATCAAACTGTAAAACTTTCACCATCGAGGAAACGTAAAAAAAAATTATGTGTTTCATACAAAACAGCTGTACCTGCCCGACTCAAATCTATGGGACGATCGAATTTTTTCGCGTTTCCTGAGGTAGGTTTCATAGTGAAAGCTGTTCAGTTTAATGGTCTGAGTTCACCGTTACAGTCTGCGGAGGGCTGTCCCTTACACCCTGTATATGTATTATAACCCTCAGTGTCATTGACAAGACGAATACCTATGGACAATATCTAACACTTCCTATCTTCATTAAACTTCAAACGAATTAATTTGTCGTCGTCAGAATATATCATATTATTATCACTATCGAATGCTAATCCACAGCAGTTACCAGTATCCATCAGCTTCTGTAAAGACGTATTCTTTTTATCCATTTTGTACATAGCCTGTCTGGTACACATGTATGCATTACCATGAACGTCGACTGTTATTGCCTTGACGAGCAACTCATCGCTATACAATACTGCATCTTCACCTTCCTTTTGAGCATAAAGTTTCGTAGAATAAGAGTAAATAGTTTCACCTTCACCATCAATAACGAAATTATTAGTTTTAAAATCTTCGGAATCTCTGAATCTCGCTATACTTCCATTGACGTAAGTATACATTGATTTAAATGGAAGTTCAGAGAAATATAAAACATTTTTGAAGAATATGTTGTTTATATTTTTGTTTTCTGCTGCGTATAATTCTGACTTATGATTTTTGTCATCATATTTGTATATGCCATTGTTTCCTCCTATATATACGTGGTGGGTATTTTGATCCACGGCTTGTGCGGCTCCGTTCGGGACATCATTTATGTCTTTATATTCTTTAGTATTAAGATCAAATAAAGCTGATCTGAAGTATAGTCCTGCTAAACGTATAGCTGTGGTTCTATTGCGTATAAAATAACTGAAGTATAATGTGTTGGTACTGTAGTCAATGGCTAGATGGAATGGATGGCTTAATCCGGTTTTTAATATCTCCTTGTCATAGTATTTGCCATCGAATGTAACTCCATCACATTTAGCATCTGGTACGACTCCTGCGTTGACGATTGACAACGTTACAAGTAGGAGATAGAGCTTCATTTTGATGATCTGAAACAGAACATTTAAAAAATTATTCCTCTTATCTAGTCATCATATACAAGTCCAGGCTAGATTCTGGTATGATATTTTGTGTGACAATTTCCAAGATAATTATTGTTATGTTTATTGTTGGCTTTTCGGTGAAGGAAAACATCATCGTGAGGAAACCTGCATGCTTCAATTTCGAGGCATGTATTGTACCCACTGCCCATTATAAGGGGCTCACCCTTCGTCACACTGGACAGAGTTTCGGTACTACTGGTGAAACGTGGATGTTCTGAGGTTTCAGAAGATCTCTGACTACCTCCTCAGGGAATATAGTCGTGAGCATATGCTTATGCTTATGTTTATTAATATATAGGTAGTATCATGTAATACAGGGTGTAACAAAACAGCCTTGTAATACTTAAAGAGGTGCTTCAGACCATCAAACTGAACAACTTTCACTATGGAGCCAATTTCGAGATCGCGAAGAAAGAATCAACTATCCCATACATTTTAGTACAGTCGGTACAGCAGTTTTGTATGGGACAGCTGATTTTTTTTATCACCAATCGAAGTTGGCTCCATAGTGAAAGTTGTTCAGTTTCATGGGCTTTAGCACCCTCTTAAGTACTACTAGGGTGTTTTGTTACACCCTGTATATATTCATATACTAGATACATTGTATTTATTGATATATTCAAGTTATCCCGCGACTTCATCCGCACAAATTATATACCAGATTTTAAGTCAGATCATAAGCTATCAGGCATGAAAAGTATCATCAAAATCTGTTCAGTAGTTTTTGCGTGAAACAAACAAACACAAACAAACAGATAAACAGACAGACGAAATTTCTAAAAAAGGTTGATTTCGAGTCAGGGATACCTAAAACCATATATTTTTTGTAAATATCACACACTTCTGTTACAGTTTTATAATAGTTTAGATATTTCACACCACTTACAATAAATATTATAAACTTTTGACGAGCGCTGGTGATTGGTTTTGAGTACCTACATAAAAGTTTACTTAGTGTATACTGTATACGTAACATCAACAGTAAGTGATGACGAAAGTAACATTCAAAATTATTATCTGATTACATACATACATAAACTCAAGACCAAAATCTTTTACCTTTGTCCCATTGTCTGAGTAATTCTAGTAATTGTATTTATTAATTTAACGCTCTAGTACATCTCTAGTATAAGAGATAAGTGTACTTTTTGCAACCATCAGCAGCAAGGCTGATTCAGTGTTCATGGGGTGTAGAGCATCTCTGTGTTGGGGATGGACCAGGTCTGCCTGCATAACTTCAGTCGGTTTAGGAGTAACAGACGTTTAAAGGTGAGTATAAAATTAACGATCAGCAGCAAGGCTGATCATATAATATTATTGTAGTATGCACTGTAGCTATGTCAACAGTACAAAAACTGACATGAACTGCCAGTCGGTTTAGGAGTTACAGCCGTTCGTTAATTTTTAACTGACCTTTAATCGTTTGTAACTCCTAAACCGACTGACGTTATGGAGGCAGACCTGGTCCATCCCCATCACAGAGATGCTCTACACCCCATAAACACTGAATCAGCCTTGCTGCTGATGGTTGCAAAAAGTACACTTATCTCTTATAATGTAACATAATATAATAGTTCAATCAACATAGCCAAAATAAATGCAATAAATCGTGTAGTCTGGGTTATTATTTTGAGTGGTGGATTCAGGTTTTTCAGGGATTCTGCCCGGGGCTGTTATCTTTGGGTGGGGGGTTTGAATTTACCATTTACCTTATACCTAATATCTCGAAAACTAAGTGTCCTAGACACAGAAAAACCTTTTCTTAATAGTGAGGCTGATTAAAGTTCCAGTTCCCATTATGGCGAACCAGGTCTTTTTCTATGAACGTCATTTTAGAACGTTGTCATTTTCTTGTCAAGACATTTTCTGAGTAGGTCATTACGCTTTTGGTACAGTTGCTATTATAAAATGGTATTAAATGCAATATTGAATTTGGGTGCAGGGGGTGAGTAGGGTGTGAGTAAGGTGTGAGCAGGGGGTGAGTATGGGGCGAGTATGGGGTCCTGTATGGTCCGATCGAAATAGAATACGGTATTAATATTAATTATAATCTTACCTTGTTTAGATCTCACAACGAGTGTCACAATCACACCACAGAACAGCGTTTTATAGATTGACAATCTGGAAACACATTAGAAATAGAAGCAATTGGTAAATATCTAAATAGTTATGTAATGTAATGTTTTATTTCTTTATCTCAGACTACTGAAAACCATGGAGTGGAGCGGTTTTCAGAATCGCGTTTACGTAGCTAATATCAAAGTATTGAAGCATTGGATAAGGAGAAAAAAAACTGGCCAAGTGCGACTCTGACCCGCGCTCGGAGGTCTCTGTACCACCATACAATATTACCAAAAAACATGTTTTCTCCTAGACCTCTAGCGCAAGCCGGTTTTATAATTTGCTGTTTTAACAATCAATCAAACAATCATACGATTGGCATAAAACAAGGCGGTCTTATCGCTAAAAAGCGATTTCTTCCAGATCTATTTATCTTAGAGTTTGCACCATAATCATACCAACACGTTTGTATTAATTGCCGTTTTAACGATAGAGCAAAAACAAAAAAAAACTGAAAATATGATCTCGTTTTAAAAACTTTTTACGAATAGTGGTAGTGGTAGTGGTAGTCCTATACAGGGTGAAATTGATATCATTAGCATCCTTTTAAACTAGGCGTCTACCCATCAAACTGAACAACTTTTACTATGGGAGCAAACCTATCGGAACACAAAAAAAAACAGCTGTTGCATACATTAGAGTCGAGCAGGCTTTGCAGTTTTTTATGGAACAGCTGATTTTTTTAGTGTTCCGATCGTTTTGCTCCCATAGTAAACGTTGTTCAGTTTGATGGGTAGACTCTTAGTTTAAAAGGATGCTAATGATATCGATTTCACTCTGTATACAGGGTGTTTCATAAGTAACAATAAATATTTAAAACTCTTAAGGGGGTTGTTTAGACCGTCAAACTGAACCACTTTCTCTATGGGACCAACATCGAAATCGTAAAAAAAATAATTTGATATCCCATACATATTTTAGCTCTAGTCGATTTGTAGAGTATGGAACATCCATATTTTTTTTTCGCGATTTCGATATTGGTCCCATAGTGAAAGTTGTTCAGTTTGATGGTCTACACCGCCCCCTTAAAGGTTTATTTGTATTTTTGTAACACCTTGTATAGTTATTTCCTTCACCTACATACACAATTTTATAAATTAACGGGCTTAGTATATAACCATTATAAGAAATAGCTACTCCATAATTCTCTCTGTCCATTTGTGTTTATTATGTTTAAATGAAGTTTAGTTATCTCACTTGACCGGACCAATTAGAAGTCATTATAATTTGAGGATTTTTAGGGTTCTGTACCCAAAGGGTGTTAACGGGTTTTTTTTTATAATTAATGGACTTCTCGCTTGTGCGTTAGCATCGCATTTCCGCCAATGTCAAGTGGTTTGAGGAAGTATCTATCCAATTTCGAGGATTTTTTTTGAGTAAGAACACAACTGAGATGGATTGCGGAGCCTCGTGGCAGGCTGAAACGCGAACCGCGCGAACACCACGCGAAAGACGAGTGTTCGGGTCAAACCCTGCAACGTGACTTCGTCAACGGGATCTTATTACTATACGCTGTCCATCCGTCAATCTCTTTGTATAACTATTAAAAGCTGTATCTTTTAAACTGTTTTATCTAGACGATAGAAATGTTACACCAAAGTGCGTTATTATGGCGGATTTGGTAACAAATAAAGAAAAGAGTTACATTACAAGAAATTTGTTTTATTGAATTTAAACTTACATACATGCATCATAGCCCAGTCATTTTACGGAGTTTTGTTTGAAGGAGTGGGGAGTAATTATGAATGGAACTTTTAAACTGTAACCGGTACTATTTAGTGACAGAAGGACTATCTGAAAACTTATTTAAAAAAAAAACACTACGCAACATAGAAATCCAAATTGTACCTCCCAGAAGGCAATTAATTTAATGATATTTATACTAATGCACTAATTTTAATTAGATTCAATAATATAAATGAGTTTTGAGCAAGTAATTGAAATATAAATAATGAGTCATTTATTAGAAAATAAATGAATTTTCAAAGCTATCTAAGTAGAAACATATATTTACACGTTGTTCTATTTTGGACTGTTGCTTGAATTTTGGTATATTTCTAGGCTCAAATTGGATCTTAAATGATATACCGGAAAAACATATAAAATTTTAATTAGTCCCGGCTCAAACCGGCTATCAGATTTTATGTGATTATCTAGATGTAGGTACTTATAGTTGTTTATCGAAAGATGAAAGTGTATACAGGGTGTTTCATAAGTAAAAACAAATTTAGGGGGTGGTTTAGACCGTCAAACTGAACAACTTTCTCTATGGGACCAACAATGGCGAAAAAAAATCTGATATCCCATACATATTTTAGCTCTAGTCGATTTGTAGAGTATAGAACATCATTTCTTTTTTTTTGCTATTTCGATATTGGTCCCATAGTGAAAGTTGTTCAGTTTGATGGTCTAAACCACCCCCTTAAATGTTTATTAGTATTTTTGTAACCCCTTGTATACATACCTTAAGAATGGCCAGATCAATTGGCAGCATACTTAAGAATGGCCAGATCAAATGTACCCGAAACCGACGAGCGTGTATGAAACGACTTATGACTGTGGAAGAGGCAAAAGAGGTATGTCAGGATCGTAGCCGATGGCGATCAATTGTCTCTGCCTACCCCAATGGGACACAGGCGTGAGTATATGTATGTATGTATGTATGTATGTATGTATACATACCTGAGGGTAAAACAACCAATAATCAAAACCGGTCAAGTGTGTATCGGGCTGGCGTTAAGTATCCCGGAGAAAATAATTTTTTCAGTAATTTTGTATGGTGATACGGAACCCTACTTACGCGAGTCCGATTCGTACTTAGCCGGTTTTCATAGTTTTTTGTTTATTTGTTTGTTATCTGTGGTATTTAGCTAAATATAAATATGCTTAACTAAAACACATAATATTACATTGTAATGACGTACTCGTAGTATAGTACATTATGATAAAGTTCGGTAAGTTGATAATTACAGCCGAGGCGTTATTTGCTAGACCGAGCCGTAGGCGAGGTCTACAAGAAAGCTGAGGCTGTTATTATCAAAGCGCACGTGTGTCATACGACGTTTTATAACATACCTATTTGCGAGGAAACAAGGAAATAAATAAAACTCGGTCATTCATAAACTAATAAATCTAAAAAAAGAGCGATAAAAAAGCGCGCAGAATAATTTTAACTTGTTCACAAATTAGTGATGCGCGCGCATCAGCTATTTCTTTTTTCTTATTTCTTAAGGCAAAGGCACAAAAACAGCCAGTATTACTAATAAAGTAAATTAATATTGTTTGTTTTGGTTTCAAATAAATGATTGTAATTTATTGTCAAAATTAATTAAATTAAAGAATTAATTAAATGTTTATTTTATTATATTTTATCTCCTAAAGTAAATTTTATTCATAAAGTGTTGACCAGTTTTCTGACATAAAAACTCTTTGCTAAGATTTAAAAAAGTACCGTTCGTTTTAGACGCAACCGTCCGTTTTACTTTACATTACCGGACTTGGTCGTAATGAGATACATTACGTTAGTTAAATTCGTCAAATAAGAGACCCTTTACGAGCAAATGTGTTATAAATAATATTTAGATGTTTTGTTGATCTAGGTAGATAAACGTCTTTGATTTCATTATAGTGGTGGTGGGGGGTTTAAGTTGGGGGTCAAGACAACACCCGTCATCACTACTAATCACTGCATCCACCAAGGGCTGTGTGTGTAAACAATATTTCGGTAGTGAAATATAGCGCCCGTGACTTCATACGCGCAGATCACTGACTTTAAACATTCATAAATTTTGATTGTATTAATCGATTGCGATGATTGCAATCAGCCTATATACGTCCCACTGCAGGGCACAGGCTTACCCTCTAGGAAGTTGGTTGGGCGATAGTCCACCACGCGTGCCCAATTTGGATTGGTAGACTTCACATATGCATCAGAATTTCTTCTTCTGCACAAAAGTTAGAAAAACTCATTGGTATGTGGCATGTTGTCCGTACGGATTCGAACCCGGACCTCTTGAATGAGAGTCCACACCTCTCTGCAACGCGCCACCGAGCTCTCAGTTTGTATTAACATTTAGGCTTCATATCATCGCAATCTTTCAATCTGGTTGTAAGATTGCGATGATATGAAGCCTATATATTAATCCAAACTAAAATCTATGCTTTTGTGAAAACCCTATTCAAATCGGTAAGGATTTCAGGTCAATAAGTTTGTTTGTTCCGCTGTTTTACGCTGGTTCGGACACATAGAACGGATGGGGGAAGATCGTGCGGTGAAGAAAGCGTATCTGGGGCGACCCTAAGAAATCTAATCTAATCTAATCTAATCCTCGGGGCGTCGCCTGGTGGGCAGGCCCATATATCGCTGGATAGACCAGATCACCATGGATCTCGAGGAGCTGGAGGTGCTCAACTGGACTGAGATGGCATAGAAAAAAGATGAATGGCGTGTTTTGTTGTCGGAGGCCAGGACCCACTTCGGGTCCCTGAGCCGGCATAGTAAGTAAGTCACCAAGCAGGTTCACCACGACCAACGACTGGTTGTTTGTTCAGTTTGATGATCTGAGCCACACCTGTAAATTCCGACACGGTACGAAAATCATCCTGTACAATGTGATTCCATTCATCCATTCGCGACGTGTTTCCAAAATTCGTTAAAGAATTAACCCATAACTTTTGTGCCTCTATAAATCCCTTCTACGTTTACAAGCAACCTTATAATTCCTTTAAGTTAATACGCTACATTTTTGTACTAAAAAAACAGAAGCCAATTGTATTTATCTCTTGATATCATACCTTGTTAAAACGGTACCACCCATAACTTTGTAAAACGTCATAAAAACTACAAAAAATTCCATCTTAAATTCGACCTTATGTACTAAAGCTTTACAGCAAAAAGAAGGTTAAAAATTGAATGATTTTAAAATATCGTGTTCGAAAATTCTTGACACGACTCTCCGACGGCAAAGTAAACGTAATTGAATTTAAAAGTCTTATGTGATTTTCTCGTTTCAATCAATTTTCAACTAAAAGGTTTTGTGTTAAAGTTTAATGTTGCTTCGGAAGGGGTTCCATTGATCTTTTAAATGGCTACCATTTCTCGTCAATGAGAAGGCGCCAGTAACCTGTTATTGATGCATCCTTTTTTAAGGTTCCTTGTGATAAGATCTGAAAAAACAGCACGAATAAATTATAGTATCCTTAGATCCGTAGGATGAGGGCAGCGCAGGACCGAACGTTGTGGCGATCCTTGGGGGAGGCCTATGTCTAGTAGTGGACGTCTATCGGCTGAGATGACGATAATGATCCTTAGATCCTGGGCAGCTTTGTATCTTCACGTCCCAAATACCGCAGTGTCTCAAGACGAAAGTCTTTGACCAGTGTTGTACTGCCAGTGATGACATATGGAACTGAGACGTGGCCGCTCACTCAAGGCCTCATAAAAAGTCTGAAAGTCACACAAAAGGCAATGGAGAGGGCTATGCTCGAAGTTTCCCTGCTACTTGCGAGATTGAATCAGAATTGAAGAGATTCACAGAAGAACCAGAGTAGTCGACATAGCCCAAAGAAGTGCTAAACTGAAGTGGCAATGTGCGTGGCACATTGCTCACAGAACATATTGCCAATGGGGCCGAACAGTGGCGACCACCTACCGGAAAGGTAGGTGGGTAGGCCCCTCACAAGGTGGACCGACGACCTGGTGAAGGCGGCGGAAACTGTAAGACAAGACAGAAACTGATGTTCTAACATGCTCCAACTTCGCAGTTTTGACATGACAACAAAGAAAAAAAATCGTGATTCTTGAGAAAACCGACATGCTTCAATTTCTAGGCACATTTGTACCCTAGATCAAAGTAAAATTAATGGATAGGCCTTACGCGAACATTTCAAACCTGAAAAATGAGGCAAAACCAATGAATGGTATACTTCAAATTTGTACCCACCCAATTGCCCTTGTTATAATAATAATTTATTTATTCAAATAACCATGAATCATTTTGTTAGTAGCATACTTATTTAAACTAAGTTAGTAGGTTCTTAATGTCCAAATTACAATCGTTAAAATGTCAAATTTACGTTATAACCGACAATTGTGCTAGTTCGTATGGACCAATTGCCCTAGTCGTGTGCTTCAACTTAACGCGCTTTAGGCCTATCCATTAATTTTACTTTGATCTAAGCATGTACCCACTGTCCATTATAAAGGGCGATGGGCTCACTACCCTTCACACGAGAAAGAGTTTCGGTGCTACTAGTGAAATCCCTCATTTCTGGTGTACTGAGTTTTCAGAATATCTCAGACTAGGTATCTCTCTTCCCTCGGTGAACATAGTCTAGAGCATATATACTTGCTTTTCTATGCTCGGACCACGAAGACGGAAAACAGCGAAAACAAGGTTTACAAAGCATAATTAAAACAAAAATGTAGTTAGCTACGGAACCCAACGAGAACAAATCAGAGACACAGCAAACCGCCATATTTATTTATTTTTAAAATCAATGTTTTGTGCCGGCGTCGGCTTATTTCAAGCGTCAATGCGAGCCTCTTAATCGCTCACATCGCAAGATTAACTCGCACTTCTTCAACTAAACGAACGAATATTAATTATTTACTAACGAGAGAAGAGAGAAGCGCTCGTTGGCGTAGTGGAGCTTCGGTATTGGAAACGATCACCGAAGTTAAGCAACGTCAGGTCCGGTCAGCCTTTGGATGGGTGACCGTTTAGTGGTATTTCATCTCGAGCGTTTCCGTGCTTCGGAAGGCACGTTAAGCAGTTGGCCTCGGATAATTCCGTCAGATGGCGTTGTAAGTATTCGTTAAACCAGGTCAGAGGCCTATTGGCGGCTTGAAAATTCTCTGACAGCAAGTTGACCACTAACTTGCCTCCATTAACACGCACTGGGCCCGCGTGGTGGAGTATGGCCCGCTCCCTCTCATCCTTATTCGTGAGAGGAGGTCTTTGCCCTGCAGTGGGATTCTACAGGCTATAACTTACTTTTTTTTTTAACTTACTAACGAGAGCTTGATTTATTGAGACAGTTTGGTATTGTAGCCAAGAGTCACGTTGCAGGGTTTGCCTCGAACACTTGTCTCTCGCGTGGTGTTCGCGCGGTTCGCGTCTCAGCCTGCCACGAGGCTCCAAAATCCTTCTCAGTTGTTCTTACTCAAAAACAATCCTCGAGATTGGATAGACACTCCCTCAAACTACTTGAGACGGCTGTCACTACTTGTCTTCCCGCTCACGCTGCTATAATTCCTCATGCCCTCTCGCTCACACCACGCCGCGCGCCTTATGGTGTTATGCAAATCATTGCATAACCTGTGGCGACACGTTCCACGCCTACTTTGCACTTCTAACCCCTCTTATAATGTTATGTGGTAAATAACCACATCTCGCGCTTATGAGAGCAAACGTCGCGATTGCCGCGACAAAACACATACATAAACACACGACCATAATTCCTTTCGAGGCGGTCAGAAGCTTATTATACATACCCGAATGCATGCGGACTACATGCATTCGGATATGTGTAAATATAGAGTTGCCGCGAATACTCGCTATTATTCGGAATTCGGCATTACTCGTCATTTTTTTGATATTCGTCGAATACCGAATAATAGCTAGTATTATTCGGCATTCGGCGAATAGTCGTCGAAAATAAACTTTTAACGAACAAAAGAACTAATGACTTAAAAATAATCATTTTTTAAATTATTTTCCTTAATAAAACAATACACAATATCAATTATTATCTGTAATATATGCCTGTGCCTATGATGTTCATGAAATTAAATTAGTAAGGCTTTTTAATTAATATTTAAAATCCAACAGAGGCAGATTGTGGTGCAAAAAAACAATTTTTTCTGCACGTTCTGGAGCAAGTCGGTTTCGTTTTTCCTCGTAACAGATTTCTTTAACTTTATTGTTTTCTTTTCTCACAACCTTAGAAGAAATTAGAAATATTTTTAATGTGTTTAATGTTTTTTTTTATGTCGAATAGTTATGTCGAGTTATTCGACTATTCGCGGCAACTCTAGTAAATAGGACTTGCGTTACGGAATCAATGTTGATGCCATTGACTTCTACTGGACGAAGGGTCCGCGCTCAAAAGTGTCCGAACCAAAAGAGAATTATAGACCTAATTACGCGACAGTCTTTGTTTGAACGGTCGACGACGCGCACACGAGCGCGCGCGGTGCGCCTTGCCGCGATTGGGTAAAAACTGCGCAAGCAAAATGAAAAAGAATTTCAGCATTTTCAATGATTATATTACTATACACGTACTTAGGATTGTGTAGGTTACTCTCGGCACAGATTATATAATACTATACAGTACAGATGCCCAACGTCAAACAATGGAACGCGACTGCCGTAACGCGGGCATCTTCGGGCAAAGTAAATTGCTTAGATTATCAAGATAGACAGTCAAAGCTACGAAAGCGTCGAAAAAAATAGGAACCAGTACTGGTTCCAAAACCCTATACATATACACGCACACATACATAATTAGTATGGCGCCTCACGCACACCAACCTAAGAAAGTTAGCCCCTTTTGTTTTATACGGAACAAGTGAGAGGCTCATTCTAGACATATACTTTTTCTAAGGTAAATTGCTTGATTTTCCGAGGTTCATGAGATTTTTTTGTAGTCAGATCATGTATTTTTAGTAACAATTTACACTTTTACGTAAACATTAATTACAAATCGATAACATAGCGCCGTATATTGCCATTTTTTAACTAAAATTTCATTTGTATGGGATAGGACACCATTGCTCTCGGACACTTTTTTCGAGAATTTGGTACTAGACCCAGGGTCCATAGTATTCTACGTCAATGGTTGAGGGTCACGTATTACATCTATTACGCAAGCACAAGTTCAAGTAGGTACTAATAGAAAGTAAAAGAACTATTAAGAGATTGCCCCCAGTTCTTTATTCGGACAACTAACAAAAGTCCGCCTCAATTCTCTGTTGGTACATTTTAATTCTGCATAAAGAAACCACTCAATCCAAAATGAAGCTTCCTTTTGAATACCAGAAAAGTCAAGACTGATGTTTGGTGAATCGATTATAGTCGCCCACACACTGATATGGTATTATAAACGTTGTTTTTACTTGATATAACATAACGTACATACATACATATTCTCACGCCTGTCTCCCACTGGGGTAGGCAGAGACAACAGAACGCCACTTGCTACGATCGTGACAAATCTCCCTAGCTTCCTCCACATTCATTAGTCCTTTCATGCATGCTCGTCGGTTTCGGGTAGATCTGACCTGGCCCTTCTTAAGCACGTCGCCAATGTGGTCCGTATATGTACGTCTAGGCCGTCCCCTTCAAACATTTCCACTTACGCTTGCCTTATAGGTTGCACTCGTCAATCTGCTCTCCTCCATTCTTTCCATATGACCAAACCATCTCAACATACCTTTCTCTATCTTTGTCACTAGGTACATCCTCTTTCAGACCACAACGTTCTCTAATTAAACTATTTTAACATAAGGAGGTTGTAATATTTAGAGGCGTGTTTGACCCATCAAACTGAACCATTTTCACTCTCATTTATACACAGCAAGGGCCTTTGCCTAGCAATGGGATGAAATAGGCTGATAAAAAGTGTTGTATTATATTGTACTTACAGGACAGGTACGAGAATCTAATCCCAGTCTTAAACATTGTTACACAAATTTAGAAGGTTTCAATAGTTTATACCATGCCAGCTTCCTGGTTTCAGACAAACTTAAAACTCGAACAAACATCGAAAGTAAAATGACATCTGATCTCTGTAATTTGCAAGGCAAAATTTACTTCTTATTTTCGTATTCACGTTCTAGTTTTCAGTTTATGATTTATAGAATTGCAGATCTTCGTTTGAGGGTCCTTTTAAATCTGCCAGATTCGAAGCATAAGATTGTGAAGTTACCGATACTTATATTATAAAGGGTGTAAGGAAAAGTATCATTAACCTTTAAACCACAGACTCTACCCATCAAACTGAACATGTTTTTACTATGGGAGCAAAACGATCAGAGCAAAAAAAAGTCTGCTGACCCATACTAAACTACAATACGCAATCGTATGGGACAGCTGATTTTTTTTTTGCTCTGATCCTTTTGCTCCCATAGTAAAAGTTGTTCGGTTTGATGGGAATAGTCTGTGGTTTAAACGTTAAGGCCAGGTTCCAGTGCAAGCATCTCTTTCTTGCAAGCATAAGTTTGCAATTAGCCATCCCGCTCCAATTGAAAGCAGGATCGCAAAAAAACGTGTTTTTCATCAATATCTCATGGTTGTAAGCTAAAAATGCTACGGAGTTCACTAGAAATATTTAATGTATTTAGTTAAGTACAAGAATAAAAAGTTAAATATCAGCAGTTTAATCATAGTATTGAAAAAACATAACAAAAAGGGGTAACTTTGGGATTTTTTTCTATCTATTAAACTTAATCTAATCGTGTAATTGAGAACGGTCGCCTATCAGCCAGATCCTTAAATAAGACATAATTGGTTTTCAGACTTTAAAACACAGTTTTCGTTGGTGTTCAAAAAACGGCCTCGACGGGATAACAGCGTCTTAATGATAATTTTCCTAACATCCTGTAAAAGCGAAAAGACAAAATGTAAACCATCTAAATGGATGGCAGACTAAACCAATTCGCGAGTGGATCTCCGGTCGCGTGTCTGAACACTTTTTGCTTGTTAAAATACTTCGCTCGCTGTGAATGAACGTGGAGCGAATGAACGAGTGAGCGAGTGAATGAAACTGCGGGGCATCGACAATTATCTTTTTACTTTGCCGGGGAAGTAGGTTTTTGTTCGGTCGCTTGATTGGTTTGTCGGTTTTGTAGTATTCATGTTTGTCTGTCATTTTCTATTTGTGACAAGGCAAGTTAAATAAAAGCGTGTAAAAAGAGTTAGATAGTGCTAACTGATTCTCTTCGAAGTAGTTTTTAAGGGCAGGATCTTCCGAATCGAACTGTTTTTGCTTGAGTTTTAAGGCATGAAATAATCGTTGTTTTAATCCAGAAAAAATGTATGTTGTTGTTCATGAACTGTTATTGATTATTCTGTGGCTCGAAACACGATAGTTATTACTTCTCTCGATCATAAAAGCATGCAAAGATAGGTAAGTTTATTAATATTTTTCAAGTCTTACTTAAAGATTATTAACACTACATGTTGATGGTGACCAGTTTTTATTGTTATCGAGTGTACTTAATGGGGTGCTTCAGATCATTCAACTGAACAGCTTTCAATACGAAGCCAACGTCGAGAAATAATAAAAAAAATCTTCTGTCCATACATTTGAGTCGAGTAAGTAGGTACCACTGCAGTTTTGTATGAAACATCCGATTTTATTTATTTTTTATCGACATCGGCTCCATCTATAGTGAAAGTTGTTCTGTTCGATAGCCTGAAGAACCACCAGTACATTACTAGGGTGTTTTGTTACACCCTGTATAGTCTGTTATTGGTTACCTATCGTACTTTCGAAAAAGAGATTTCCGAATTTTAGCTCCCCGAAATCGATACACTTTTTATTGTTTCCCTTTTTTTTTGTTTCCCCGAAATATTATTCGCCATTTTTTAAAAAGCCAGATTATTTATTGTCCTTTTTTTTTTCTTCTAACCAATGGATCAAAATTCTGTAACACAGTTTTCCGAAGTAATGTAAGTCAGATAATTTACTTTTTCGAATATTTGTTTTTCTGTACAGTCACTTTTCCGCACAAATATTTAACCTAACCTATATTAGAATTTTAAAAACACCAGATTGTTTTTCTCAGGCAGGGGGCGTCCACCCCGGCACCTCCAACACGCTTAACAAGCAAGGCAAGCTAGCATTCAGCAAGCAAGCAAGCATGCAGCAAGCAAGCAAACATGCAGCAAGCAAGCAAACATGCAGCAAGCATGTTGATGCTCCGCTCGTCCGAAGTGTTTTACATGTTCTAACCTAACCTAACCTACCATTTTAAAACACCAGTTTGTTTTTCTCAGGCAGGGGGCATCCGCCCCCCGCACCACCCGAGCGGGGGGCGCAGCCCCCCTGCACCCCCCAACATGCATACAAGCAAGCAAGCATGCAGCGAGCGTGGTGCAAGCATGGAGCAAGCATGCAGCAAGCAAGCAAGCATACAGCAAGCATTTTGATGCTCCGTTCGCTTTGCTCGCTCCGCTAAGTGTTTTACATGTTTTAACCTAACCTAACCTACAATTTTAAAATCACCAGTTTGATTTTCTCAGGCAGGGGGCTTCCGCCCCCCGCACCCCCCACGCGGGTGGCACAGCCCTCCTGCACCCCCCAACATGCATACAAGCAAGCAAGCAACAAGCAAGCATGTAGCAAGCAAGCAGCATGTTAGCAAGCATGTTGGTGCTCTATTCCTGGTATCATGTTGCTGTCTACTAGGTAATTATTACAGAAAACTTTACTGTGTTGTGTCAGTGTCCTAGTCATACTTTGGAAGAAGTTGCTTCGACATTTTAAAACTTCGAACCCAGAAGACCGTTGTCAAAAGAAAAAAAAATGATAATGAAATTCTGATTTTAAATTTTATGGAAAATGATACTTCTGTCATGTCTTTATAAGGAGTAACAAATGTATGTGTAACAAAATATCTGTCACTAGAAAATTCTATAAACCGTTTTCGAACAACTGAAATTCGGTCAGTGAAATTTCGAAAGTAAGATAGGTTACCGCTGTTATTGCATATACCTACAGGCTGTTAGAAAAAGTATCATTAACCTTTAAACCACATACTCTACCCATCAAAATGAACAACTTTTACTATGGGACCAAAACGATCAGAGCAAAAAAAAACGTGTCCCATACATTAACTGCAATACCTACTCGACGCAATCGTACGGGACAGCAGATTTTTTTTGCTCTGTTTGTTTTGCTCCCATAGTAAAAGTTATTCAGTTTGATGGGTAGAGTCTGTGGTTTAAAGGTTAATGATACTTATCCTTACACCCTGTATTTTGTTCCTGAGACATTCTGGGCTGGCGCTTCCGATCGACACAAAGAATTAGCTTTCATTTTTATCTGGCGATAATAATAGAGGTGATTATAATTCAATTCATTCAACAACTTACACTAACAACAATAAAGTTGAATACTAAAGTTAAACAACAAATCATTAGATTATAGCCTTTTTATTGGCGTTACTTTACAACAAACAGATTTTTTTTTATTCAAGTAGTAGTATTAAATTAAAGTCTTTTTGCGTAGTATTCTAATTCCTTTCTATTGATATCATCACCACAAAAGCCGATAATGTCTAAATAGTCTCTTAACTTGGAGCTAAAAATCAAACGAACTAAGCTTTTGCCATCAAAATATACCATATTATTATAACAATCGAAAGCTAATCCCTGACACATACCTTCCATTACTTGTTCTAAAGACTGTCTCTCTTTGTTTATTTTATAGATACCGTTATCATTACACATGTATGGATAACCACGTATATCGAGTGCAAACGCCCTATAAGAAATTTCTGGGTTATTATCATATGTAGTTCCATTACCATCTTCCCTTCGAGCATAAACTCCATTATTATTAGTAAAAAATATTGTATCTTCACGATCGATAATGAATTCATTGACTTCAGAATCTTGAAAACTTGTAACGCTTCCATTAATGTAAGTATTTACATGTGATCCGTTAGAAAAATATAAAACATCCTTGAAGAAGAAGACTTTTATATTTTTGCCTTTTTCTGCATATAATTTAGATTTATGAGTATTGTGGTCATATTTGTATATACCATCGGTTCCTCCTATATATACGTCGTGGGTATTCTCATCAACGGCTAATGTTCTTCCGTTTGGGACATCAGTGATTTCTTTAAATTCTTTTGTATCAAGATCAAGTAGAGCTGGTTTAAAGTTTTCTTGTTTTTCAGTGTAGCTGAAGTATAAAATATCTTTGCTATTGTAATCGACGGCTAGATTTGATATTTTTTCTAATCCTGTTATTAATATTTCTTTGCTATAGTATGTGTTTTTGAAAATAACTCCTTTACATTTAGCATCGGTTCCGACTCCTGCGTTAACGATTGCTAATGCTACTAGGAGAAAATGGAGCGTCATTTTGAAGATCTGAAATAGAAAATTTAATATAAGTAGGCACCTATTTTAAATATGACAAGGCGTGGTAGGCGTATGAGGGAAGATAAGTCGTAGCAAATGCCGCGCCGACCCCTCAGGGAAAGAGGCGTGACTTAATAGATAGATAGATAGAGATATAAGCATCATCATCATCAGATTGTATACGTCCCACTGTAGGGCACAGACCTATCCCCACGGAGGGTGTAAGGTCATTAGTCCACCACGCGTGCACAATGCGGTTTTTTAAGGACCACGTAGACAGAGTAGCAGGCAACAGCTAGTGGTAAATAATAATTACCATGCTGACTCCAGTTTCAGACATTCATGGTAATATATTATAATTACGGGGCAATAAATAATTGAATTGAATTGAATTGAATTGAATTACGGGGTAAAAGCGAAAGGACACCTCTTTCATGTGATCAAAATGAACAACTTTCACTACAGGACCAACATTGAAGCGAATAAAAGCTTCAGATTTGCCTCCATACTAAAAGTTGTTCAATTTGATGGTCCCTGGAAATAAGTTTGGCGGACCATCATGTTATTTGAGACCCAGACTTAGAGGTCCGGTACGTGAATGAAACTTAGTTATACGTATAGAGTGAAAAAAAACTAACAAAAAAGTAAATTGGTTGTAACCTGTAGAAGTTGGGGGAAAGGTATTTCTCCTTATGATACCTTTTGTATCAAGTGTGTGGAACTCATAATCTTTCTTATTAGATAGTCCACTCAATCTTCAACGCATTCATTGTGTTTATTTTAATAAAAATTCACGATAACCGTATAATATTATGATAGGTAAATGAAAAAAAATGAAGTCACATACACTATCAGTTCAACCAAGCCAAATACGTTTCGTAACGACCAAAACATACCTCAGTGATAGTAAATTATAGCCTGTAGAATTCAATTCAACTCAATTCAATTCAATTCAATTCAATTCAATTCAAAATCTTCCTGAAGCACACTTATTAAACGTCAATTCTTTTTTAAGCTACCACCGCTTCGGAACGTGTTGTCGCGGTAGAGAAGATGCGGCCAGAAACTCTACAGCATAACACGACTTAATGACTATTACAATATAAATTCTTATGCTAAGGTTATTTATACAGTAAAACGTAGTCTATTTAATTAAATAATTGATACTATACAGTAAACTATATGTTAGCGACACTCATTTAGACCCACTGCAGGGCAAAGGCCTCCTCTCACGAATAAGGGTGAGAGGGAGTGGGCCATACTCCACCACGCGGGCCCAGTGCGTGTTGGTGGAGTGATAATATTAGATGAAAATAGCTGTAGTGGTTGCATTTTGTTACTGCTTTTTGGATGATTTGCCTATTTTACTACCTAAGTAATTTCTACTTTTGAATCGGGACTTCTAGAGATGTGGAAGTTTTTTTTTAAATACCTTTTCTCCCCTCCAGACGGAAAGCGTCAATTTTCGTCCCGCTGCGCTAAACGAAGTTGTCACTTTCCACCTCCGTCGAGGAGAAAAATAGTATACTAACCTCGGACAGTAAATAAGAAAGCCTCAGATCACCATGTTTGTTGAGAGAACAATTACGTGAGATCTGAGACCTTTCTTACTTTCCCGTCCTCGGTGTGTAATCTATCTACTATATTTTTCTGTTTATAATAAATATGACCGCTGACCTGAATGGCTTTTACTTTTTGAAAAATGCCTGGGTCCATTTCGCCATGATTCTTTAGACAGTGTTTACGAAACTACCAAATATACAGGGTGTAATACAACACCAAAATATTATTTAAAGGGGTGTTTTAGACCATTAAACTGAACAACTTTCACTATGAGCCAACATCGAGAAAAAAAGAGGATGGCACGTTAAGCCGTTGGTCCCGGCTACTATCTCTGGTGGTAGTTGTCGTTACATAACAACCACGTCAGAGGCCGTAAGGCGGTCTGAAAAACTCTGATAACAGGGCTTGCTGCCCACACGATAAGAAGAACTGTTCAGAAAAAGTGAACACAAAGAAAAAAGAAGTTCAAAGAAGTTATCACTTAAAAAACGTACCTTGTTAGAGATCTTCCACTTAATGGACGAATGTCACAATCACTATAAACTAAAGTGTTTTATAGGTTGAAATCTGTGTTGCCAGGTCCAATCAGAAATGGAGCCAAAAATGAGGCAGAAATTAGAAAATTTATCACCTCTATGGGAAGCTTGCGAATCACGAACATGACTTTTATGATGTTTATATACTACAAAATATGACAATACGGTGAAAATGTAATGAAAATGTGGCAAATTTTCTGCATGTATCTTTGATAGATCGGAAGTTAGAATTTGTGGTAAATTGTTAAAAATACTTTTTACTAATAATTTTTGTAAGAATCATCATAGTAGGTATTATGAAATGGCAATAAGCAATAAGCATATCCTCACGACTATATTCCCCGAGAGATATTCTGAAACCTCAGAACATCCACGTTTCACTAGAAGTACCGAAAAGCAAAAAAGCAATAATAAGAATAATAAGTCGCAAGTTTACCAAAAAGGTGACGATGTATTTTATTCTGTGTACCCATTAGTACATTGATATCGTTGTGTGTACCTATAAAGTGTGATTGAATAATAAAGTTTGTTAAAAATAGCACTATGTAACATTGTAAACCCAGCCCCTAAGTGTGATATCGTATTCTGAACATCTATATTGCCACTATCTTACACTTACTGTGGCACTGAATGAGTGCCCAAACTCGTAAATTGTGAGCCCATTGCCTTCTTGTAATGGACAGTGGACTCAACGAAAAATTTAGGAATATTTCCGTCACCGTAAAGCTATCTTTCTCTTGATGTACCAGATCTTCAGACATATTACAATTATTGTATAACTAGCTTTTGCCCGCGACTTCGTCTGCGTTGACTTTAGAATTTAATTCAGAGAGGATTTAATAAATAGTGCGATAAAATACTTAAGAGAAGTTTATTCCGAGAGCGCAAAAGCGCGCTGCATACAAACGTAGTCTGGTGATATTTTCAATACTATCCAATTAATGTCAATGAAACTTTTCAGAAACAATCTAGAAACTAATCTCTATGTTCGTATGAAGTCAGATTTTCGTTACGAATTTCGTTTAGAATTCGTCTTTCTATAAAATTCACGCCTTGGTTTTGATTGTGATATATATTAGCGAAGCTTTTGAAGTCATGGTTGTGTCCTTCAGGGGGGCTCCGCCCCCCGTACCCCCGGGGGGCTCCGCCCCTCCACCCCGCCGACCGGGGGTTTCGGGCAAACATTCGGCAAAACTTTCTGCAACTGAATTCGTCTTTCTGTAAAATTCACGCCTTGGTTTTGATTGTGATATATATTAGCGAAGCATTTGAAGTCATGGTTGTGCCCCTCGGGGGGCTCCGCCCCCGTACCCCCGGGGGTGCACCGCCCCTCCACCTCACCGACCGGGGGTTTCGGTCAAATGTTACATAACAGAATTGGTCTTTCTGTAAAATTCACGCCTTGTTTTTGATTGTGATATATAAGCGAAGCTTTTGAAGTCATGGTTGTGTTCTCCGGGGGGCTCCGCCCCCCGTACCCCCGGGAAGGCTCCGCCCCTCCACCCCACCGACTGGGGGCTTCGGGCATACATTACATAACAGAATTCGTCTTTCTGTCAAATTCACGCCTTGGTTTTGATTGTGATATATTAGCGAAGCTTTTGAAGTCATGGTTGTGTCCTTCGCCGCTCCATCCCAAGGGGGCTTTGGGCAAACATGCGGCAAAGCTTCGTACTGTTGCGTTAGCTCAGATTGTACTCAAAGACCAATATACTAAAGAACGATTAATTGTAACGATAATACCGCGTTAATCAACCAAATTTGTTAAGCTCATTAGGTTTTGGAATAAATAATTGATGCAAACTTGCTATAAAAAATACCCCTAACGCCATCTATTTATTTGAAAACGAACTACCTACTTTAGAAAAGCTTAAAAGAAAGAGGATTTTTTTGGTATTTTTCCAATTCTCCTAGTATCTAAGTATACAAAAAAATCTGCAAGACCTAATAAATAAAATGCTCCGCACTTCTACCCCACCGACCGGGGGCTACGGGCAAACATTCGGCTAAACATTCTGCAACAAAATTCGTCTTTCTGTAAAATTCACGTCTGACATTAATTGTGATTGTGATAATTAACGTAGCTTTTGAAGTCATGGTTATGTGCTTCGGGGGGCTCCGCCCCCCGTACCCCCGGGGGGGCTTCGCCCCTCCACCCCGCCGGGGCCTTTTGGTAAACATTTGGCAAAGCTTCGTACCGTTGCGTTAGCTCAGATTGTACTCAAACGACCAATATACTAAGAACGATGAATTATAACGATAATACCGCGTTAATCAACCAAATTTGTTAAGCTCAGTAGGTTTTGGAATAAATAATTGATGCAAACTTGCTATAAAAAATACCCCTAACGCCATCTATTTATTTGAAAACGAACTACCTACTTACTTTAGAAAAGCTTAAAAGAAAGAGGATTTTTTTTGTATTTTTCCAAAAGATGATTAAAAAAATTACTTAAAACTTGGCGGGTTTAGGTCACACGAGCTATAAAATAGTACCTATATGATACTCGTGACATTATTTCACGCCGTGCAATAATGGACTACTTAGGGCACACGTCGATCGTAGTGTACCTACTATAAGGTTATCGTACCGTTGTGTTGGCTCAGATTTGACTCAAATGACCAATATACTAAGAACGATGAATTATAACGATAAGACCACGATAATCAACCAAATTTGTTAAGCTCATTAGGTTTTAGAATAAATAATTGTTGCACACGACTTGCTTTCAAAATACGCCTAACGCCATCTATTTATATGAAAACGAACTACCTAGAAACTTTAGAAAAGTGGGATTTTTTCGTATTTTTCCAATTTACCTAGTAAGTTTCTGACCATTCACCTTTTACCTTTTACCATTTACATCAACTGATCGATCTGGAGTGCGATTTTTTAATGTCATTCGGTGGGCTAAGCAGTTGAAAATGTCAAAATTGCTATGGAGATACGCATCTTTCTACTGCTGATTTGACTTTCAAAAATTATACTGCGGGAGTGCGATTTTTGAAAGTTAAATCAGCAGTAGAAAGATGCGTATCTCCATAGTAATTTTGACATTTTCAACTACCTGAATTCAGCAAATGAGATTCAAAAATCGCACTCCAGATCTCAGGATATTACGATTGGAAGTCAGATCCTTAGCAAATCAAGCCAAGCCATGTAAAATTTTAAAATAAAAAAAGTCATCTCGACCAAGAATCGAACCTCGACCCCATGCGCGAAAATCTAACCGCTTACCAACCACGCTAAACTGATTTTATGAAAAGTGTTGAAAAAAGGAACTGCTATTTAACACTGGAATCTGCCCAAATGCATCTGTCAGAGTCAAGTCGGCGCTAGTGAGCGTGATAAAACATTGTAAATTATCCCACAGAGTCCCACAGCTGGGGTAAAAAGTATCCTATGTGTTAATCCAGAACATATTTTGTCTGAAAACCAAATTTCATCCAAATCCGTTCAGCCGTTTATGCGTGATTGAGCCACAAACTCACAAACTCACAAACTCACAAACTCACAAACATACAAACATCCAAACATCGTCACAAACTTTCGCATTTATAATATTAGTGAGAAGTGAGATGAGATTAGTTTTTTTTAAGATGCAGCGAATTAGAATCTGAAATTCTTATCAACTCATTGAAAAAACAAGCTTTTAGGAAGTAGTTACGACTTCATTTGTAGATTGTATGAAGACAAAATAAGTTTAAAAGACAAAAAAAGTTGTTTTTGCAAATATTTCAGAATTTTGTAATAATTATATTTTTAATGATTTTTAATATTAATGTTTACCACCTCATATTCGTGAGAGGAGGCCTTTGCCCTGCAGTGGGATCCTACAGGCTATAACTTACTTAAAACCCGACCAGAAAAATAAAAAACCTCGCCATGTTGCGGAAAATCATCGGAACTAATTTTTGTGCTTGGATTATTGAAATTAAAGGTTATAGTCGATTGCAGCGCCCCCAAACCAGGTTTTTATATTTCTGGTCAGGCTTTACATACTTATTAAGATCCTTTTTATAAAACCGTTTCTTTTGACCTGGTAATGATGACTGGTAATGATGACTGAGGATATGGAACCTCCACAATGCTACTAAATATTTAAGCCCATACACGCTGATGACATAGAAAAGAGACATGGTCGCTCACTCATGGCCTTGTGAAAAGGCTGAAAGTTACCCAAAGGGCAATGGAGAGGGCTATGCTCGGAGTTTCCCTGATCTAAGATCAAATCAGAAATGAAGAGATCCGTAGTAGCCCAAAGAATTGCTAAACTAAAGTGGCAGTGGGCGGGTCAAATTGCTCGCAGAACTGATGGCCGATGGGGACGAAAAGTTTTCTTGTGGCGACCGCGTACCAGAAAGCGCAGCGTGGGTAGGCCCCCCACACGGTGGACGGACGACCTGGTGAAAGCGGCGGGAACCCGTTGTTAAAGCGATCAAGGATCCTAGGGGAGGCGTATGTCCAGCAGTGGACGTCCATCGGCTGAGATGATGATACACGATGTATCTAGTTGTGAAATTTGCTGATGCCAGTAAAATAATTATTTTAGTAGATGTCCTGAAAAATCTGGAGAACTGGTAACACTGATTTAAATGTAATATATTTGGAAATTATCTAAAATACCCATATTTGTCATGTTTTATCTCTCACAGACTACTGAAAACCATGGAGTGGTTCTAATGCAGATTTACGAGTTTACAGAGTAATCTAACTTATTTATTTACTTGGCCGGTAGCATCATCGAATTTATTTCTATACTTGTGTTATGTATGAGACCTTGCTTCTTGTCAAATTTCATGATTCCACGGGAAGAACCCCATTGATTCGATTTGCGAATTGAGAGTATCAAAATATGACATAAATATAATAAAATAAATGTTTGCATTTTTTACTCCTTCAAGGGACTGTAAAGTTTAGTATTTGATATTAATTTCATTTCTATAAGCTACCCGTCCCTGAAAAAGACAGATGGACCACAAAGTGATCCTATACTTAAGTGTTAGGTTTTTTCCTTTTGAGGTACCTAGAGTACGGTATCCTAAAAATGGTAAATACATTTGAAATGGGTAGTTAAGTACTGCAGTTTTATATGGAACAGCAGATTTTTTTTGCGATTCCGAAGTTGGCTCCATAGCACGGAATATCTAAGAGTACAACAGAAGCTTTACTATCTAGAACGCTCGCTCCAAACGCGACTGACACTCGCACATTGACTCTCTGTGGATGAATGTCACGCACACAGTAACTCTCTGTGCGTGAATGGTAAGGGATGTCAGCAACGCAAGATTGGAACGAGAGTAAGTAATTACATCTATACTAAGGTCACGCGTGCGATGCAATGAGCGCGTAGCATTCGACTGAAATAGGCCGCGACGTCGCGGCGCGACCGCCGCGTAGGTAAATTTTTTTATGCTACAGAGGATGTCATATAGGCATAGTGAAAGTATTTATTTATAATGAGCTAACCCACCCTTTTAAATATTATTACCTACTTTTTTACAACCTCATAATTATACCAATAATATAGCTATAACTACTCTACATATCACTCTGTCCAATTTAGGTTTTAGTTTAATAGTACGGTCCCCAATAGACATCAAGACAACTTCCGTGGGACTCAGCTCCGCCATACAGACAACTGGTATGTACTTGTTGGGTATGTTTTCCTGAACACAAAAAGTGCGGTAGTCACTTCCTAAGGGTATGGAGGGGGGAGCTGTGACGTAGTAAAGATGGCGGCCGACCCTTTCTATTAATCGGTAATTTCTAGATAACTACTAAACCGATTTACTTAAATAAGGTATCAAATGAAAGGCCATGTAATGTACATTATTTTATTTCATACATGCTTTCATGTAAAGCTAATATCAAATGAAATAACTTAAAAAAACACAATTTTTAAAAAAAATCCAAAAATTATTATGTAAATAGCTCGGTAACCGTTAGGATTGTGGAAATTTAACTTATTATAAAACGTTTTGCTACTTTTATCAGGTTTTTAATAAACTTTAAATCATTACAATCGAGTAATAAATGACGAAGTTACAGTCGTTTTAGTGAGCGGAGTCCCTGTACGAAGAATCTCAAATTGATGTAACTGGACTGGTTTTCTATTAAATAACTAGTAAAAAGTATGATAATTATACGTACACGAATATGAAATTGTAATAATAATGTTTTTTAAGAATTTAGGTAAGTACTAGGGTATCATCATCATCATCATTTCAGCCTTTTTATACGTCCAATGATGAACATGAGCCCTAGTGGGGGACTAGGGCATGCTCCCGGGAAATACTGGTACCGAAAATACCGGATAATAATTAATTAAATTGTCTTCTAAAATCTTCAGTAAGTAGAATTAATTATACTTTAAATAAAAATTTTAAAATAATCCAATGTAATGATAATTCTCTCTTATAATTTTTATAATTTTCATATCATGTCGATCTTGTGAGGGACTGTGCTTTCCGGTACGCGGTCGCCATTCAAGAAGTGTTCGGCCCCATCGGCCACCTGTTTTGCTTGCCATCTGCCCAGTCCATTCCCACTTGAGTTTAGCAATTTTTCTAGTTATATCGGCTACCTTGGTTCTTTTGCGAAGCTCATTTCTGATTTGGTCTCGCAGGGAAACTGTGAGCATAGCCGTCATAATTGCCCTTTAAGTGAATTTTTACCTTTTCATGAGGCCTTTAGTGAGCGATCACGTCTTAGTTCCATATGTCATCACTGGCAGTAAGTACTGGTCAAAGACTTTCTTTTTGAGACAGAGAATGAGGTATTTGGGACTACACTCCTTTGAATCAAAGGATTTCTACGAGAAAGTTTTCGATTCCATCGAGTCCACAAACGCTAAGAAAAGAGGTAAGTTATACTCTTCGGTCTTTTGTATAATATGCTAGAGCGTGTGTATGTGGTCTACGGTGCTGAAGCCTTTTTGAAAGTCGTCGAACCTACGCGCTAGACAGTTCGCAACGACTCTCGACAGCTCATGGCTTAAAAGCGAAATCAACAGCATAGTGCTTCAGGAGGGCATTCTTGCCTTGTTTAAACCGTGGAACAGTCACGGAATAGAACATTACTAACCATTGGTTGCCAAAAATTTAGTTGTCATGGCCCAATGCTGAGACTGGAGAACCTCAGTAGAATGCTTTGACCTTGCAGAGCGTCCAAACTATTTGGTTTAAAAATGAACATGGAAAAGACGAAAATCATGTCTTATGTAGAACGTATAAGGAAAACATTGAGTTCTACCCACTCCTGTGAAGATTAGAGACTCTGTGCTCAAAGTTGTTGACGATTATGTATAACTGGGATACACTGTCCAGTTAGTAGATCCGTAGGTCTAAACTTCAAATTCACCACGACTGGGCAGCGTTCGAGAAGATACGTAATATCTTGTAGTCCCAAATACCGCATTCTCTGTCTCAAAAAGAAAGTCTTTGACCAGTGCTTACTGCCAATGATGCCATACCGGACTTAGACGTGATACTCTTGAAAAGGGTGAAATTCATTCCAAGGGCAATTATGACGGCTATGGTCACAGTTTCCCCGCGAGACCAAATCAGAAATGAGCTTCGCAGAAGAACCAAGGTAGCCGATATAGCAAGAACAATTGCTAAACTCAAGTGGCAATGGACTGGGCACATGGATAGCAAAACAGGTGGCCGATGGGGCCGAATAGTTCTTGAATGGCAACCGCGTACCGCACAGTCCCTCACAAGATCAACCGACGACCAGGTGAAGGTGGCGGGATCCCATTATTGGATAAGGGCAGTGCTGGACCAGTCGTTGTGGCGATCCTTGGGGGAGGCCTTTGTCCAGCAATCGACATCTTTTGGTTGTGATGATGATGATCAATATGAAAATTGTAAAAGTTACAAGAGAGAATAATTATTTCATTAGATTAATTAAAAATTTCCATAGTATAATTAAATCTACTTACTGAGGATTTTAGAAAGCATTTTAATTATTTATTAATTAAATTGTTGAGTACCGAAAGTATCGAAAGAACCGGGATTTATTTCCTGAAGTACCGGTGCTAGATAGCCTCAGAAATCCCGGGAATTCCCGTTATTTTTGGTACCAGGATTTCCCGGGAGCATGCCCTAGTCCCCCACTAGGGCCCATGTTCATCATTGGACGTATAAAAAAGCTGAAATGATGATGATGATGATGCCCTAGTACTTACCTAAATTCTTATAAAACATTATTATTACAATTTCATATTCGTGTACGTATAATTATCATACTTTTTACTAGTAATCCAGTCCAGTTACATCAATTTGAGATTCTTCGTACAGGAACTCCGCTCACTAAAACGACTGTAACTTCATCATTTATTACTCGATTTTAATGATTTAAGGTTTATTAAAAAGCTAATAAAAATAGCAAAACGTTTTATAATTAGCTAAATTTCCACAATCCTAACGGTTACCGAACTATTTACATAATAAAATTTGGATTTTTTTAAAAAATGGTGTTTTTTTAAGTTATTTCATTTGATATTAGGTTTACATGAAAGCATGTATGAAATCAAATAATGTACATTACATGGCCTTTCATTTGATACCTTATTTAAGTAAATCGGTTTAGTAGTTATCTAGAAATACCGCTTAATAGAATGGGTCGGCCGCCATCTTTACTACGTCACAGCTCCCCCCTCCATACCCTTAGGAAGTGACTACCGCACTTTTTGTGTTCAGGAAAACATACCCAACAATTACATACCAGTAGTCTGTATGGCGGAGCTGAGTCCCACCAAAATCGTTATTTGAAGACTTTTGGACAAATGGGGACTGTACTATAATAAACACGATAGAAAGGTTATCCAACTTAACCTTTGCTTAACATTATTTATCTTCGACGTTACTATCTGTGATTCTAATTCAGCGAAATAAAAGTAATTACCCAGGGTTTTCGCAAATTTTTGTTTATTCGTTTGTTATCTATACAGTTAGATTCTAGGGTTGATTCACATTGAATCACATACATACGGAATTGCGATTCGGAATTCTGAATGAAAACAGGTTTTTCGTATAGGATTGAAATTCCATTCGCAAATGTGGGGAACCTCCATACGAAAACCTGTTTTCATTCGGAATTCCGGATCGCAATTCCATATGTGTGTGGCAGGCCTAACGGGCCCCGATAGCGCTAATTTAAGAGAAGTTTATTCCGAGAGCGCAAATGCGCGCTGCATACAACGCCGTATGACATAAGCTGCATACGAAGTCTGGTTATATTTTCAATACTATCCAATTAAAGTCGATGAAATGTAGTCAGTAATGTATATTATAACTCTTTCTTTATGGCAACAACATCGAAATTGCTAGTTAAAAAATCAGCTATTCCATACTGTACAATACTGCAATCCTACTCGAGCCAAATGTATGGACAGCTGTTTTTTTTTCGCGATTTCGATGTTGGTCCCATAGATAAAGTTGTTCAGTTTGTCGGACTGATCTTCCCCTTAAAAAAGTGTCAACGTAATATGGACTCTGTATAGAGAGACAGCCTATAGTTGCGGGACAATAACTTCGAACTTATCACGCTTGGGGTTCACACGAGACTGTTTTTCATGATTCTTAACATTCAAAATTAGAATCCAAAGTAATGAAATAAAGTCCAAAGTTGCGGATTTCATGCTACCTCGCCCCCGCAAAAAGTGTCAGAAAAGTTTGTTAGTAGAATTACACGCATAACTTGTCCCTGTAACCAGAATAACCTGTCTCTTTTAATGTGAATTAACCCTTATGATAACTGATTACGCTAAACAACAAATTTGGGAAAACACATTATGTAACTACTTTTAGAACTATGAAATAAAAGCACAAATAAATGAGTAATGATAGGACAGGCCAAGACAATTGTATGATAACCTCTATACCGCGTATTTAAACTAAAACCCAAAATGGACAGAGATATCTGTGGAGTCGTTATATTATTAAAGGTGTCGAACCTATTTGTAATATTGACACTGCAGAACCTTATTATCACGGAAAGTTATTGCAAATTTATATGTTTCATAGAATGTTTCGCGACACAATGGGAGCCCGATGATGGAAGCCGGGGCGGGACAGACCAAGAAAAAGATGGCGCGACGACCTGGATGCCCACGAAGCAGAATGGCAACTGATGGCACGGGATAGAGAAGGCTGGAAAAATTTGGGGGAGACCTTTGCCCAACAATGGGACGAAATAGGTTAATAAAAAAAAAAAAATAAATAGAATGTTTATCTAAACTATTATAAAACTGTTACAGAAGTGTGTCTGTACATTGAAGATATTTACAAGAAAAAGATACGATATGGTTAATAGGTATCCCTAACTCCAAATAAATCTTTTTTAGAATTTTTGTTTATCTGTTTGTATGTTTGTAACAGCATCATGCAAAAACTACTGAACCGATTTTGATAATACTCTTTTGATGATTTCTGCTTCTGAAGGGATTGTGAGAAGTTCTTCGGTGGCCTATTTGCCCGCACGCACGTAAACTTCGCGATGGAACTACGCATGTATGCGTAAATAACACACATACTCACTGGTAAATACTCCATTGAGGTGGCGGACATTTTTGACCGCCGCAAACACGTGTTCTGTCAGTCATTTACGTAGAGGTACTTATGGGGCTACTTGCCGGTTTTGGGTAATTTTGTAACCATTTTATTCATTAACTGTGGCACTTTTTAAGCTGAAACATAAACTGAACCATCTACAGGATATGAGAAGTGATGTGGTTTTTCTAGAAATCGATTTTAATGAATAAAACCGAAGAAAAGGGACTCTAAAGTCACCCCTTTTTTTCCAGTTGTAACCATTTTACTCTTACATTTTTAATCGGAACAAAATGAAAATTTACTATATTGTTCACAATACAATTTAGAATGATGTGGTTTTCTTACTTTTTCGAAATTAATAAAAAATCATCGCATTTTTCAAAGAAAACAGCTAAATTCTGACCGGAGCCACGCGCTCTTTCTCATCGATTAGTATGGAGAGTGAGTGAGAGGAGAGTGGTCCACGACGGATTCACCTTATACCAAAAGCTTTTGAAATCACATTACGCTTCAATTTCATTAATATCACACACGGTCCCGAGTGCTCCAGGGGGAGGTCTTTGACCCTCTCGTCTCCTCGTCAATTGGCCGGCCTTACGATGAAGTCGCAAGATCTATAGTACCGGAATTGCATGGAACAAAAAAAAGAAAAGATAGAAATTACAAAGTGTCATCTGTTTACTCGAAGTAGGCCCTTTACAAACTGAGACTTTTTGCAGCAGTACAAACGCGCGTTTTTCAATCCCGTGACTACATCGCTAAATTAGCAAATTTGTGAAAATAATATAAAATTATTTACTAGGTAATTTGGACGAAACTGTTAGGGTTGTTTATTTGACTACGAATTTCGTTCGGTTTTATTTGTGGTTATTTTATATTTCATACATTTATAATTAACTAGGTAAGAACCTAAATTTTGGAGAGGGCAAGACAATAAACTAGATAGCGCTCGGGAGCATTGTTCCTGATTTTGTCACATTTTATTTTATATCTTCGTAATTATGTTATAAATTGCAAATGTTATTTGAGATGCAGAATCTAGATTTTCTAAACTATTTTTCCATACATAAAATATTACTTTTGTTAATACCGTCTACGAATGTTATACGTCAAAGTTTTGTATGAAATTGATCAAAATTAAAACGTATATCAAATTCGTATGAACAATAAAATTACTTTAACTTGTAGCTAGATCAGTAAAACATAAACACAAGTGCACGCATAATTGAAAATTTTGATTCGAAATCATCACAATTACGAGATATAAAATAAAATGTGATAAAATCATGAATGATGCTCCCGAGCGCCATCTAGTTTAGAGTCTTGCCCTCTCCAACCCCCTTAAGGCAGACCACAATGACACTAAACAATGCATGTACAAATATTGTATACCTGTGTATCACAAATAAATGAATTTTGTTTTGTACACGAACCACTCCATGGCTTTCAATAGTCTGCGGGAGAAAAAAACATTACGCAGATAAATATTTAGATAATTACCTAGTGTTTCAAATGTGATTCTATGTATAAAACGCTTTGGTGTGGTGTATTTGCGACATTCGTTGAAAATTAAGCTCTAAAGAAAACAAGGTAAGATTATTTTTTATTTCTGATTGTTCTATTTCGATTTCTACTCGGGCCCCTAGACAAAGTATCTTTCGATTAGCGTTAACGAGTAGACAACATAAAATTGTATGGACTTGACGTATGGTGATGAAAACAAAGTCAAAATGTTTCGATCGCCAATGTCAAATCCATACATTCTATCATTTTCTACTAGCGTCAATGCCAATAGAATGTTACTTTGTCTAGGGCCCCAGATCATACTTATACAAGGTGTTACAAAAATACAAATAAACCTTTAAGGGGGTGGTGTAGATTATCAAACTGAACAACTTTCACTATGGGACCAATATCAAAATCGCGAAAAAAATAAATTATGTTCTATACTCTACAAATCGACTAGAGCTAAAATATGTATGAGATTTAATAAAAAAAATTCGCGATTTCGATGTTGGTCCCATAGAGAAAGTTGTTCAGTTTGACGGTCTAAACAACCCCCTTAAGAGTTTAAAAAATTTATTGTTACTTATGAAACACCCTGTATAGGGGTTCGCTAAACTTTTTATACATGCTGTTTCTAACCACATATAATTTAACATCTAATTTATTGTTACAATATTAAATTGCTTTGTTTACATAAAAAGAAATTTTAACATAAGTAGTATGGACTTCAAAATTATTGAGAAAAACCAAAAACACGACAAATTACTAATTACATTTAAAAAAAAAATTATTTTGAAAAAAAAAAACTATGTTAAAACCATGATAATTCGATTCTGCTCTCGATTCTAAACAAACTATTTACTGGTTTTGCGTTAATTCATTAACACGTTGTATAGTCACATATAGGGACATAGCTATATCACAGCTTCAACCATCTTACTGCGACATAGGACATTAGGAAAAGTATCATTAACATTTAAATCACATACTCTACCCATTAAACAGAATAACTTTTACTATTATTGGAGCAAATCTGTCAGAGCAAGAAAAACATCAGCTGTTCCATACTAAACTGCATCGCCAACTCGACTCAAATTTTTGAGACAGCAGATTTTTTTTTGCTCTGACTGGTTTGCTTCTATATTAAAAGTTGTTCAGTTTGATGGGTAGAGTATGTGGTTTAAAGGTTAATGATACTTTTCCTTACACCCTGTATACGTCATAATATTATAAAATTGTAAAGTTGGCTTGGATTTAGATATCTATGTAACTACTTGTAAGAATATAGGATAAGAAATTCATTCCTTAAGTCGAAAAAAAAAAGTGTCTTTATAAATTCTACATAAATCTGTTTTCGGATTACTCTTGTCTGTCTTCGTGCCAAATTTCAATTCAATGGGTGCAAAAATGAGCAAGTTATAGAGACAAGGGATACTGACAAACAGATAGATAGAGTGGACGAAATTATAAGGGTTCCTTGTTACGGAACCCCAAATATTGTGCACAGACAAAAGACTTAAAAATTTATAATTTTTGTAAGTTGTGACGAAACAGGAATAAAATGTGGCTAAATCTGAACATAATATAAACTTAATTATTTTTTCCTACAGTTTTCTTATTTTTTCTTAACCTGCATCATCCCACTGCTGGGCAAAGGCCTCCCCTTTAAATCTTTAACCATCTCTGTCCTGGGCATGCTCTTGCCACTTGTCATCGAAAGCACCCAGGTCGTCCCGCCATAATATTTCAAATCGTAATATTAAAAAAAAAGTAAGTTATAGCCTATAGAATCCCACTGCAGGGCAAAGGCCTCCTCTCACGAATAAGGGTGAGAGAGAGTGGGTCATTTTCCACCGCGCGGGCCCAGTGCGTGTTGGTGGAGGCAAGGTAGTGGTCAACTTGCTGTCAGAGAATTTTTCAAGCCGCCTCAATAGGCCTCTGACCTGGCTTAACGAATAGTTACAACGCTATCTGATGGAACTATCCGAGACCAATTGCTTAACGTGCCTTCTGAAGCACGGAAACGCTCGAGATGAAATACCACTAAACGGTCACCCATCCAAAGACTGACCTGACCTGACGTTGCTTAACTTCGGTGATCGTTTCCAACACCGAAGCTCCACTACGCCAACACACATAAAACACATAAAATTTTATTTTTCTGTTTCAGATCTTCAAAATGAATCTCTATCTCCTACTAGTAACGTTGACAATCGTTAATGCAGGAGTCGTACCAGATACTGAATGTGATGGAGTTATCATCGATGGCAAATACTATGACAAAGAAATATTGAAAACAGGACTAGACCGTCCATTCCATCTAGCGGTCGACTACGGTTCCAACATAATATACTTCAGTTACAATGTAAATGAAACAGCATACAAATCAGCTCTATTCGATATTAATACAAAAGAATTTAAAGATATAAATGATGTTCCTAACGGATACACACAAGCCGTCTATCAGAATGACCACGACGTATATATAGGAGGTGACAATGGTATATACAAATATGATCACAAAAATCATAAGTCTGAATTGTACTCAGCAAAAGGCAAAGACATATGCAAACTATTATACTACGCAGGTAGATTATATTTTACGAAAAAATCAGACGAAGTAAGACATATATACTCTATATATTCTTACCACACTGGAAGAGTTGAAATGCTCGGAGAAATGAGCCAGAATGTTGATGTTAAAGATTTCGATATGGATAGCGATGATATAATATTTAATACGCTTGACTCTCTTCACACGACTAAAATATTTCATTTTTGGAATGATCAAAAGAAAGGAGGTGACTCCAGATATGGTCTTATGAATAATGATAAGTTGAAGGTTAGGGCGTTAGCAGTCGGCAGACATGGTGGTGCATACATGTGTTCAGATGACACTATTTATAAGATTAATAAAAACAGAATTGCTTTAGAGAAACTGATCAATGTTGGTGATTGTCGTGGATTGGCGTTTGATAATGATGACAATATCATATATTCTGATGCGAACAGTTTAGTTCGTTTAAAGATTAAAAAAGATAAGGAATGTTAATATTGTTTATGTTAATTGTTGATAATTATGATAACCATTATTAGTGTTAACGTTAGGGCTATTACGCAGGGCTGTAATGAACACAAGAGTCAGAGTGAAAAGAAGTATAATAAGGAAGTAATTATAGTAACTAAACAAATAAACAAATAATAATTACTAATAGTTATTTGTTATGCTAGGCTGCAAAGTTGCTTTTTGGCGCGAGTACTTTTATTGAAACTTGCGCAAGCGAAGGATTCTAGAATTGAACCACGAGCGAAGCGAGTGGTTCAAATAATAGAATCCTGAGCGTTTAGCGAAGGTTTCAAAGGTACGAGACGCAGAATAACTTTGCAGCCGAGCGAAACACACAATTTTTCACCTCACAACAGCGAGGAAAAAAAGTGAATTGCTAAAAAGAACATTTCAAAAAGTTTTTATTTTCGTGCTGGCCAGTGTCATGAAATAGTTATTAAGCATTGGTGGTATACAAAAATATTGAATAGACAAATTCGAATTTCAAAAACTCTTTCCACGCTAGTGGATAAAATACACTTTTGCACTCAGATTTCGAACGATAAACAGAATCTTTCCGAGCTTGTGAGGTGAAAACTAAATTATTATGTAGGGAGGTCAAGGTTTGTAACATTCTAGTTTTTTAAAGTGACTGTTTGTTTCTTTTCTCCCCTCCGGACGGAAAGCGTCAATTGTCGTCCCGCTGCGCTAAACGATGTTGCCGCTTTCCACTTCTGTCGAGGAGAAAAATAGTATTCTAACCTTGGACAGGCCGAGGTCAACAAACATGTGATCTGAGGCTTTCTTACTTTCCTGTCCTCGGTGTGTAATCTACTATTAATAAATAATAAATTTAAAAAAGTAAATTCGTATGCTCAAACGAATAAAGGTGTAACTTTGAAAAGTCAACTTTACAGGAGAGCAAAAAAACCAAATAATCGGCGTAGCGTTAAAACTACTGTAGACATTTTAATACTTTTTGTATAGTTAGAAAGAGAAAAAAAATACTTTCTTTATGATACGACTGTCATAGAGGTATAACGAGCGATTATTTGATAAAATCTAGAAATGCATGTAACACTTATGTTCTGATGAACATTTGTAGATTTTTTTTGTGTAATAAAAGATGCACCTTTATACGTCCGAAAATTTTTATAGTCTTGGTGGGTAACATCAGGATACTTGAGGTTTACGGTCAAATTTTTCGTTCTTGGCGTCGGTGTAATAGTAGGTTACACCTTTATTCTTCCATTTTTTAACTCTGCATTTGTAAGTATTATCCCGTTAGTACTATGTTCGCTCAAAATGTGAGTTGGCTCTGAATTGATCATATGTAATAAGCAAATACTTAAAATTAGATGTAAAATTATTTATTTAAATGTGTTTTGTATAGGATTCTCTAAGTTAAAAAAAAAAGGAAAACGTAAAATAATAAATCAACAAATGTACTAGAGAAACATAATGGCATATACATATAAACATGATGAATTAAAAAAAAAGCAGCAATTTTTTTAGCTTCAATATTTTTTAGAAATGTTTCATTAACAGTTTTTATCACATGACAATAATTGCCTTTTGTAAGTATTTTAATTATACAGGGTGTAAGGAAAAGTAACATTAACCTTTAAACCACAGACTCTACCCATCAAACTGAACAACTTTTACTATGGGAGCAAAGTGATCAGAGCAACAAAAAAATCAGCTGTCCCGTACAATTGTGTCGAGTTGGTATTGCAGTTTAGTATGGGACAGCTGTCTTTGTTTTTCTCTGATCGTTTTGCTCCCATAGTAAAAGTTGTTCAGTTTGATGGTCTGTGGTTTAAATGTTAATGATAATTTTCGTAACACCCTGTATAAATCACTAATAAATCGTAATTACCTGATGTGAACTGAACTACCTGTTTAGTGTTTCGTATCATAAAATCAAAATACAATTTACAAAAATCATATTTTGGGATAAAAAATATAATAATAAATAATGGGAATAATGTTTATGTAATAGGTGAATAAAGTATTTGATGATACGTTAATTTAATTTTTACTGCCAACATAGTAAAATGATTGTTTATTTGTGTTAGAAAGATTTATTAAATCACTAGATTTTGCCCGCACCTTCGTCCACGCCGGCTCCCATAATTGTACCTAGATAAAATATTATATTTACCAGATTTTTCTCATAAGCTTTTAAACCCAAAAAGTTTCATCGAAATCGGTCGAAATTTTACAGTTTTGTATTAGTGTAGATAAGAAAAACTTAGGTAAAATTTTTCTTATTTTCTGTAGATGATTCCTATTCGCGTCGACTTTTTTGCACTTTTAGTTTAGTTTTAGGTTACTTAATCACATTAATATACAGACACTTAGGTAAACAGTGATTAATTTACAACCGTATTACTCGTGTTGTAAGTAAAAAAACATGCATGCAACTGCAATAGTCCGCTTCCGCGAGCTTTCTTTGATAATGCGACGTTGCCAGAATGTAAAATGTTGTTAATCATTCTTACCGAGTGCACTGGCGCTCGTCTCGTATGACGGATATGTCTAACGCGGAAATTTTTTAAATTATACTACTTAGTAGTTTTGGATAACCAAGGATAACGTTTTATAAATTTGGATATTTTCAGACGAAAATAGATGAAGTCAGGTGTTATACCTTCCGAGAAATGCCGATATAATTTATTTTTCGGTCGAATAAAGGTGTAATCGGGTCTTACATTTTTTCAATCAGAGACCTGTAGACGAATAAAGATGTAAACTGGAATTAGAACTGACCCCTTTTAGTTTTTATAGAGATAACAAAGGTGTAATATTGTATTATACTGTTGTTCAACTATTTTTAATGAGAAGCATTTTAGTAACACTGTATTGGGTCCATATTCGTCTATGAAACGTTAGTCGTAATTAGATAGAATAAAGATGTCTTACCATATAATTTAACGAATATGCACCATAGCTGCGTTGTAAAAATTCAGGACATGTATTGAAGGCCGTAGATTCCAAAAATGGCATAAAAGCAAAAAGGGTGTTATGGCATTTTACACCTTTATTCGTTCGGGCGTGCGAATTATAGCCTATATATGGTCCTTCTTAATGTGCTGACACTTTTTTAAGGTGATGATCAGACCGATAAACTGAACAACTTTCTCTATGGGACCAACATCGAAATCGCGAAAAAAAACAACTGTCTCATACATTCGGGTCGAGTTAGGTTGGCAGTTTTGTATGGGACAACTGTTTTTTTTTTCGCGATTTCGATGTTGGTCCCATAGAGAAAGTTCCCTTAAAAATGTCAGCATATTAAGTTGGAACCTGTATAATGTTATTTTTAATTCGTTGGCGAAACTGAACCACTTGTGAATGATAACAGATTGAATTATCAATGTTAATAATAACAAAATTGTTATTATCGTACGCGTAAAGCTGCAGTAGGCGGGGCGCGGGTACGCCTTAAATCATATGATCGGGCGGCGATTCATTATCACGCAATTGTACATGGTAACAAATACCAATTGATTTTGTTAAGTTTCGCCATCTAATAAGACTTAACCTTATATAATCCCACTGCTTTTCTTGTCTTATGAGTTTGTCTCGATTCGCAGACGCAATATTAAATAATATACCTCTCAATTTTTACAAATATCATATTTGTCAAAGCTGTAAGGGTGTACCAAAGAAATGGACATACATACAAACATACACTCGAAAAACATAACCCTCTTTGCTTTACTTGGAGTTGAGTCTGAAAATAGTTTTCAAATTTAAACACAATTTTTCTTCCATTTTTGCTTATTCAAGCTACCTGTTGTCTTGCAAGTACCTATGTCTGAAATCATTTTTTTCCTGGAATGAAACCTATCTAGATTAACTTGGAACGTAAAACAATATAGCTGGCTAGCACCAAAAAGTATTTAGGCTTAAACATACATACAAACTGTCATCCAAATCGTTAAGGCCAATTCCGAGAAACGAATAAATTTCTATATTAATATTTAATATACAAGATTAAAGTTATAGTAGATTACACACCGAGGGCAGGAAAGTAAGAAAGGTCTCTGGTAATTGTTGACCGAGGCTAAGCCGAGGTCAACAAACATGGTGATCTGAGGCTTTCTTATTTACTGCCCGAGGTTAGTAGGTATACTATTTTTCTCCAAGGTGGAAATCGGCAACTTCGTATAGCGCAGCGGGCCAAAAATTGACACTGTCCGTCCGGAGGAGGGGAGAAATAGATAATTATGTATAAAATATAAGACAATATAGACATTTATAGCTTTTACCCCCTAATGTTAAGCACTTATTTTAATTTCATTGTTGTTTCTTTGTAGTGTGAAATAAACATTTATAATTATATCGTTGGAACTATTAATTAATAATGTTTACCTTGATTAAAATTGAATTTACATAAATTATGTATTCGAATACAAAATAATTTTATAGGATAATTAGAAATGAAAACTAATATTGTTATTTTTATTATGATCAAACATACAGTGCGACATAAAAGAGTAGAAAATAAATGAGAGCGCTGCCTCCACGCAAGAACGTCAAAATCACGCATAAGCTGGCAAGACCGTAGAAAGAGAAGGAACTAGAAGAAAGCAGGTGTCTTGTCATATCACTCACTAAGAGATGCACATAGCAAATTAGCTCTAGTTAAAAAAGGAGATCGCTACATATTGCTGTCCTTATCGACGTAGCCACTTTTTTGTTCTACGACGGCTGTCTGACTCCGGAGTCAGACATCTATTTTCATACAAATTGTATAGGATTTTATGACTATCGCTGTCTCATACGCGGTTGCACTGATGTTACGTCTGATGATATCAATTTCACCCTGTATAAGTTAATACGAGTAAAGATAACTTATTTTTTCATAATTATTATAAGGAACGCAGTGGGCAGAGTATTATGTATGTATGTAGGAGGTGAAGGAACGTAATAGTTATTATTATTTTGGTTGTAAGGGCTTGGTCAGTGACCAATAGCTACTGCGACCTTTATAGATCTATTGTAGCTGTCACCCTTGACCTAGAGGTCATTTCCTAGGCCCACGGCCTTTATGAACCGTGTTATGCTTTTGGAGGGGAGGTCCCTAATGTCAGTAGGTGTTATCACGTAACCACCCAGATGGCGACTCCTGCTGTGAATAAGCACTTGGCACTCGCAGAGGAGGTGTATGGGCGTTTCCTCTGCTTCACAGCAGAATCTGCAAGCCGGTGACTCTACGCAATAGTTAGTTTAATTACAAACTAAGGGAAGGCGAGGTTGAGTATTATCATATTATGTATGTTTGTATGGAGGTAATAGAAACGTATTGATCATTAGTTTTAATTATGAGACGAGAGAAGTTGCTAATATTAAGAGAAGAGTATAATTTAGGTACATAAAGGCTTCCGCACATTGCCGCGATATTATCGAGCGATATGTCACGCATGCGCCGCACCACTAAATCGATTGCGTCGGAAAAAAATCGCAGCGATATTATCGCTCGATAATATCGCGGCAGTGTGTAGGATCGCGCGCGTCCCCATACAAAATGTACTGGAAACAATTATCGCAAAATCGCAGCGATATTATCGCTCGATAAAATCGCTGCAATGAGCGGAGGCCTTAAAGAGGTGAAGGAAACGTGATGGTCATGAGTTTATTAGAATGGTAAATTAAAGAAATGGATTGAAAATTTCATAGTTGAGGCAGACTTGAATTCTATTACATTGAAATAAGATCACAAATAAGGAGTATGTAATGACGTAATGATCGAAGATCTATTATTTAAAGACAAGGTCAGGTCAAATAGGATAACCTCCTAACAGATACTCCTCCTATTTAAACAAAAATTTTAAATTTTAAAGAAAAAACTGTAGAGTCGCCATCGCCATCTCTCATAATAAAAATGATGTGCATACTAATGAACTACAATGATTGGAAATTTTGCCACAGAACATACCTAACAGATACGAGTACATATAGGGTCCTTTTTAATATGCTGACACTTTTTTAAGGCGTATCAGCCGTGGACCACTCTCCTCTCACTCACACTCCATACTAATCGATGAGAAAGAGCGCGTGGCTCCGAACAGAATTATGCTGTTTTCTTTGAAAAATTCGATGATTTTTTATTAATTTCGAAACAGTAAAAAAACCACATCATTCTAAATTGTATTGTGAACAATATAGTAGATTTTCATTTTGTTCCGATTAAAAATGTAAGAGTAAAATGGTTACAACTGGAAAAAAAGGGGTGACTTTAGAGTCCCTTTTCTTCGGTTTTATTCATTAAAATCGATTTCTAGAAAAACCACATCACTTCTCATATCCTGTAGATGGTTCAGTTTAAATTTCAGCTCAAAAAGTGTCATAGTTAATGAATAAAATGGTTACAAAATTACCCAAAACCGGCAGGTAGCCCCTTAAGAGGATGATCAGATCATCAAACTGAACGCCTTTCTCTACTGCACCAACATCGAAATCGAAAAAATCTACTGCTCCATACAAAACTGCAAACCTACTCGAGCCAAATGTATGGGACAGCAGATTTTTTTTTGCGATTTCAATGTTGGTAGTTCCGACAAAGTAGTTCAGTTTATTTGATGGTCTGATCATCCACTTAAAATAGTGTCAGCATATATTAAGTTGGATCCTGTATACAGGGTGTTAGGTTAAACAGTTTCAAACTAAACTAAACTCATGATACTGAACATGATCATCAACATCATCTCAGCCGATGAACGTCCACTGCTGGACATAGGCCTCCCCCAAGGATCGCCAGAATGACCGGTCCTGCGCTGCCCTCATCCAGCGGTTTCCCGCCGCCTTCACCAGGTCGTCGGTCCACCGTGTGGGGCCTACCTGTGAGAACGCTACCTTTACTCGCGTATTTGTGAATGCGCCAACATTTCTTTCCCGCTCGCTCGGGTATCGCGCGCTCTCTCTCTTTCTGGCTACCCTTCGTCATGGCGCATGGTCTGCCACTAAATAAATAAATTAATTACATTTAAAGGCTTTAATTGAACTATACAGCACTACCTACGCTGCACTTTCCGGTACGCGGCCGCCACTCGAGAACCTTCCGGCCCCATCGGCCATCTGTTCTGCGAGCAATGTGCCCCGCCCACTGCCACTTTAGTTTAGCAATTCTTTGGGCTATGTCAGCTTCTCTGGTTCTTCTGCGGATTTCTTCATTTCTGATCCGATCTCGCAGAGAAACTCCGAGCATAACCCTCTGCATTGCCCTTTGGGTGACTTTCAGCCTTTTTATGAGGCCTTGAGTGAGCGACCAAACGTTCAATCCGCTGCTTGCATTATAGTATGTAAAAGTCCAATTTTTTTTTCCGTGGTTCCTATAGGTTTCTCAGGGAAAGTTGTTCAGTATAATGGGTACGGTTCAATCATCCCTTAAAGTTATTCAAATGTTTATCTTAACACCGAGAGACGGTTGGCATAAGAGATGGTAGGCCATTGCCCAGGCCCAGCAGAGATACAAAGGTGGAAGTACCTAGACCTGACCTACAAACTCAAAAACATTACCATTATTCTGTGGCAGTCAGGTAAAAAGAGAATAAAGAATAGATTAGGATCCTACTAAAAAACTTACATGCATGCATAATGCTCACGACTATAAGTCAGAGATGGTAGTATAACATCGACGTTTTAACAAACTATTATTGTAATTTTTATAAATTAATGTTAAAGTTTATGACGATGTTTGTGAATCAATCTCGCATAAACGGGTAAACAGATATGGATGAAATTTCGTCGCTTTTATGACGACGTGGCGTAACTGATATCGAGTGAATTTTTAGGGTAAGAGGAGGGGTCCAAACGTTTTATTTTTCTACCATATCAGATTTAAATTAGGTATCTATCTTCATGCCTAATATTGTATCAATTTGTGCAAAAATGAGAGCGTAATTTGACGTTAGGCATACTGTCAGACAGAAGGATTTGAACGAAACAAAAGGTTTCTTGTTTGACTTCGAAACCCTAAACATAAATATTATTTTCGACTATTTGCTCAATAAGTTGATGTTATGTTAGGTATGTAAACGCGTGATTCTGTATTAGATAGAACCACTCCACGGTTTTCAGTAGTCTGTGAGAGATAAAACAATTACATTACATAACTATTTAAGCTTTTATCTAATGTTTAAAATTTCAATCAGTGTTGCCAGGTCTAGTGGTCGTTCAGGAGTTCTACTGAATTTGGGGTATGTCTGTCTACTGAAATACAGATTTCACTGGGATCAACAAAATATCAAAAATAGATACATCGTGTTTGGGCATAAATATTTAGAAGCTATAAAGGATTGGATTGGTGGCTCCATATCCTCAGTCTTCAATATCTCGAAGTGGTTTTAAAGTGATTCATCGCAACTTGTAAATAATAATTGTGGAGACGGAATAGGATAGACTGGTCTTCACAACACAGGGTATCTTAGAGTGCAGTCTAGTGCTATCTTAATACTAATTTGTAAATCTTTTTCGAACGATAAACATTTTAGTATTTTGTAAGGGTTTATTATTTCCCGGTATTTAAATTGAGAATCGGAATCGGAATCGATTTGAAAACTGAACGATTCGAATCGATTTACTCTTTTTCGTTTTCCAATGCTGGCAACTCGCTCGCTCGCGGGCTCGTCTGTGATTGGAAGACTTGTTGCTCACATGTGATTGGCCGACCAATCCGGTAGCTTTATTTTTCCCGCCAAACGACAAGACGGATCGTGGAGGGAACTCTGGCCGGTTGCGACATTCTACCTTTGACTGCGATTCGACTTGGTTATCCAATAAATACTGTGTAACCGTACTGTAGTTTCTATCCAAACCCCCAGGGACATCAGGTCTACAATTTGTATTTGCTATTTGGTGCATTCACATAACGCATTCAGAGAAACACCTTGATTGGTGCATCATCGCATTTTGATAAAAGTGTCTCACTACTGGGGCCTCTACGTGTTGGAACTGTATCCCCACGCAAGCTTTCCAAAGGTCCGGTTTACGGAAAATACCTTCTGCTAAAAAAAAAAAAAAAAAAAAAAATTGTTACAAATGACTTTTGCGTCGTCTTCCCTCGCATACTCTTTGAAACTCATCTGGTCCAATCCAACCAAAAATAAAATAAAATAAAAATGAATAGAACGTTATTCATCCACACATTTTGCAATTGCGTGAGTGCAAAAGTGGCGACGGGCTCACCCCTCGTTACACTGGACAGAGTTTCAGTACTGTTGGTGAAACGTGGATGTTCTGAGGTTTCAGAATACTAGATCTCTGACTACCCCTAGAATCTGATCAATGAGTGTTTTCAAGGTTCTGGATTGGAAATGGCTAGGTATCAACATAAACGGCGAGTACATCAGTCAGCTTCGGTTCGTCAATGATATAGTCATCATGGCGGAGACCATGGAGGAGCTTAGTATAATACTCGATGATCTTAGCAGAGCCTCCGAACGAGTTGGTCAGAAAATGAACATGGACAAGACGAAGATCATGTCAAATATCCATATTGTACACACTCCTGTAATGATCGGAATTTAGATATGCGACAAAAAATTTATGTCACCGAATTTTATGCAACCCAATATGGACCCGTAATATTTACCTATCTAACTTGGTATTTTGTCAATTTTAATTAATACTTAATCAATTCCGGTACTACTGGTGAAACGTGGATGTTCTGAGATTTCAGAATATCTCTGACTACCCCCTCGGGGAATATAGTCGTGAGCATATGCTTATGCTTATGCTTACATAATGCATCTGTGCATCAAAAAGAAGCAATTTAAACGACAAATCAACTTTTCTTTCCAATTTCCTGATTTTTGGTTGTAATTCTCCTGACTGGACCTGGCAACACTGATATTATAAATCTATAAGAAGCTTTTGTTTTGTATAACATTCGTTAGAAGATCCGTCTCGTGTAAGATCTATAATTTTTCATCTATAAACGCTGTGGTGTGTTTGGGCCATTCGTTAAAAGATCTGTAAGATCTATCATAAGGTAAGGATTATTTCAATTTCCGATTATTCTGTTTCGATCTTAGCCCAGATCGGTCTTGTACCTGTATTAAGTCCATAATGCGATGCAAATGCAAATTTGCAAACAGAAAAATGAATGAATGAATTGAATGAATAGAAATGCTGTAATGGCAGTATGTCACGGATTTGTCGCCTCCACTTTAAGATACGGGTTGATTTTTTGGGGAAATGCTACAAACAAGGAGGAAGTTTTTAAATCACAGAAACGATGTATAAGAGCGATATGCAATTTAAGGCGGACAGACAGCTCTGCAAACCGTACTATATTAAGCTTAAACTATTAACGATGCCAGCTCTTTACATTTACGAGACTGCAATATTTATAAAAACCAATATACCTACATTTATTTGAATATGTAATAAGTAGACGCCGTTGTGACATGTTGAGAATAATATCAACTAGAACAAAGTTCATGCATAAAAGTATTTTTGCCATGGCGCCAAACATCTATAACAATATACCGAAAACTATACGGAACTGCAACACCATAAATGAGTTTAAGAGAGCTTTATTTGGGTTGTTAGCAAACAAAGCCTACTATTCTTTAAATGAGTTTTTATCTGACACAGTTTTGTAACATTTAAGGCCTGTTTCACCACTTTTGGATAAGCTAACAAGAACATATTCGGAAGTGGTGAAACAGGTCCACTCTTTTATTATTATCATGTCCGAATTACTTTTATGTCTAGGTATACTGTATCGTTCAATGTATAATTCATTAATTAGGATATTGTAATTAATTATTGTAATGATAACTTTAATTTAATTGTTTGAATGTTTTGATATATTATGTATTTTTAGTTGTGTTGTTTAATTTAGAATATTTTTACGTTTATTTAATCAGGACATTAATTTTGTAATAATTGGTTATGTTATGATTGTTTGATATATTGTTAATTGAATGTGATAAGTACCTAAGTAATTAAGGTCTTTCTCTACTTATATTGTTATGCCCTGACGGGTTGCTACATTGTAAAAACGTTTAACATCCTGTACGATTACTTTATTACTATGTACATTATAATGTAGCAATGCAATAAATTATCTGAATCTGAATCTGAATCCGATTTTAGTTAGTTTGATTCCCGCAAGTAGTTCAGTCAATAAAGGAGTTGTAGAGTGCGCGAACGAGTAACGAAGCGAAACCTTCAGAAACTTGTTTAGGGTGCGACAGGGAGTGAACATACTAAAAGTCCCCTCTTCCTAAGAGTCGAGCCGGAGTGGGGGGAGGGGGTTAAAGTTCTCACTTTTGGGTTTTTCACGAATATCTCAAGAACGGTGCGTCGCAGAGAAAAGTGTTTCAGTAATAAATAAAACTATACAAAATTTTCTACACCTCTTATACTATACACTTTTTCCTATTTCCCAATAGTTTTCGAGCTACACGCTCCGGAAAAGTAAAAATTTAAGTTATTCAGTGCGATGAGTATTACCTGAACATCTTTTGAACCGTAATAGCTATACAGTTGCAATTTTCATGAAATCTGCGTTACTATAGCGTATTTGCTACCAAATAACAAAACTTTCAAAAAGTGAAAAACTAAGGGGGGTCCTACACAAGAAACTAGTTTTATCGAAGTTTTTTTCTTCACCTCTATCGTATAAACGGTAATACATACAAGCGTCAAACTTGGTGTGATTATAGAGCAAATTATATAGTAAAACAAAAAATGATAGAAACCGGCCAAGTGTGAGTCGGTCTCGCCCTAAAGGTCCCGGAGAAAATTAAACTTTTTTATAAGTTAATGTTGTGTAAAAATATTACAGTATGAAATCTGAAAATAATCATGAACATTAGAAATAACTTGTGTCGGGAAAATTATCAGGTTGGCACTAACTTGGATAGGTAGTTTAATTTCTATACCCAAAAAACTACCACCACTGTAAATGATCTTCAGTTACTATGTGTCCACATACTTTAGTAAGTGTCCTTTTATAGTAGGTAGTTTTTATTTATGACCCACGTTAAACAACTGGTAGTAAGTAAGTAAGTTATAGCATGTAGAATCCCACTGCAGGGCAAAGGCAACAACAACAACAACAACAACAACTGGTAGTACGGAACATTAATTGCCCTAGTCCCGACTCGCTCTTGGCCGTTTTTTTTTATAATTTTCACTTCCTTCTCTTTATTTTAAGTATATCTTTTTCTTCATAAAATATAAATGTTGTAGAATAATTCCTTTTTAGGGTTCCGAACCTCAAAGAGGAAAAACGGAACCCTTATAAGATCACTCTCGTGTCCGTCCGTCCGTCTGTCACAGCCACTTTTCTCAGCAACTATAGAAGCTAGCGACTTGAAATTCGGCATAGTGGTCAATCATGCTAACCCAAACGTAAAGCGAGACTAACAATTTAGAAAATAATTTTTCTACAAATTTTTAAGGTCCAAAAACTGAAGACTTTTAAAAAAAAAGTTTTTCAATCTAGCCGAGTTTGGTATCATTTGAAAGGGCTTTGAACGTAGATTTCGTATTGGTAGTTCGTTTTACTAAGTGATGCGTAGTTATTCATTTATAAGCCCGACTGCACGGAAAATTTTGGTTCCCCCCCCCTGATCTCCGAATGTAATAAAGCCAAAAAATCTGAAATAATTCTTACATGTCCATGAAATATTGAATTTTGTAGGAAAATTATAGCGGTGTCTGTATTGATAATAGTTTTTGAGAAAATTGAGAACATACAGTACAAACAAACTTAGGGTTGCAGTTGATGTTTTTCGTTGATGAGCATCGACACAAACTTTATATATTACATTTTAAATAAAATCCAATAAATTAACACCAGTTTAAGTCATAAAAATTAACAAAGTTAACAAAAATGCTAGTTTTTCGATGAATTACCAACTCCGTTGTGAAGTTTTGTTGTTAGCCATATTTCGTCACTGTTTTTTGCTTAAAACATTTTTAAAAGACGGTAAATCTGTTAAATTCCACTAAATCTATTCTATAACACCCTATAATTATTCCTACTCATTAAAAAAAGTACAAAATGAATAATTGTTTCGATATTTTGATTTGTGATTTGTATGGTTTCATGCAAGAACGGGTGTACCTACCGGTATCGGTGAAACTTGGTAAACAGCTAGTTAGAGTACCTATATCCAGAGATAGCATAAAAGTTAGGTGCATAAGATTTTTGTGAAAAATCACTATTTTGTTGGAAATAAACTGTATTTAAATATTTTCGAGAAGGTAACAGTAATTTGAACATTTGAACTTTGCTTTAATGACAGGATGTGAGGTCCGATTCACAATGCAGGAAACTGAAAAATTCTAACTTTACAGCAAACCGTATTTCATTATTGAAAAAATCCTAACATAATATAAGAGAATTACGGAAAGTAACAAAATATTAAGCCATATCAACAGCTACGTTATTAAGATGGATTGAAATAATGATTTTCACAAATGAAATATTTATCATCATAATGATTAGGACAAATCGGAATAAAATCTTTACACGTCAGTCATACGTCAGTAGTGAATCATGGACATGGATCAAAGAGATTATACTTGCATAGAGGGAGGATAACTTTAGCAAGGCGGTCCACTTTTTTCGAAGTTTGCTTTTTTATGTTTTGTGTCATGTGGTAGGACAAAAGGGCACAAAAAGTTACTACTTTACACAACTTTACATACACTAGCATGTCAAAAAGTGTCAAAAAACGTGGAAAGTGGACAGCCGCATAAACAAAATATCTAAAGTTCCATCTCTTTCTACTATTAAAGGTATGTCATAAGAGAAAAGAGACTAACTACAATCTTAAATTGATGCGGACTTTATGCTTTAGAATTAAGAGATCCTTCTTGTGAGCTGTGAGACATGGATATAAACCAATGCAAAGAGAATGGAATCACTACGTAACCAATGTATACATAGACAATACCAATGCCACCTTGCTGATCATGGACAATACCTTTCCAACGTAGAAATACAATGACTCGAAAAGGCATTAAAATAATAGTAATCACGAAAACGAGACACGCGTATACGCTATGCTGATGCTGATGAAGTTGAAATTGCTATCAAAATCATACAACTTAATCGGGCTAAGGTACGAGATTTAATACATTTTTTTCATAGCTTCGTCCCTTTCCAGTATGACCATTCCATTCTGCGAATCTATAAAATACTCAATCAACGCTTTCCAAGCTTCTTGATCATTAACATGCACTGAAATTAGAGACAGTGCCTTACATTACAACCTTCTTGATCATGAACTTTCGCTTACGCTAGCTTATGCACCTTTTAGTGTTTTAGGCATGAAGATTGAACTATCAAAATTCTTGGTTTTAGGCTTTCATACCGAGAAGAAAAACTGGAGTAATGTATTTCTATCCAACTCGGGTGCTAGTACTAATGTGAGAAAATGATAAACCTAGTTCTTCTGTTCGTCAATAACCCGCCTCATTACAATACATTTTAACTTCTAGAACAGAAAGATGGCATTGTCTATAAGCACCTGGAGAGGAGAGCAAACTTCCACACAGGCGGTGCAAATGACTTTTCAATTTATATGAAGCTAGATGACTGACTCTGGAGTCAGACAGCCTATGCAGTACAAAAAGTGGTTACGTCGATAAGGACAGTAATAAGTAGCGATCTCCTTTTTTAACTAGAGCGAATTTGCTATGTGGCTCTCTTTTTGAGTGAATATACAAGACACGTGCTTCCTTCTATACCTTCCCTTTTACGTTCTAAATCCATGGTTTATATCCATGTTCTAGAATCATAGTTCAAAAAGATTGCTAATGATTGAATGAGATTGCAACGCATAAACTTCTTGGTGAACTAAACTTCTTGGTGAACTTAAAATAGTACATTAGAGGGTGTTAGGTAAGGAATATACTCTCTACCGTAGGTGTACCCACCCATTTGTTAACAAAAATACTTGGCTATTATCCATCCATTCATCATCACCCACGCAGACGCTTGAAAAATAAATATGTTACAGAAAATTGATGTCTTACCTACATTTGCATTAAGACTCCCTACCTATATTCTCTAATTGGGATATTCAGGGATTTTCTTAGTAATCATATTGAATTCCAAATATTACGTAAAATTTTTCGTGCAGTAGGTACTCAAACTTGTCCGATGTAAGTGTTCATGTAGCGAGACCATTGCCACTTCTTTGAGCATGGTCACAACACAATACATCATGTTCTTGAAACATTAAAACTTTGAATACTTACTTAATATTATAATATTAAAACGGCTGTTAGCTATCATGACATAATTTCTCTATTATGTCGTTGCACTTTTTTTATGTTGTGCTTGCTATACCACTTTGTACCTTCCGAACAACGGCATAGCATAGCATATGCTCACGACTATATTCCCCGAGGGGGTAGTCAGAGATATTCTGAAACCTCAGAACATCCACGTTTCACCAGTAGTACCGAAACTCTGTCCAGTGTGACGGGGGGTGAGCCCGTCGCCACTTATAATGGACAGTGGGTACAATACACGCCTCGAAATTGAAGCATGCAGGTTTCCTCACGATGTTTTCCTTCACCGAAAAGCCAGTGGTGTAACAAATCGTACATAAATTCCGAAAAACTGATTGGTACGAGTCGGCTTGGACGGGGATCGAACCATCGCCTTCTGTCTTCGCTATCGTCTATCGCCTTCCGAACAACGGCGGTATTCGTTAACACTGATCTCATCTTTTCTTACGGTAACATTAGGTTTGGAACCCTCTATGTGCGAGTACAAACCTCGCTCTTGGCCAGTTATTGTTTAATTACTTAGTTTTTGTTAGCAAACTTATCGAATGTAAATAAATTTCATTTTAGATTTATTATAAATAGGCAGTAGATGAAAAAAATCACAGTAAATAAATTTGGCCAAATGTGTGTGGGGATCGCACTAAGATCCTGTGCTAAAGATCTCGGAGAGAGCTCAACTTTTGGTAATATTGTATGGTGGTGCGGAACCTTACGTACCCGAGTCCAACGCCCTTTTGGCACGGTTTTTATTATCAGCTACGAAATTGAATTTAAACTGACGACCTACATAATATTACGGTTTGAATAATGCAGTCATACTAGTTTTATTATTAGGACAGGCGAACGCAGGGACGGAAGAACGGCATGGGCTAAGAAATAGGGTTTCGTTAACGACCTTTGGGCCTTACGGTACCCTAAAAACTGTTTCAATATTTTAATATATAATTTTATGTTTCGTTTCAGATCTTCAAAATGTATCTCTATCTCTTACTAATAACGTCGACAATCGTTAACGCAGGAGTCGTACCAGATACTAAATGTGACGGAGTTATCATCGATGGTCATTACTATGAGGAGGAAATATTAAAAACCGGATTAGAAGGACCACACGAACTAGCCGTCGACTACTCTAACAACATACTATACTTCAGTTATATTAACAATGAATCCTACACATTATCAGCTCTATATGATCTTAATACTAAAGAATTAAAAGACCTCATTAAAACAGTTGGTGACGAGTTTACACACGCCGTCGATCAGAATACCCACGACGTGTATATAGGAAGAGTAAATGGAATATTCAAATATAAACATAATAAGTCTGAAATGTACGTAGCAACTAAATGGATATCGAATGTATTCTTCAAAGACGTTTTATATTTTATTGAAGAAGATTCTATGCTAGTCTATACTTACATCGATGGGGACAAAGCGAGATTCAAAGATATGGAAGACACTACGGTTGCAAATTTCGTTATTGATGGTGAAAATGTCATGTTTTACTCGAATAATACTGGATTATATGCTAAAAGGAAAGGTGGTGAAAATGTATATTTGTATAGCAACGAGGGTGCTAATGCATTAACACTAGACGTACATGGTCATGCACACATGTGTACCTCAGACGCTATTTATAAAATAGATAAAATCAGAATGTCATTAGAGAAACTGTTTGATGTAAATAAATGTAGCGGATTAGCGTTCGATAGTAATAATAATATTATATATAGTGATGACACAAGTTTAGTTCGTTTCAAAAAGACTCATGTAAGGTATTGTCGTGTTAATACTACTATGTACACAGTTTTTCCAATTCCATAAGAGTGAAAATAAGCAAATTACTGATATAAAAATATTAGAAGACAGTAAAATATTAAGTCAACTGGGCATGGATGTTTGAAGCCATTGAAGTTATTTGCAAAATTTGCATTTGAAAATTTTGATTGGAAGCTTTTAGTATACCTGTACGTAGTTAAATGCATTGAGAACATTATTATAATTTTTGTCTGTTTGTGTATGCACGCATCACTTACAACTACTAAACTGATTTAGATGGGGTTTTCACAAAAACATAGGGCTTAGTTTGGATTAACATTTAGGTCTTTATTTCATTGCAATCGGTTCTTTCAACGGCTTCGGGTTCGTTCGGGTATTTAAAGTCAGTGGTGTTCGCACGAAATACGATCTTAAAAATTACTGGACAGAAAGGAAATAATCAATTTTATAATTTATAATCCTTTTATCGTCCTCATTAATTATTAGCAGCGTTTTATGATTAACTAGCTTTTGCCTGCGACTTTGTTCGCGTGGATTTCGGAAAACTTCATAATCCCGTTGTAACCCTTTAGAGGTAGATTTACGAAAAATAATTTCTTAGTGCACCCCTACTTCCTCTGTAGGATAAATACATGTTTATATCTTCAATGGTTTAGGCTGTGCGTTGTCAGTCAGTCAGTCACGAAACTGTATTTTATATGTATAACCTATCGGCGATCGCGACTTCGTACGCGCAGACCACTGCCTTTAAATAATTATAACTTTTGATTGAATGTACTGATTGCCGAAATGTTAATCTAAACTAAGCTCTATGCTTCTGTGAAAACACCATTCCCCACCGTTCATGAATCAACCCTTACCCAAAACAGAGGACTATAAAAATATATTAGCACATGTACGGTCCGACCCACATTACACAATGGAACCATTGAAGATCGCACACAACTTGCAAGACACATTATTGTTACAACTTGGGTATCGAAAACCGAGAAGTTGATGATAGAAGACCGTGGAAGGATGGACTCAACAATGGAACATGAAGAAACTTGGTATAAAAGGGGATTACTCGTCAGACACGTTGGTCATTCTACTATATAACCTTAGCAACTTAGTACTGAAACTGTATTATTTTATGTAATAACAAATACAGTTTTTTTTTAAGTTTTAGACGTATATAGGCTGATGATGATGTTTGTGTATTGTACCTATTAAATTGTAGCGAGATTAACTTTCATCATACGTTAGGTATCACGATGTAACAACATGTTAAGTATGTTATCTTTACAGCAAAAAACACTGAAGTTGTCATTATCATAATACAAATGGCTAAGGGTGACTACACACCGAACCTACCGGCGCAGCGACCGGCAGAGCATAAGCCGGTGGCTTGTACCGGCGGATGAGATTAGTTATACTTGCGTCAAGTCGCGTCGATAGAAAAGCAGTTTGGGTCTTCAATCATTATCGTAGAACCTCTCTCTCTCGCACTTATGGGATTAACGGAAGTCTAAAGAAAGTACACTGTGCGATGGATATTATTGTATATACAACCATTTTTTTAAAAACCTAACACGGTTTCTCCAGCCACATCCGAGCTCTCGCCAGTAACCAATAACTTATAATATTTTTTTGTTCTTTAAAAAATCCATGCCTAAATGGATGTGATATACGTATGGCTATCGCGGGTATGTTACACCCACAGGTTACATTTAGTATCGAAACTGTGCGCCGGCGCCGCACCGGGGCGGCCGCTGCCGGCCGTGGCTCTTTCAATGTGCATTAACCCTAAGAATCTAACTGTATAGATAACAAATGAATAAACAAATATTAGGAAAATCCTGATGTAATAATGACTATTATTTCACTGAATTAGATAAATAAATTAAAGAGAGGTCATGTTGGATAACCTTTGTAACGAGTTTGAAAAACTAATACCCAAATTGCACAGGGTAGTATGTAGAGTCGTTATAGCAAAGTTTTTTTTTTATCGTTAGCAACCTTTAAATTGAATTATCAAAGAAACATAATAACATTACGGATATAAAAAATAAAACAAAGAAAAGCTATAGTTATGAGGTTGTAAGCATAGCATACCATATGCTCACGAATATATTCCTCGAGGGGGTAGTCAGAGATATTCTGAAACCTCAGAACATCCACATTTACCAGTAGATAGTACCAAAACTCTGTCCAGTGTGACGGGAGGTGAGCCCGTTGCCACTTATAATGGCCAGTGGGTACAATACATGCCTCGAAATTTAAGCTTGCAGTTTTCCTCGCGAGGTTGTAAAAAAGTGGGTATTATTATGGGTAGTTCTTCGTTCCGGCATTCTCCGTGTAATTTTCGTGGCGCATTTTAGTTTTAAGATTTTTAGATAAATAAGGTCAATATATGAAAGTAGCTTACAATACAAGTCAATTGATCTATTGCGCACTTTGATATGACTGTTACTTTCAGTAGAAATCAATTTTCAAATTTTTGGTGCCACGAAAATTACTAAGCCGTCCACGAAAATTATGCATACATTTTGCATTGTGTTTTTATGTCTTGGAGGCCTTTGCCCTGCAGTGGGATCCTACGGGCTATAACTTACTTATTTACTTACTTATTTTAATGTCTAAACAGCAAAATTTTGTGAATAGTATTTACCTACATTACAATGACTAAACCTGCCAAGCTAGCTTTCTCACTATTTAGTAAAGTTACTGGATTGATTGTACAGTATACACATCAAAAATAAAGTGTGTTAAGAGGTAATAAGTTTCACCTAAGTTGACAAATATTTTGTGAATTTAAACGTACCTACATTTCTATGAAAATTTTCATTTACTGAGACCCACCTTTCACACAAAGTAGTTACCTACGCCTTCAATTTTCTATCTCTTTTGTTGGGAGGGAACTGACCTAACGTTCTCGTCAGGCTAAAAGTGACCATGGCAATCATGTACGAGAGTAGATAGAGAACTGGCCCTTGAAGAGCTGGGATCGGCTTTGACTTGACCGACATGGGCCCCCCTAGTACTAACTAATAGGTTGCCGTAATTCTGTCTAAGTAGATCTAGGATAGCACTTTAGAGGTGAAACGAAGTAGCAATGGACTTGTGGTTTTGAAGGTGCCTGTGAACGGAGTGAAGACCTATTTATTAAGTGGATATTCGCCATAAGATGGTTGGTGTGACAATAATGTGTCGTTAAAATGAAGGGCGTCCCGATTTTAATAATGATGCCCTGTAACATTACAGTCAAAAGAAATCCCACTAAAATGAGGACTTTTTGTCGTTGATGACGCCTGAGGAAGTCCATAAAGCTCTTCGCTCTGCTGCGAAACCGGTTGGTCTCGAGGTGTCCATTGTAGCTTGGTATGTTAAGGAAGAGCAAAACTTAATGGAGAGTGAATACTATGTTTTGTTGTCTTCAAAGGCAAGGCTTTTTTGCAAACGAATCAAAATTATCATTAACAATTTCGTTAAAACCTGCGAATGTCACGCACGTCCTATATTTTACGTGTCGTTCTCCTGATCAAAAAAGACCTACAACATGAGGACACACTGCTTCAACTATCAGTGTCACCTGAACAAAGGCTCGTTATTACTATAAGGTACTTTTTTTGGGTTCTGAACCTATAATGGTAAAAAGGATAGGTAATTATAGCGTTGACATTTTCTACTCGAGTGTACAACATAGTGCCCGCACCGCCGTGAAGCAATGAGTTCGTTACGCACCCATCGCAAGCTCGCTACGCCACAACGCGGTGAGTACGTTGACCGATCATCTCGCTCGCAACACGTTCGTAAACCACCAGTATGATAATTATAGCCGTAATGCCAGAGTTCCTCATAGCTCTATCTTGTTCATGAAGTTTGTTCAGAAGATTGAGTAATCCTCCGTTTTCATCAACGACATCTCGCGTCCCTGGCATGTTACGATATCTGTCTTCGCAGACTCTGTGCTGCCCCTTGCTTCTCCGCTAGAACTTCTGTACCTATTCTCGTTTCCAAGCCGCCACCAGGTTACACAAATTGAGAGTAAAATCAGAGGAAAAAACGTAGCTGGGTTCTTTCGGAGCTGATAGGGAGGGAGGTCAAGCTATTTGGTCGTATAATCATTATAGTAACTGCCTCTAATGGTTAAGAGCATTAGGCTCTTGACAAGGAGGTCGTGGGTTCGATTCCCACGGGGAACACCTATCGTTTTTCCCCAGTTAGTTAGGACATTGTAGGCTGACACCACCTGATTGTCTGAAAAGAAAGATGATACCGTGCTTCAGATGGCACGTTAATCCGTTGGTCCCGGCTACTATCTCTGGTGGTAGTAGTCGTTACATAAAAACCACGTCAGAGGCCGTAAGGCGCTTTGAATAAACTCTGACCCCAGGGCTTGCCCACACGTTAAGAAGAACCTTTTTCTTTACCTGGATATGATCAAATACCTATGTGTAATGTTAGATCGCGCTATGGCATACCGATCTCACAACCATCGCGTTGAAATTCAAAATAATTCACCATTCTAATTTTTCATTTTTTAATTCAACATTTTTCATCATCGCCTCAGCCGAAAGACGACCTGGACATTAGCCTCCTCCAAAAATTGCCACAACGACCGGTCCTGCGCTGTCCTCATCCAATGGGTTTCCGCAACCTTCACCACCCGGTTACCAACGAACTCGTCACCTTATTCATGCAACGCCCTCTGGTACGCGATCAACACTCGAGAATTTTTCGTCCCCATCGGTGCTTTATTCTACGATTAAGCCAATTGTAACTTGAGTTTAGCAATTCTTCGGATTTTGTCAGCTACCTTGGTTCTTCTGCGATTCTCTGACCTCTGAGATCCTCATATCGTATATTCTTGCACTACCCTGAGCATCTTACCCTTTAATATACTTTCATCCTTTTTCTTGAGGCTTTAGTAAGCTACCACGTCTCAGTTCCGTATGTCATCACTAGCAGAATACACTGATCAGTCCTCTCGAGATGCTGCGTTATTTAGGATTAGAAGATTATATGTAGCTGAATGCTGTCCAGCCGCCCAATTCGACGCTTGACCTGTCTCGAAATTTGACTTACCTAAATGCATAATATTGTTTACTATCTTCTTTAACCTAAGGTTGTCTGGAAGAAATAGCTTATAAGTAGTCAGACCGCATTACTTTGTGCCTCTTGTATTTTCTTCAGTATTTTTTCTGCTTATGTTTTTGTGTAAATAAATTATATTTTATTTGATTTGAAAGTTGGTTCTTGGTGTATTAGTTGTTCACAAACTCAAGTACAGATTTTCCGATCTTAACAGAAGAGTAGGTAGAACATGGACTGGACATGATCCTCGTCTAGTCAATGTTCATTTTCAAACCATCGCTCATCAAAGGCTTTCTCATAGTCCACGAATGCTGAAGCCTTATTGGAACCCAGCTTGTTTGGGAAGCTGATTCTTATGCCATCGTTTATCATTCGTTTGTTATCATGAGCAACCTGAAGTTGAAATGGGCTGGTTATAATTATTATCTATAATGTCAATGAACTGATGATGGGGGAATCAAAATAAATTGGAGAGTCATGATAAGAGAATGGAGACCATGCACGGGCCACCATAGTATATAGTAGGACGCCGCCCTACTGCCCACTAGTTGGAATGAAGATCTGAGACAGATAGCAGGCAAAGACTGAGTGAGGATGGTCATAGATAGAATTCTTTTCTATCACACCGTTAGGGCTTTGTTTTTACCCGTAAGACCACCACATATTCCACCACTGTAACTCTGTAAACCAGGATCAACAGCGGCGACCACTCATAACACTAGTCACTGAAATCCAGCGAGCCAGGGGATGACTCTTTAGCTTGCGACCCGCAATTAATTTAGTTAGCTACAGAAGTAGGAAAAATAAGTATCGGACTTCCCTGCATTGCAAACAGGAAACATCAATAATAAAATCATGTTCTTATTAAGCCAGCTCCAGAGATAATTTCATGGCAGAGTTTAAGGCCCTTTCGCAATAGCATCAATGCCATTGGGGAATGGGAAAAAGTCATTTGCGCTGTTTGGAACCGGTCTTGGCCTCTGAGCAACACTGTACCGGGAAACTCATTCTGGCGGGTAGCGGGATCTGAAGAACGGTGACAGTCGTTGGCCGACCGCAGTTAGTAGGGGGCCTCAGTAGTGCATTAGCCACGTGTGAAAGGCTGCCCCACACAACTAGCGAAAAATCCCGCAATGCCCCATCGTGCTAGTTGGCGACTGGAAGGGAGGGCTCGGTGGCCGTTGCGGGGGGGTTCGGGCGTCCCCGCAGTCTCCAAGTGAGTTTCCCATCAGTCAGTCGAACCCAAGAGGTCCATCAGGATATCTGAGGAGCGTCTTGATTTTCTTCCCACGTCTCCATCATTCACTACAAAATTATGAATCGAAAAGTGAAAAAGAAGAAAAAGGTTACACAACGGCTGCACTTCCTCCCACTCAAAGTGCACCTCAGTAACATACGAGGTTTGCACTCAAATATCGATCCGGTCCACCACCACCTTGAAACTGAAAGGCCACACCTATTCCCCTTTTAACGGAGACGCAGATAGCAACCCCGTCTGATACGGCGTACCTCAACTACCCAGGATACTCGTTGGAACATAAGTTCAAGAAGCGAAAATCCGTGTCGATCTGCTTTCCTCCCGATGACCCTCCCGGTGCCCTATGGGCACGAGGCGAGTCTGGCGATACGGGTCGGCAGATTGGGATGAGATGCGATACTTCTTTGCGGCTTATCTGTGGCGGCAAGTGTGTTTTTCTTCGAGTGACCCAGCCTGTTCTGCTGATGCGGTTGCGGATGTGATTCGGCAGGGAATGGAATATTCACTCGGTCACAAAGCCCAACTATGGTACAATACGGATTGTGCTCGCGCTGAGGCTCGAAAGGAATCCGCCAACCAAGCATGGGTCCAAGCTCGCGACCGCAAAGTTAGAGCACGAAGGGTCCGCGCGCAGAAGAGGGCCTTTAATTCTGCCGCCAAGTCCTGCAAACAGGTGATCCGGAAGGCTCGATTCGATCATGTCAGTCACATTGGAGCCAGACTGGCATTCTACCCCTCTGGTAGTAAACAGTTCTGGTCCCTTTCAAAATCGGTCGAAATCAATTTCTGCCGTCCCACTTTGCCTCCCATGCAGAAACATGATGGGTCGCTGGCTCACTCCGCAACTGAGAAAGCGAATTTATTAGATTTTCTGTTTGCGAGCAATTCACATCTGGAAGCTGGTGCCAAACAGCCACCAACCATCCCTCGTTGTGATTCTTCGATGCCGGAGATCACAATACACAGGAAAGAGGTCCGCAGATCATTGCGTAGTCTGGATGTGAATAAGGCAAGTGGTCCTGATGGCATACCTGCAAGAGTGCTGTGATATTGTGCGCCTGAGTTGTCTCCTGTTTTAACACGCCTGTATCGCCTCTCTCTCAGAACAAGAACGGTGCCAAAATCCTGGAAGCTTGCGAATGTGCAACCGGTTCCCAAGAAGGGCAGTCGTGCCGACCCCTGCAACTATCGATCTATAATAGCCACCACTTCCATTCTCTGTAAAGACATGGAAAGAGTACTTAACAGTAAGTTGCTGACATACCTAGAAGAAAATGATCTACTCAGTGATCGTCAATAAGGCTTTTGCCGGGGGACTTGACTGGGGATCTTCTTGTGTATGTCACGCACTGCTGGGGCGAGGTCATCGAGAAACACGGTTTAGCACTAGCTGTGTCACTTGACATCTCGAAGGCCTTTGACAGGGTATAGTAGTAGTTTGCTGAGCAAGCTTCCTGCTTATGGCATCCCCGCTGATCTCTGCAGCTGGATATCTGATTTCTTGAGTGAACGGTCAATTAGAGTAGTCATTGACAGCTGCTCTTCTGACCTCATGGCAATTGATGCTGGGGTTCCTCAGGGGTCTGTTCTCTCTACGACACTTTTCCTGCTACACATCAATGACCTCGTTGTGTCAGGTATTGTTGGGTATGCAGATGACAGTACTGTCACAGAGAGATATCTATCCGGCGTTGGGGCCAGCGGGGATGAAATACGTTCCTAGAGGGAGGCCATGGTGGAGCGGACAAACTTGACTTTAAGTCTTGTCTCCCAGTGGGGTGACAATAATCTAGTCAACTTCAAAGGTCCGATCGTGTATGGAGTATTGCTGCCACATGTGGGATGGCTCAGCTAAGAATCAACTAGACGCTCTCGACTCGGTTGAACGCAGAGCCAGGAGGCTCATTGGCGACAGTAATCTGGTAGAAACCAAGCTTCATAGCCTAGCCCACCGCCGCAGAGTAGATTGCTTGTCAGTCTTCTACAGATTGTACATCGGTGAGTGTGCACAAGAGCTGCATGAGCTCATCCCGCCTTCTCCCTTCTACTATCGGACTTCCAGACGCACCGCGGTATACCACCCCTTCTTGGTTGATATCCCACGTATCCGGACTAAGCTAAGATTCAGCGGATCTAAATGCGCTATGATGCTTACTCTTACTACTCCTTCATCAAATAAACTTTCCGTTAGTCAGTCAGTTAGTCACGGAACTCTTTTATAAGTATGATTTAAGTAAAATGCCATATCAGATTGATAATCATTATGGTACTTTGAAGAGACAGATTTCAATTTTAAACTACCATTTCGACAAATAAAGCATAATAGACATTTAAACAATCGATCAATTACCCAAATTGAAGAAGAAATTCTATATTTCATGAATAAATTCACTCGAAACAGATGGGTAATAATTTTCGTGGCACGAATAGTAAGTTTCGTGGACAGCATTCCACGAAAATTACGCCACGAAAATTACGATTTTTGAGTATTTTTACAATTTACTCCTTATTTATCATTTAATTTCAAAGGATCAATACCTTAGGAAAATCTCGCCTATATTAGCACTTCTAAAAGTTAACAATAATAAAAACAATGCATCCTTTCTATTTAATACAGTGTCCACGAAACTTACCTGAATAGGTGAAAAAAAAGTTGATTCCGGAGATAAGCTTTTATATCTTAATACACGTTGTATATAGCCTCAAATTGCATTAAATATTGAATTCTGGGATAGACTATCGTGTCTGTTAAAACAATAAACTTACTAATAGGTTGTTATTTGTATACTAACGAAGCGTTTAAACCTGCGCTCCCAGAAATCATGAAATCGTGTGACCAACACATATTGGCTTCTAAATCTTGAACAATCTTTTAAATCTACAAATAGAAATAAGAAATGAATAAAATAACTCTTGACAATTATTTTGATATGCAAAACAGATATGTAACACAATAAACTAAAAAGTTATATGCGATTGTTTTACGCGAGAGGAGCGTGGGACACTCGAAGAATAGCCAAATTCACCCCGTTTTCAATGTTCGGACGAAGTTTTAAGTTATTAGTTTTATTTATTTTGATGAAATAATTAGTGTTCCAGATAGATTAATAAATGATGAAACGTATAAAATTTGTTTGAATGCTGTATCTTTCATATCTTAGGATTTATAGCCGTGTGACCACCATTTTCGAGGTTTCAAATAATGACCCTTATTTAAAAAGGTGGCTTTAATACTTTCACTATGTAGCCAACTTCGGAATCGCAAAAAAATTTGCTGTTCCATACAAAACTGCAGTACCTACCCGACTCAAATTTATTTACCATTTTTAGGATTTTGTACCTCGAAAGGAAAAAAATGGAACGCTTATAAGATCACTTTGTTGTCCGTCTGTCAAGAGCCTTTATCTCAGGGGGACGGCTAGATGTATCAAGTTGTATTTAATAACTAGATATACGCTCAGTTGCAGAAACACCCATTAGAGTTAATCCTCCATTAAATCTCTAGCTGTCTCTTTTGGTCTTGTTGACGTAGTAAAAGCTAGCAAGAGATTTAATGGAGGATTAACTCTAATGAGCGTTTCTGCAACTGAGCTCTAGTATACTGAAGTCTCGTTGACCTAGAATCATATTTCGCAAAAAACTACAAGTAAAGGAATAAATTTGAAAATCTTTAATTTGTTACCGGTCAAGTGTGTGTCGGGCTGGTGCTAATAATAACATCCATAATGTTCTTTGTAAATATAATATTGTGTGGTTGTACAAAACCCTCATTGCGCGAGTAGTCTAACTCGCTCTTGACCGGTTTTTGGTTTGTAAATTCGTAATTTAGCATTAGAACCACTCCATGGTTTTCAGTAGTCTGTTAGAGATAAAACATAGCAAAAAATTTATTTTAGATAATTGCCAAGTATATCAAATCAGTGTTACCAGTTCTCCAGATTTTCAGGAGATCTTTTACATTTGTGATATGTCTATTGAAATAATGATTTCACAACTCAGCTAGTATATACGTGTATGTGCTTATAAATATTTCTTGTGATTGAGTTACCATATCTTCAGTCATCAGGACATGAAGTGGTTTTAAAAGGGATCCATCGCAACTTTCTTGATAAAACAATACTTAATACTTACAAAATTCTGAAAAAAAACTTAATCGTAAAAACAAGAAGAATTAGTCGACTTAATACCTATTCAATAATCTGTGCTAATAAGTCGGACAGCTAAAAGTAAATAAAACAAACATAATTGTATCTTTATACAATCTACTTAATGGAGTTGTCATTACTATTTGGTTATTTTTAAACGCTTATTTTTTGGGTTAGGGGTTTATTTTAATTTGTAATCCCAACACTTTCTATAAAAAACAGAAACTGCAAAAAAAAAAGTTATATCATGTAGTAAATACAAGTAAGTATACTGAAGTCGATAAACCAGTAGGGCAACTTGTGGCAAGCTGTTTTGAGTGGCGACACCACGGACCCGATTCTCCAGAGCCCGTTTTGAATTGGCCCTCATCGCCTGTCTTGCCGGCCGGCCAGGAGTTCGCAAGTGCAGAACCTATGCTCGAAGCTTAGAGAAGTGTAAAATGTCATAATGCCGGGGGCCTGCTGACTGGTGCCCGTAGCACCAAGAACTGGCGCCCGCATACTCACCTCTCTACAACCTTAGCCGCTCTGAAGATGTCGCCGCCTTGTCGCTCTTTGCGTGCGGTCATTTTTGAGGGCCCATTAAATAAGTAGGCGAGTCATCATCTGCCATTTGACAAACCAGGGACATTTGTTACGGCAGCTGTTCCGAGACTCTCCGCAATAATCCTGATTTTCTGGTCCTCCCAGTTCACTCCCATAACCCGAATAATTTTGTGTCATTTCTGCAATAGTCTCTGCTTCTAACGTGGTTTGTCATCTGGTACATTTATAACGCATTCATGGATAGACAATGATTGGTGCATTCCATCGCATTTAGATAAAATTTTCTAAAAGTGGCTCTATGTGTGGGGCCGTATCCCTACGCAAGCTTTCCAAAAAAAATCGACGGCTCGTGAAATACCTTCTGAGATAATTATAATAATCCTTTGTTTCAGACTATGGTCCAAACCTGACTTTTGCATGTTCCTTTGCATACATATGCAATACCGCTTGTGAAATATGAAATGTTTATTCGCATGAAACACGGTAACAATGATCTTAGATTAGTAATTTTATGACTCATTTGGTTAGGTTAGTGAGGATTCCAATTATGACGTTTTAGGTTTATCCCTAAGTATAGTTCTGCGTAAAACGTTTATGCGTGAACAGCTTATCATCATCTCAGCCGATGGACGTCCACTGCTGGATATAGGCCTCCCCCAAGGATCGCCATAACGACCGGTCCTGCGCTGCCCTCATCCAACAGCTTATGTCGAAAGATAATTATACTTTCATACATTATGACTTACTATTTATTTCTCGTAAATGTTACGCGAAATGATAAATATGCATAATTTAGTTGTGCGTCAGTCTTCGAATGTTATGCAACCCAATATGGACCCGTGCTATTTATTTTGTTAATCTTAATTAATACAGAATACATACGTGATTACATTAATACACATGATGATGATGATGACATAATTAATTCTGTGAATCGAAAAGAAGCAATTTAAACGAAAAAATCTACTTTTTTTACAATTTGGGCTCTATTTTTCCCGATCTTTTCTGACTGGTCCCGGCAACACTGATATTATCTATTGTAAAAATAAATCAATAAATTGCTGTCGTGTGGTGTAACTGTGACATTCATTAAAAGGTCCGTCTCGTGTAAGATCAATAATTTGTCATCTATAAACGCTGCTGTGGTGTAATTGAGACATTCTTAAATCTGATCCATGTAAGATCTATAATAAATAAGGTAAGATTATTTCAATTTCTGACTATTCTGTTTCTATCTAAGCCCAGAAGTGCAATTCACAAAGCGCAAACACCGGTTGAAACATCGGCGAGCTGTCAATTCAGTATGCGTTTTATCAAACTTAATATGAACTACCTACTAAGGCCGAATTCGACCAAACTTAGATTTATAAAAGAGTAACTATACAAGGAACAATTTTACTTTTGGTGTTTACACACCCCGTAATAAAAGAACGAATGTATAATTCACCTAAAGAAAGAGGTCGTTGAATCCGTACTTATTGCAAAATGTGAGGTTTTACAGTTTTAATTTGGTAGGTAGGTTTCTTTTTATTATATTTTTTTTAATTATGTGGCATTGACATTTCATTAAGGCGTATCTGCCCTGGACCACTCTCCTCTCACTCACTCTCCATACTAATAGATGAGAAAGAGCGCGTGGCTCCGGTCAGAATTTAGCTGTTTTCTTTGAAAAATTAGATGATTTTTTATTAATTTCGAAAAAGTAAAAAAACCACATCATTCTAAATTGTATTGTGAACAATATAGTAAATTTTCATTTTATTCCGATTAAAAATGTAAGAGTAAAATGGTTACAACTGGAAAAAAAGGGGTGACTTTAGAGTCCCTTTTCTTCGGTTTTATTCATTAAAATCGATTTCTAGAAAAACCACATCACTTCTCATATCCTGTAGATGGTTCAGTTTAAATTTCAGCTCAAAAAGTGCCATAGTTAATGAATAAAATGGTTAGAAAATTACCCAAAACCGGCAGGTAGCCCCTTAAGATTAGGGTTTGTAAAACGCAAAATCAGTTTACTCTATAGTAATCGGCGACTTAATCTAAGAATAAAATTTACTCGCGATTCGTCGAATCGGGCCTATGCGTCTACGCCTAACCCTTGAGCATGACTTTTTTTTTTTTTTTTTTTTATTATTGATGGGTTTGCTCTTGACCCCAATCTAGTCCTCAGGACAAAGATGGGGCCGAAGATGTAGCGAGCTTACCCAGAAGTGCACTGGCACTCCTGCACACTGACGGAACGCAGCAAGCTGCTTGGCGCCAGACTCCGGCAGGAGGGTGGTCGCGAGCCAGGCGGCTCCTTGCGGAGCCTACCACACCGCGTGGGGGATCGTTCAGCCGCCACCACAAACTTGGCGTGACTAATCGAAGATGCAAGCGAGGAATGGAACGCATAAACGCATTCTGGATAGAACTATTCCAGAAAAACTTGTCGTCCACCGAAATGATATTGTATCGCGGGACAGTTGTATTTATACTTGTCAGAACTTTTGCAGGATAGTTAGCTAAGCAATGATATCTGCTTTTGATACTACAAATATATGCCAATTATGTTACGGTAGTAGTTCATCTAAATAATAAATAGTTTTCGAGTTACAAGACAATTAATAATCAAAAAAGTGTTGCGGACAAGCCACCGTGATGATAAAACGGGCCTTAAACATTTTTTTTACGTTATAAATAAGATTCTTAGCTGAATTTTATATGTTGCCCGAGGTAGAGGACTACATTTTGTATCCAGAAAAAAATAACACAGCAACATATCAGCCTTCTGCACTACCGTTATCAGCAACGCCGTGAAAATTTTCTGTTTGGGATATTCACCCACGGAAGAACGGCATAGGCCTTAGTCTTAACACAGGGTTCACCTAAAAGTCTTTGGGCCTTACGGAACCCTAAAAACTGATTCAATATTATTTTTATTATTATAACAATTTATTGTACACAGATATTATAATTACATTGTTGAGAAAACATGTACAAAGGGCGAGCTTATCTCTGAAAATACTCTATTTAGTACATTATTTTATTTTTTGTTTCAGATCTTCAAAATGTATCTCTATCTCTTACTAATAACGTTGACAATCGTTTACACAGAAGACGTACCAGATACTAAATGTGACGGAGTTATCATCGATGGTCATTACTATGAGGAGGAAATATTAATAACTGGATTAGCCAACCGACATGGGTTAGCCATCGATAACAATAATAACATACTATACTTCAGTTATGTTTCAAATCATACATCGAAATCAGCTTTATTAGACCTTAATACTAAAGAATTTAAAGATATCAATGATGTCCCGAGAGGACGAACAGTGGTCGTCGATCAGAATACCCACGACGTGTATATAGAAGGAGACCGTGCAATATACAAATATGATCATAAACATCATAAGTCTGAATTATTTATATCTGTTAACGTTATTTTCGACCTATTCTTCAAAGACGTTTTATATTTAATTATTCCAACTCAGATACATACTTGCATCGATGGGAATATAGCGAGATTCAAAGATATGGAAGATATTAATGCTTTTAAATTCGTTATTGATGGTAAAGATGTAATGTTTTACTCTAATGTTACTGGATTATATGCCCAAAGGAAAGGTAGTAAAGATGCAGTTTTGTATAGCAAAGAGTATGCTAGAGCATTAACACTCGACGCACATGGTAATGCATACATGTGTACCAAACACGCTATTTATAAAATTAATAAAACGAGAATTTCTTTAGAGAAACTGACGAATGTTAATACTTGTTGGGGATTAGCGTTCGATCGTTATAATAATATTATATATTCGGATAATAACAGTTTACTTCGTTTGAAGATTAATAAAGATAAGACATGTTAAATAATTTGTCACATGCATATTCCCAATGTATTTTCCTCTTTAAGTTATGTGTATTATGTATCTTGAGTATAAACTCACAACTTTTTCTGTACGTGTCTACTATAGGCAGAGATAGTTCGAATTTCTGTTTTAATAAGTAAATAAGATTTATTTGGTCAAAAATATAAAAATTTATATGAATATACATACTTCAAATCTGCAACACGCTTCGTCAAAAATGGCGACATAATCTGCATCTGCAATACGCTTCGTCAAAATTTAAACATATACTAATAAATAAACAAGATCCCAATCAGCAATATGCTTCGTCAAAACTTAAACCTATACACTCCTTATCTGCCACATGCTTCGTCAACATACAGACTAATTCACACTCCTAGGCCCAGCCCCACTCCACCCCGGCTCCATGGTCCCCATGACGCTAGCGGCATTTCCCCTTTGAACTGTCAAAGACAACCTCTGCACCAAAAAAGCGCCCGAGCGCGGGTCGCCACCTTTAGCTCTCAACCGCCGCCCGATCTCCTGGACAAAAAATTTGGCCTCGGTACCCCAAGGGCCCGCAGTCTCAAACGCGACCGGAACGAAGTCATATGCCACTGTTTAATAAGTATACCTATTATATTTATAATGGGGTCTTGGTTGTTTGTATCTATGTAGGTTCCTTCTTAATATTACGCTGACACTTTTTAAGGGTATGATCATACCGTCAAACTGAACAACTTTTTCTAAGGCACCAACATCTAAATCTCGAAAAAAAATCTGCTGTTCCATACAAAACTGCAAACCTACTTGAGCCAATCACACAGTGTATTATAAACCCCGATTTTGTTGCATGGCGTTTTTATTACGAAAATCAATAGTTTAGATCATTTTCAGCATTAGAGTAAAACTCCGACATCGATTAGACTTCTAGTTTTTTTTATTAAAAAAATCAAAGTTACCAATATCCGGGTTGTGAAATTTTTTAAAATAAATATTAAAAAAAAACTGTTCAACTTATTTGAATTTTGATTGTATACTATAGTTAAACACATAATTACAGACCATCTGACCAATTTTCGTCCTTTTCAAGTGAATAGTTTACGAAATATTAGCATTTTAACAGTATTTCCTTTTTATCAGATTTCTCGAGATTAATTCCGTATTAGACGGAGATTTCTATACTAACCGTTGCTTTAAACATACCTTTATCGATAGTATTTATACCACAATCTAATTCCGCGTTAATCAGAAGTTAGCGGCAATTTACTTTTTTGGTCAGGGTTTTCACTTTTGTGTATCCGGACTTTCATATACAATTATTTATACCACTAGTTTTTAATTAGTAACGAAACTATAAGGGTGTATTCAGACCGTGAATCTAAACAACTTTCCCTAAGAAACATGGGTCGAAAAACGATAACTTTTTGGACCTCCCTTACAAATGTGCGGATCGGCCGATCGATTTTTGCCAGTAGATAAACTGCTTATTAACAATAAATACGCAAAAACTTCTCAAAATTTTAGGATGTTAGACATTAACGAACATTAACAGCATAAAAAATCGATCCATTCAAAGTTAAACGCAGTTGTAATTAGTAATTATTTTTACTTGGTTGTATACACCGCCTTACCACATATTTTTTATTAAAGAGATCTTCCATCCACAGGTGGTTGTCTGTAAGAAATCGCTTTAAGTGATAAGACCACCATTCGTCCCCTTTTTATTGGCTTTCAATATTGTTATTTTATGTTTTTGGTGTGCAAATAAAGAGTATTGTATTGTATTATTAAAAATACGTCATGCCTATGCTCACGACTATATTCCCCGAGGGAGTAGTCAGAAATATTCTGAAACCTCAGAACATCCATGTTTCACTTGTAGTAGCGAAACTCTGTCCAGTGTGACGGGGAGTGAGCCCGTCGCCACAATAAAAATCTTATTAAATAAATTAATAAATTTGTCATTAAAATTTGGAAACGGCGAAAAACCTAAACATTCGATCTGAAAGCTAAATTTTTGAGATTGTTACGCCATCCAGTAATTGTCATTGAACTGTTTTTTTAAGATTAAGAAGCATTCATTTAAAATTAACAGTAAAAATTTTTGGTCGTCTTAACTTAAAATGTATTCATATAAACAATGGCTAACTAAAATAAAAATATTAAAATAACTTTTATATGAGGTTTTTTATTAACCCTAAGCCCGGAAAATCCGGAAATAACATATATTGCTGATAACTTCTGATTAACGCGGAATTAGATTGTGGTATAAATACTATCGATAAGGGTATGTTTAAACCAACGTTTAGTATAGAAATCTGCGTCTAATACGGCATTAATCTCGAGAAATCTGATAAAAAGGAAAAACTGTAAAAATTCGAATAGTTCGTAAACTATTCACAGTAAAAGGACGAAAACTAGTAAGATGGTCAGTTATTATGTGTACAACTATAGTATACAATCAAAATCCATATAAGTAGTACAGTTTTTTTAAATATTTATTTTTAACATTTTCGCGACCCGGAAATTGGTAACTTAGACATTTAAAAAAAAAAACAGAAGTCTTATCGATGTCTAAGTTTTACTCTAATGCTAAAAATGATATAAACTATAGATTTTTGGAATAAAAACGCCATGCAACAAAATCAGGGTTTATAATACACTGTGAATCAGTATGCCACAGCTGTTTGTTTATTCGCGATTTCGATGTTGGTCCCATAGAAAAAGTTGTTCCGTTTGATAGTCTGATCATCCCCTTAAAAACTGTCAGCATATTAAGAATGACCCTGTATGTATGCTGTATCGTTGTTTAGTCATCATAATACAAGTTCAGGCTAGATTCTGGTACTTTAAATGTGACTAGATAATTGTGTGTGTTTGTCCAAGATATTTATTAGAATTTTTATGTCATCTAAACATCTCCTTTGGTTTATTTGATGTATGATTAAATTTAAGTCTTGCGAATTTATGTAGGTATTTGGTAAATAAATAAATACTTACAAAAAAATCGAACTATGTAACTAACTTATTGCGTGGCACAAGCGACACACGACGATCACGTCCCTCAGCTAGTTTATGAATCAGAATTTGTCATAGTTGTGTACAATCGAGTGTTAAAAGAAAATAAATAAATGAAGAGTTTATGAAAAACGCAAATAAAAATAAAACAAATGAATTATTTTAATTATAGTACAAACATAAAAATTATACATTTTATACTACTTCAATTTGGGATAGCATTTCACGCAATTTTAATGTTATTGTTAAGTTCTTTTGTATTTCTGTCTGTAAACTAAACTTAAACTTCATGATGATTGTAAAGGTAATATTGTATCATAGCTTGTAACCACCCCGAAAGAGAATCCAGTCATGATTTAATGAATGTTTTAAACGTTTTATTTATTTAGTAAATTCGATTATTATTTTTTATTGTATTTATCATTATCTGAGTCCTAACCTATTGCCACAATGTGTTTTTATTTTGTTTTTATTTTTTGTCAAGAAATGTTAAATTTGTCTTATTGACTATATACTTTTGCTCTATGTTTTTTTTATGATATAGTTGGGTGCCTAATATGTTTAGCTGCACGGAGAGGAAAATCGTACGATACGACCATGTTAAAATCTGTTTTTTTTTTTCATTTTATTTATAAGTGTGACAAATCTGTTTAATGTTTTTTGGTACCTATTCTGTATTTTTGTGTGGCAATAAAGTACATTTTTTTTTTATTTATTTTAAGTCAGTTATATTATTGCGACCTATTTATCGTTACATGGAAGTATAACCTTAAAAACTTTTAAAGGTCAGTTGCTATATACAGAGTGTAAACTTAAATGCATAACTTACTTAAAGGGGTGCTTTAAATCATCCTTTCGATATGAAGATTTGTCTTATTGCTTATTCCTATAAAATATATATTGAACTTATCTGCTAATCTCGAGGTTCTACTATATCCACATTTTCAGATACTATTTTGTCGATATGTCTGTTTGTATACGTGTTACATGTTTCATCCTGTATTACTTTCCATATGGCTTTACTTTTATTTTTACTACTATTGATTATGTATTTGCTGTTACAATTTTTTTGTGCTAGGGAGATGCATTTTTTTAATAACTTCGTACAATTTTGATATCTAAATTTCGACATGGAGTCTTTTTTAGTTTTATAATAATTGTAACAAGACGATACTAAAGCTAACGAATACTTGGTGTTACGTAATCCTTCGTGCGCGAATCTGACTCGCACTTGGCCAGTTTGCATAATATCAATCAATAGGAGAATACAAACTAGTTAATTTAATACTTTTCTTAAACATGCTTGGAGATTTGAGGCCAAATCCAAATACATGCGAGCAGCGGCCGGCAAAAGTTGTATGAAAATCGATATCTGTCGTGGTTTAGCGGCCAAATAAATTACATTAAAAAAATATCTTCCGTTTTTAACCCCCGACGCAAAAAGAGGGGTGTTTAACCCCCGACGCAAAAAGAGGGGTGTTATAAGTTTGACGCCTATGTCGGTCTGTCTGTCTGTGGCATCGTAGCTCCCGAACGGGTGGACTGATTTCGATGCGGTTTTTTTAAATAGAAAGCTAATTTTTGCGGGAGTGTTCTTAGCTTTGTTTCATGAAAATCGGTTCAGCCGTTTTCAAGTAACTTTAAAAATTGCGACAAAAGAAAAGAGGGGTGTTAAAAGTTACTGTCTGTCTGTGGCATCGTAGCTCCCAAACGGGTAGACCGATTTCAATGCGGTTCTTTTTAATAGAAAGTTAATTTATGCGAGAGTGTTCTTAGCTTTGTTTCATGAAAATCGGTTCAGCAGTTTTGAAGTACCTTTAAAAATTGCGACAAAATAAGAGGGGTGTTATAAGTTTTTTGTCCGTTCGTGGAATCGTAGCTCCCAAACGGGTAAACCGATTTCGATTCGGTTTTTTTTATTGGAAAGCTAAATTTTGCGAGAGTGTTCTTAGCTTTGTTTCATGAAAATCGGTTCAGTAGTTTTCATGTAACTTTAAAAATTATGAAATAACATTAAATTACAAATTTAAAAAACCCCCAACGCCATAAATGAACATTTAAAAAGTAAAAAAAATAATGCGGTCAACTATTATTTTTGATGTAAGCAAATGTATGTTTTATACTTCTTTACTTTCTTTAAGATATTTTAGGTAAATTGATGTGTCGGGGACCGCAAGTGATTGTAAAAAATCAATGGTCATTTCATAGCGGTCCCCTACGCATTCATTAACCTAAAATATCTTAAAGAGAGTAAAGAAGTATAAAACATACATTTGCTTACATCAAAAATAATAGTTGACCGCATTATTTTTTACTTTTTAAATGTTCATTTTTGGCGTTGGGGGTTTTTTAAATTTTAATACGTTTTGGTCAAGTAGCTGCCGATATTTTCTATGGAATAGCATATTTTTTTTCGCGATAAGTTCTATAGTGCAAGTTGTTAAGTTTGATGGTCTTAAGCACCTTTTTAAAATATGGGACGCATAAGTTAGTTAAAGTAAGTAAGTTAAAGTTTACACCGTTACAGTTCTTAGTCGGGTGTTGTAATGTTGTATATATGCAGTCTCAGGACAACTTTGATAGTGCGATTTAGGGCTCGCTATATGATTGGTTGTTATTCGTAATGAGCGATGTTGTCTCCGCCATCTTATTGGTTTGTTACATGAATCGTGCTATGATGCGTTGGACAGATCCATCTTGTGATTGGCCGTCATCTGTGTGACGTGCTAGGTAGACCTAGATCCATTTGTTTACATCGACTCGATCGATGTGTTTGGCATTGTTGCTTAGTCAGTACAGTAGTCATATACCTACATATCTACACTTACGCTAATTATCCCTAATGGGGAGAACAGAGCCTGTTTATACAAAAGCATACATCAGACAAAATTGTCATAATGTGCTTGTCATGAATGGTGACAAGCTGTCAGTCAGTCGCATATAGTTTGTAACACTATTGCATATCCCCCCGTGGACTTGCGTAGGAGTTTCGTAGTTTAGGGTTCCGTACCTCAAATGGAAAAAAACTGAACACTTATAGGATTGCTTTGTTGTCCGCCCGTCTGTCTGTCTGTCTATCTGTCTGTCCGTCCGTCAAGGCCTCTTGCGACCCTCTGTGACCGCTGCACAGTGGTTCGTCCCCATAGAAGAGGTCGGAAATAGACGACTGCAAAAAAACATATTCGAAAATGAAAAAAACAATGATGCAGTCGTATTCCTCTAATAAAAAACTGTAATATGTTTTCTTATTTGACTTTTTCTCATAGGACTCGTACTTAAGGAGAAAAACGGTAAAATGTGTTACTTACTATGACAATGAATACATTACGTTCCATACCGCCTGATTCTGGCCTTGTTTCGTGTTGCTGTTTCTTTAACAGGTATCTACCTATTAAGTACTACATTTCATCCAAAGACACATGGTGCTACTTTATTGCACTTCTGAGATATTATTGATTTTCGAGATATGACAAAAAAAAATGTAAAGATTGTTAATTATTATTATAGGTTGTATTGGGTCTTGGTTGTTTACCGCTAATTTATTATGCGTTTATAATGTAATGGATGCGATAATTAGGTTAACAGAAGTTTATTCCGAGAGCGCAAATGCGCGCTGCATACAAAGGTACTATGGTGATATTTTCAATATTAACCAAATAAAGTCAACGAAATTTTTCAGAAATAATTTAGACACGAATTTCTATGCTTGTATGAAGTCAGATTTTCGTTAAAATATACTTTTAATTCTAGGATTAATTTTAGATTTGTATGGAAATCTTTGAGGCACTGTAATAGCCGAAGAGCGGACAGTTGGCAACCCTACCTGATCGAGTAACAAGATGCGACCTATCTAGGGTGTAGCACATCAGAAAGGTACGTCTAAAAGTACAGGGTTGCCTGGGCGTAACCTGGAGGGTTTTGTACAGTGAGCAAAAAAGTTGTCATTTTTTTTGGTGTAAAATACCTCATCGAGTAACAAGTTGGCATATAGTACAGTCGATAGAGCTCATCGAGAAGTGCCAAAATATATAGGGTTGCCTCGCCTAGTCCTGGGACTTTCTTGAGTCGGCCTGATTTTATAGTGGCTAAAAATTCAAAAAATTACCTCATCGAGTAACAAAATGAGACTTATGCCATTTTATAGCTCTAGTCGTCCTATTAATTATTAACATAGGTTGCCGGCCCTAAACCTGGAACTTTTCTTAGTCGGCCGAGTTTTATGTTCGAATGTAAAAACTGATTGATGCAACAACGTCGTGGAAATGAGTCCAGTGGATGGTTTAGAGATTGGTGGCGTGTAGCGATCAATTATAGGTATTAATTTGTAGGGACACAACCATGAAAATTTAGTACAGTTAGCAAAAAATATAAAAAAAAATTGCTAACACAGTAAGCAACCAAACCTATGAAAGGTGTGTAAATACTGTATATTTTATTGTAGTTGTTACGGTCAGTGTAATAAATATGGTCAGTCAGTATTAAGAGGAAAGGTGGTCCACATGAAATTTGAAGAATACGTATTTAAGAAATCTATCACTGTCGGGGTGTAAGGGGTAAACGCAGTAGACTATGGCGACAACCCAACTGTCAAGCTCATCTGCTTGTGGTGCACCTTGCCGACTAGCAAACGAGGCTCTGGAGACCAATTGATTGCGGTATATCCATCCAAAACAGGCTATACCAAAATCTTTCGACCTATGATGGGCAGCAGCATCACCGGTGCAACTGGTATATCCCTGCGATCACCAACCCGCTCTGCCAAGCGTGGTGATTATGGCATGTTTACCACCCAAATATGGAATTTAGTCCCACATGGCCCCGGCCCCTACTTCCCGGCAGCTCTACTATTCCAGGCTACGGCAGTGGTCTAGCTAACGGTAGGGCGGGGGGTGCTAAGAATCCCCGGGTTACGCGAGGCTGCCAACACCAACGACTTTTATTGGCTACGTATACCGGACGAACACTGATGGAGGACGAAAAGTTCACGAAACTCGAGATAGAACTAAAAAAGATTGAGATGCATAGGTATTCTTGGTTTGTCAGAGGTCCGCAGACAGGTGGAGGATACAATGACCCTAGAATTTGGCCACTTGTTCTACTTCCGAGAAGGCGAAAGGCTGTCCCAGGGTGGCGTAGGATTTTTCGTCAACAAAATCCTCATCAACAATGTAATGGAGATCAGCAGTGTATCGAATCGGGTAGCGTACCTCGTGCTAAAATTCTCCAAAAGATGCAGCTTGAAGGTTGGACAGGTATACGCGCCTACTGCGACGGGCTCTGACGAAGAAGTGGAATCGGTATAAGAGGATAATATATCTAGAGCTATCAACGATACTGCAGACTCATTTCACGGTTGTGATGGGGGATTTCACTACCGAAGTGGGTACAGGAGGACGATGAGTCGAAGGTGGGTCAGCACGGTATTGGTAACAGAAACCAGAGAGGGCATATGCTGGTCGGCTTCCTAGAGAGGCAAGGGCTAAACTTGATAAACTCATTCTTCAAGAAGCAGCCTCAAAGGAGCTGGACCTGGCGAGGCCCTGACGGCTGGACGAAAAATGAGATCGATTTAATCATGACTGATAAACGGCACATATTCAGAGATCCTCTCCGTTCCACACTTCCACACACTGCACCAAACTGTAGTTGGAAGTGACAGCTTCCAACTTGACCTCCAAAACAGATTTGATTCGTTGGAAACCACCGAGGACGCGGACGTTGGCGAAGCTACAAACCAACTAGTAAAAGCTCTCCGTGAAATGGGCTACAGGTATTTCCGCATCCAGCGTGTGACAAAAGATTCCAAGTTCTCAAGCGAGACTCTGGAGCTTATGAGGCACAGACGTGAAATCCTGTCTGAGCAAGAGTTTTCGGCAGAACATCGGGCTCTCAATAAACAAATAAAAACGCTGATACGGCGTGACCTCCGAAGACACACGCTCCATAGAGAAGGCAATTGAGCAGAACCAGGGGCCGAAAGTGTTCGCTCAGCAGCCTGTCGAAACTCAAAACCGCGGACGGGAAGATCGTTGCCTACAAGCCGGAGCTCCTCGCTGAAGTTGAGAAGTTCTATGGAAGTCTTTATGCAACACACGCTCCAAAGCCTGTAGCTCGCAACACCACGGACCCCAGATCATGGACTGAATTACCGAAAAATTAAGGTATATTTATTTAACGGTAAGACGTCGTACCTTTAAATTCTGGTTAAAGAAAAATTTCAATATTGAAATAAATTACGGTACCGGTAAATAAACGGTATTCAAATACCAGTACCTAACCTTTATGAATAAAGATTTTCTTTGATAAATTGCCACGCCGCGCTTCTACCATGCTTCAGTGCTTCAATTCGTTTTATTTGCTACGGGGCAGCAACAATGGCCAATCGCGTTTTTCATTACCTACGTATTCCTTTATAAGATAACGGTACGGTACCTTTATAGCATTACGGTACCGTTACGTTTTTACGGTACGGTCAAAGTGTAAGAAAACGGTACCGTTATGCCTTACCTTTATAGCATTACGGTACCGTTACATTTTTACGGTACTGGTACCGTGTACCGTAACCGCTTTCATTCCCAGCCCCTGATCCCCAATAATAAGCCACTACACGGACGATATCCCGCACGTTGACCCGTTGACTCGAGTGAGATTAGGAAAGCCCCCAAACAACTAAAAAATAACAATGCTCCGGGTGAAGACGGAATAACAACAATGCTTCTGAAGGCTGGAGGTACTCATGTCCTGAAGGCCCTAGGAGGGCTCTTTATTCCCCTTTATTCCGTTATTCCCAATGTCATTACACCGGAGGCGTGGAGCGGAAGTGTTGTGGTCTTGTTCTTCAAGAAAGGAGATAAAACCCTCCTCAATAACTATAGACCGATCTGACTTCAGAGCCATGTCTATAAGTTCTTGAGTGTTATTACGAACCGTCTCGCTCGAAAATTCGACGAGTTTCAGTCCCCAGAGCAGGCCGGGTTTCGAAAAGGCTACAGTAAGTACCACGGACTACATCTACATGGTAAGGCAGATTATACAGAAAACTGAAGAGTATAATCAGCCTCTGTGTCTAGCCTTTGTGGACTATGAAAAAGCCTTCGACTCGATCGAGACCTGGGCTGTTCTAGAATCCTTGCAGCGATCCCAGATCGACTGGCGATACATTGAGGTGATCACGTCTGTAGGACGCTGCCACTATGTCCGTTCAAGTACACGATCAGCAGACGAAACTGATCCAACTGCTTAGAGAAGTGAGACAGGGGGATGTAATTTCCCCGAAACTGTTCACCAATGTGCTGGAAGACGTCTTAAAGACGCTCAATTAGAAAGGACGAGGCATGTGTGTGAACGGTGAGTACATCTCACACCTGCGTTTTGCCGATGACATTGTCTGCATTATCTCCATGCTGGACCTCAGTGACATGCTTAGCGACCTTAATGCAGCTTCCCGTCTCGGGTCGGTCTCGCTCGGCATGAACTTAGACAAGACGAAAGTCATGCTTAATTCTCATGTCGAGCCAAAGGCGGTATACGTCAGTGACAGAAGTACAAGACTGTCTACCTTGGACAGACTATAAGACTAGGTAGAAACAACTTCGACAAGGAGGCCGCTAGGCGCATCCGACTAGGATGGGCTGCTTTCGGGAAACTCCGTCATATATTTGCCTCGGCTCTACAACAATGCGTAATCAGTGCGTCCTGGTGCGAAAACGTGGACCGTGACGATAGGACTATAAATGTCAGGTCCCTCAGCGAGCTATTTTTTTATTTTTTATTTATATCAGGTAACAGTATATATCCCTCTCACCCTTATTCGTGAGCGGAGGCCTTTGCCCTGTAGTGGGATTCTATAGGCTATAACTTAACTTTTAACAGTACATTATTGTAACAGACCCATAAAACTGTGCATAAAACACATATCTTACTCTAGTATAAGCAGAGCTCACGACTGTAGGTATTCCCCGACGGGGTAGTCAGAGATATTCTGAAACCTCAGACCATCAGCGTTTCACGAGTAGTACTGGAACTCTGTCCAGTGTAACGGGGTGTGAGCCCGTCGCCACTTATAATGGACAGTGGGTACAATACATGCCTAGAAATTGAAGCATGCAAGTTTGCTTGTTTTTCGTCACTGAAAAGCCAGTGGTCTTACAAATCGTACATAAATTCCGAAAAACTCATTGGTACGAGTCGGCCTGGACGGGGATCGAACCATCGCCTCCTGCACGGCATGCAAGGTTACTCGCCACTAGACCACCACGGCTTATACTCTTCAGTTTTCTGTATAATCTTACCGTGTAGATGTGGTCTATGGTACCTAATGTAGCCTTTTCGAGACCCGGCCTGTTCTGGGGACTGAAACTCGTCGAATTTTTGAGCGAGACAGTTCGTAATATTAACACTCGAAAACATATAGACATGGCCCAGCAGTGAGATCTGTAGTTCTTGAGGAGGGTCTTATCTCCTTTCTTGAAGAACAAGACCACAACACTTCAGCTACATGCCTCCGGAGTTATGCCATTGTGAATAACGGAATTAAAGAGCATTCCTAGGACTTTCAGGACAGGAGTACCTCCAGCCTTCAGAAGCATTGTTGTTATTCCGTCTTCACCCGGAGCACTGTTATTCTTCAGTTGTTTGAGGGCTTTCCTTATCTCACTCAGGTCAACGTCCGTTATATCGTTCGTGTAGTGGCTTATTATTGGGGACCTGGGGTCGGTGTTGCGAGCTACAGGCTTTGGAGCGTGTGTTGCATACAGACTTCCATAGAACTTCTCAATTTCAGCGACGAGCTCCGGCTGAGAGGAAACAATCTTCACATCTCCCAAGCTGCTGAGCGAACACTTTCGACCCCAGGTTCTGCTCAATCACCTCCTCTATGGAGTGTGTGTCTTCGGAATTCACACCGTATCAGCTTTTTTATTTGTTTATTGAGAGCCCGATGTTCCGCCGAAAACTCTTGCTCGGACAGGATTTTACTTCTGTGCCTCATAAGCTCCCAGTGTTCCCAGACGTGCGATAATTATCCTAGATCCACGATATTTTTGAGTGCCATGCGATAGAAAATAAAAATCTGGTATCGCACGATAATTCGTAAAAATTCCACGATAATCTACGATAATCCACGATAATTTTTAAATGTAATGGAATCAGTGTACCCAATCCCTATTTTCAACTATATTTTCCATTAAATTCCAACGATACATCATAGTCACGTTTAGTATTGTGGGTAAAGTGTTCAAATATTACTAAATTTTAAGTTCTTATGAGAAAAGTTGAGATAGAAATAAGTATTTACTCATTGTGACTGTGTCGTTTCAATCAAAAGTTGTACTAAGATTCCCTAAACCTACCTTTAAATATAAAACATTAAATACTAGCACGTAATGTAAGTAAGAATGATTGAATTTCGTACACCATTTGGTTCTCTCTCTCTCTTTTAGACTCATAAGAGACTCAAAACTTATGATAGTTTTGGGAATTTGGGATGCGATAAAAACACGATAATTTTGAGGCCAATCTGGGATAATTCTTAATCATGGATCTGGTAACACTGTAAGCTCCAGAAAACTTGGAATCCGCTTGAAAACTTGGAATCTTTTGCCACACGCTGCATGCGGAAATGCCTGTAGCCCACTTCACGGAGAGCTTTTACTAGTTGGCTCGCTAACGTCCGCGTCCTCGGTGGTTTCCAACAAATCAAACCTGTTTTGGAGGTCAAGTTGGAAGTCTCTTGCCTCTCTAGGAAGCCGACCAGCATATGCCCTCTCTGGTTTCTGTTACCAATACCGTGCTGACCCACATTCGACTCATCGTTCTCCTGTACGCACTTCGATATTGAAATCCCCCATCACAACCGTGAATTATGAGTCTTTGCAGTATCGTTGATAGCTCTAGAGATATCCTCGTATACCGATTCCACTTCTTCGTCAGAGCCCGACGTAGTAGGCGCGTATACCTGTACAACCTTCAATCTGCATCTTTTGGAGAATTTTAGCACGAGGAACGCTACCCGATTCGATACACGGCTGATCTCTATTACATTGTTGATGAGGGTTTTATTGACGAGAAATCCTACGCCACCCTGGGACAGCCTTTCGCCATCTCGGAAGTATAACAAGTGGCCAAAATCTAGGGTCATCGTATCCTCCCCCTGTCTTCGGACCTCTGACAACCCAAGAATACCTATGCATCTCAATCTTTTTTAGTTCTATCTCGAGTTTCGTGAACTTTTCGTCCTCCATCAGTGTTCGTCCGGTATACGTAGCCAATAAAAGTCGTTGGTGTTGGCAGCCTCTCGTAACCCGGGGATTCTTAGCACCCCCCGCCCTACCGTTAGCTAGACCACTGCCGTAATTTTTGAGAGGTAAAAATGCCATAATCACCACGCTTGTCAGAGCGGGTTAATTCAGAGGGATATACCAGTTGCACCGGTGATGCTGCTGCCCATCATAGGTCGAAAGATTTTGGTATAGCCTGCTTTGGATGGATAAACCGCAATCAATCGGTCTCCAGAGCCTCGTTTGCTAGTCGGCAGGGTGCACCACGAGCAGATGAGCTTGGCAGTTGGGTTGCCATAGTCTACTGTGTTTACCCCTTACACCCCGACAGTAATAGATCTCTTAAATACGTATTCTTCAAATTTCATGTTGACCACCTTTCCTCTTAATACTGACTGACCATATTTATTACACTGACCGTTACAATTACAATAAAATGTACAGTATTTACACGCCTTTCATAGGTTTGGTTGCTTACTGTGTTAGCAATTTTTTTTTTACTATTTGTTCTAAATTTTCATGGTTGTGTCTCTCCAAATTAATACCTATAATTGATCGCTACACGCCACCAATCTCTAAACCATCCATTGGACTCATTTCCACGACTTTGTTGCATCAATCAGTTTTTACATTCGAACATAAAACTCGGCCGACTAAGAAAAGTTCCAGGTTTAGGGCCGGCAACCTATGTTAATAATTAATAGGACGACTAGAGCTATAAAATGGCATAAGTCTCATTTTGTTACTCGATGAGGTAATTTTTTGTATTTTTAGTCACTATAAAATCAGGCCGACCCAAGAAAGTCCCAGGACTAGGCGAGGCAACCCTATATATTTTGGCACTTCTCGATGAGCTCTATCGACTGTACTATATGCCAACTTGTTACTCGATGAGGTAATTTATACCAAAAAAAATGACAACTTTTTTGCTCACTGTACAAAACCCTCCAGGTTACGCCCAGGCAACCCTGTACTTTTAGACGTACCTTTCTGATGTGCTACACCCTAGATAGGTCGCATCTTGTTACTCGATCAGGTAGGGTTGCCAACTGTCCGCTCTTCGGCTATAACATTTTAACGAAAATCTGACAAAGCATAGAGATTTGTTTCCAGATTGTTTCTGCAAAATTTCATTGACTTTAATTGGTTAGTATTGAAAATATCACCATAGTACGTTTGTATGGAGCGCGCCAACGAAAATACACCATTAAAGTTAGTTAAATGAGGATTTTTGAGATAGCATCATTGATTTTCGAGATAATACGAACATTTTTATAGCATAGCATTCGCATTTGCGTTCTATTTTTAAATTACACGACAGATATTAGTTTACTATATAATTTGTTTGGCCGCTAAACCACGACAGATATCGATTTTCATACAACTTTTGCCGGTCGCTGCTCGCATGTATTTGGCCTCAAATCTCCAAGCATGTTTGAGAAAAGTATTAAATTAACTAGTTTGTACATACTGTAACACCATTTATATTACCTGTGTTCACGAATAAATAATTTTGTAATTTGTAATTTTGTAATTTGTAATTTGTATTCTCCTATTGATACTATGCAAACTGGCCAAGTGCGAGTCAGATTCACGCACGAAGGATTACGTAACACCAAGTATTCGTTAGCTTTAGTATCGTCTTGATACAATTATTATAAAACTAAAAAAGACTCCATGTCGAAATTTAGATATCAAAATTGTACGAAGTTATTAAAAAAAACATCTCCCTAGCACAAAAAAATTGTAACAGCAAATACATAATCAATAGTAGTAAAAATAAAAGTAAAGCCATATGGAAAGTAATACAGGATGAAACATGTAACACGTATACAAACAGACATATCGACAAAATAGTATCTGAAAATGTGGGTATAGTAGAACCTCGAGATATAGCAGATAAGTTCAATATATATTTTATAGGAATAAGCAATAAGACAAATCTTCATATCGAAAGGACGAACACAAAAAATAGGTTAAGTAACACTACAGGGTCCAACTTAATATGCTGACACTTTTTTAAGGGTTAGGTTTTAAGCTGTCCCATACATTTGGCTCGAGAAAGTTTGCAGTTTTGTATGGAACAGTTGTTTTTTTTTTCGCTATTTCGATGTTGGTCCCATAGAGAAAGTTGTTCAGTTTGATGGTCTGATCATTCCCTTAAAAAAGTGTCAGCATATTAAGAAGGACCCTATATATACCTGGAACCCATTAATGCAAATGACTCAAAGAAGATAATAATATCTTTAAATATTACAAACTCAGAAGGTTATGACGGTGGTGTTTGCACAAAAATTATAAAAGAATGCATCGACGAACTCAGTCAGGTATTAACATATTAAGTGAATCTTTCTTTAGAGTCGGGTACCTTACCTCCGCAATATCATCAGCGCACCTGGCTGCTGGACGACTCACTCCTCTCTTGCCTGATCTCGGCCACCACTCGGTCAAGGCTTTGCTCCATCTGCCGTCTGTTCTTCTAGCCAGGTGTCCTGCACACCGCCACTTTAATCCAGCAATTCTATATCAGATGCGCTGGGGACCGATAAATAAATCCCCACTGAAACGACATTGGAAGACAAAGACTCACAACTTATTACACATTCAGTATCGCGCTAATCATTTGACAGCACTTACATTTTTTAAATCTGTATTGTGTGTCCACCACTGTCCATCAAAAGTGGCGACGGGCTCACTAGCTGTCACACTGGACACTGATAGAGATTAGGCAGTCAATGGGCACTGCTAGTGAAATATGGATATACATAATTTACTGGATTTAGATAAGCGTTCAGTTGTACAAAAGATATTTGTTAGTTGTAGCAAGGTTTCTGACCACCCTCAAATTGATTAATGGTCATTTGTTTATATATTTTAATGAATAACATAACTTCCATACATTCTACACAGCCTCAACAATCTTGAGAGCCTCAGAAATTAAGTTAGGTATTGTATGTTGTGTATGAGATGTGAGAGCCGCGGTGGCGCATTGCGGAGAGGTATGGGAACTCAATCTTGAGGTCCGGGTTCAAATCCGAACGGAAGACATGAGTTTTTCTAACTTATACACGTTACCAACTGCTCTCAAATGATGAAGGATAACATCGTAAGAACACAATATTCATACGCTGAAGAAAAAATCCGTATGTGAAGTGTACCAATCCGCGTGTGGTTAGGTACTAACCACCCATTCAAACCCCTGGAGGGTAGGCCTGTGCCCTGAAGTGGAACGTATACATGGTGTAAGGGATACAAACTGAAACGGTGAACACAGACAATCAAACTAAACAACTTTCACTATGGAGCCGTCCTCAGGAAACGCAAAAATAAATCAGCTGTCCCATACATTTGAGTCGGGTCGATTCAGTACTTTTGTTTGAAACAGCAAATTTTTTTCGCGTTTCCTGAGGTAGACTCTATAGTGAAAGTTGTTGAGTTTGATAGACTATCAAACCGTTCACAGTTTCAGTTTGTGTTAAATACTCATTTTGGATCTAAGTTGAGTTAGACCGTTATTCACCGGACCCACATAATAACTAATCTAACCCTCCTGTACAACCGGCTTCTGATCTGCCGGTCACCGCGGCGGTGGGTTCGATGTGACAATTATCATAATAATAACACGTGTGGCTAAGGGTGACTACCTTGTGTTTATTAACACGTGTTATTATTATGATAATAATTGTCACATCGAACCCACCGCCGCGGTGACCGGCAGATCAGAAGCCGGTTGTACAGGAGGGTTAGATTAGTAATTCTTTGGGTCCGGTGAATGGCATATGTAAAAAAGAAATAGACATACAAACATACATACATACATACGCTCGAATAACATAACCCTCCTTCTGTCGCAGTCGGGTAATAAGTAAACAAATTAATATGGAAAACATATCTATCTTTAAATAAGACAAAACTAAAGAAACTACCTATTGCTTTTTGACTACGGAACCCAAAAAACATAGTATACATTATTTTTGTCACGCGGCGTAATTTTTGCCATTGTGTGTCATAGCATGCTTAATTTTTACAGTCTATTGTCTCTATCATTTCATGCGCCACATGAATTATTCCATTGCAATTGTTGAGATTCGTTTATTATTAATTATACTTTGGGAAGACACGCAACTAGGAAATTGATCGACTGGAAAAATCTTCGGTTGGTGATAAAAATGTTTGGGAAAAACGCGGCTGAGAAATTATGAGTAGGTGAAAAAAATAAATAGCGTAATACATAATACATAAAAACCCAGTTTTTTCCCCCAGTCTCCAGTTGGTGATAAAAAAGTTTGGGAAAAACGAGACTGAGAAATTATGAGTATGTGAATAAAATAAGTAAATAGGGTAATACGAAATACATAAAAAACCCAGTTGTTATTTTCCCCAGGCTCCGGTTGGTGATAACCAGGGGGCGAAATCTAATAGCAAAACAATTGAAATGTCGTAGAGATGGGACATTGTTTTTTATCGTGTTTTCAGGCTGTCAATACTTTTTTGTTCTGATCTTCATTGCTTAATCAATTTAACACGTACATTTAATATGTATTATTTAATATGAGATGACACACAAATAAATAAAACATCACCCGCTCGAAAATGGCCCATTATTTGTTATGTATATCTAACCTAAAGCAAGTCATTATAGCCCTACGGTGTGCCGGGTCATAAAGTTGTACTGAATTTCATTATAACGCATTTCGACCGGCGTCAATAAAGTGATTTGAATTTGGAACCGCATCCACAGGTTATTTAATTGTTACTTCATCCGCAACTCCAAATTAGTATGAAAACTTATCATAGAGACCTGCACCATAAAAAACTTATTCGAAGATCGAAGTGGCCACCAAGAATAAAACACAAAAAAAAGAAAAAGAAAAGGCGCGAGCCGCGAAATGCGTTTCTTTTTTTACCCAAGAAATTTATTATTTAGACACAAAATCCTGCTAAAAATGTTCCTCTGTATACAGGGTGTAAATGACTTCCTGGAAAATACTGAAGTGGTGAATTCAGACTATCAAACTGAACAAGTTTCACTTGAGCCACTCTCAGGAAACATGAAAAAAAATCAGCTGCTCCATACAAAACAGCTGTACTTACTCGACTCAAATGTATGAAACAGCAGATTTTTTCATGTTTCCTGAGAGTGGTTCAAGTGGATAAGATAACTTAAATGTTTCAAAATTCAGCTGGTTATGATGCATTTTGCATCTTTATCTAAATTTTATCGAATATTCCTAGTTAGGCCATTTCTCGCAGGTGTGAAAAGTAGAGTATGCTCCTCGGGGATAAACGTGTTTTCGTCTTGGGCTAGCTTGAACCCCTCGCTTCACTCAGGATTCTAGACTTAACTGCCTCGCTCCGCTCGGGAGTAAATCCTAGAATCCCTCATTCCGCTCGGGATTCAATATGCCCATGACGAAAAACACTGCTTTATCCCCTTGGCGCATAATCTACTATTTTCTCATCTATCAATAAAATTCTGATAACTACCGCTACTTGGGAAGTGGACTCTATAACCTATTATGATATTTGATATCTCTCTCTAACTCTCTTTACACATTATCGAACTATTATTGCAATAAAAAAAATAGTCATGTCGAACTAGAAACTATCGATAGCTTGAATACCTACTCGATAAAAAACAATGTCCCATCTCTATGACATTTCAACTGTTTTGCTATTCGATTCCGCCCCCTGGTGATAACAAAGTTTGGGAAAAACGCGGCTGAGAAATTATGAGTGGGTGAATAAAATCAATAGCGTTATACGTAATACATAAAAAACCCAGTTGTTTTTTTCGCCAGACTCTTGTTTGTTAAAATTTGTAACTGCTAGGTACCGAACCTATTTAAAATTGTAATGTGTTGCCAGATCTTCAAATTTTTCAGGACTTCTACTGAATTTGGATCTGTTCACTGGAATTTCATTGGGATCTAAGCAAAATTGGGGCTCAAATATTTAGCAGCATTGTGGACATTCCATATCCTCAGTCTTCAGTGTCTGATGATGACCAAGGCAAAAAAAGAGGTTACGAAGGGATCAATTGCAATCATTCTTAATAAATCAGTCTAAAATATTATAAAACTGTAACAGAAGGTGTGTCTGTACATTTAATATATTTACAAGAATTACGATGAATATGCGTAATTTAGTAATGCGCCAATCTTCGAATTTTTTGCAACCTAATATGGATCCGTGATATTTATTTTGTTAATATTTATTAATACAGAATACATAACTAATACATGATGATGATGATGATTACATAATAATGATACATACTTAATACTGTGCATTGAAAGGAAGCTATTTAAACGACACAATCTACTTTTCTTTCCAATTCGGGCTTTATTTCTCCCGATCTTTTCTGACTGGTACTCGCAACACCGATTTTATAAATCTATATAACGCTGTTGTGGGGGGTGACTGTGACATTAGTTAAAAGATCCGTCCCGTGTAAGATCTATAATTTTTCATCTATCTACAAACGCTGTGGTGTGATTGAGACATTCGTAAAGGTCCGTGCAAGATCTACAAGGTGTTTCATAAGTAAGAATAAATTTTTTAAACTCTTAAGGGGGTTGTTAAGACCGTCAAACTGAACAACTTTCTCTATGGGACCAACATCGAAATCGCGAAAAAAATAATTTCATATCCCATACATATTTTAGCTCTAGTCGATTTGTAGAGTATAGAACATAAATTTTTTTTTTCGCGATTTCGATATTGGTCCCATAGTGAAAGTTGTTCAGTTTGATGGTCTACAACACCCCCTTCAAGGTTTATTTGTAGTTTTGTAACACCTTGTATAGTAAGGTAAGATTATTTAAATTTCTGATTAGATATTCTGTTTTTATCTTAGCCCAGACAAGTTTTGTACCTCTATTAAGGGGGCAACGAGCCCATTGTGCTGCTCTCAATCGTATTTTTTTTACTTCTAAATATTTAAACAAAATTTCTAAAAAAACAAGAATGTCACATTGTAGGCATTGATGATTTTCAATTTATCGGGTCACTGCGGATTTTTTTTTATAATGTTTGTAGTTATTTTATTATCTTTAAAACCGCCTATAGTGGCCAATTTTGGCGGGTTTAAAGATAATAGCTACAAGCATAAAACATAATAATCCGTAATGTTTCGATAAATTGAAAGCTAATCAGGACTACATTGTGACATTCTTGTTTTTTTGGAAACGTTGTTTAATTGTTTAGAAACAAAAAAAATACGATTGGGGGCAGTACAATAGGCTACGTACCCTCTTAAGTTATTTGAACTTTTTGTTCAAATGAAACGCAAATTTATTTTATTATGCTACCTACATTAAGGAGTGGTTTTCGAAAAACATAATGTGGTAAAATAAAATAAAAACCGGCCAAGTGCGAGTCGTACTCACAAATTTTTTCATGGTTTTTTGTTTTTGCTCTATCGTAAAACCGATAAGAACGTGCATACAAAGTGAAAAACAGCTGATTGGGAACCTTGCCTCGATGTGGTGCACATGAGGTTCTTTTTAGTGTTCCGTACCAAAATTGGCAAAACAGAACACTTACGGAATCACCTTGGGCTCTGTCCGACAGTCCGACCGTCCGTCTGTCACAGGCATTTTTCTCAGAGACCATAAGACATCGGAATAAAAATTTCTACCGTGATATCGATATCATGTGAAGTATCATATAAAAGCTTATGAAAATGCAAGCACACAGTTTTTTTCCATATACTTAATTTACTTAATTAAAACTTGGTTTTATACATTTTTGCAATTAATTCGGATAATCTGCTGTCCCCACCTCTATTTAAAAAACACGCGTAGATGACGCAAAAATTATCAGGCTGGCACTAACTTGGATAGTTTTATTTCTATACCCAAAAAACTTTTTTTCTTCAATGCCTATGTATAATTATAATTCATAATTCATAATTGTTTATTGCTCACACAGAGTACATGATAGGTGGTAACAATAGGTAAATAAGTTACATCTGTGAACCTTATGAACTTAAGGCATTGCAATTTGAGAGTGTAACATTAGAGATGTTTGAGAGGTACATTCAATTTTATAAATATAGGCAAGTAATTATGTGTAGCATGCAGTACAAATTTACAATCTACCAATGCATTACACACAAATTAAAATTAAGTATTTGAGAATTAATAATGAGTTTACAAGTCAATAAAAATTAATTAATTATAATTACGCAATTTTACAATGTCAATTCATAATTAGTAAGTTAGTGTAAGTTCATGTCAAATCATTTAAAAATTATAAGTAGTCATTAGGTACCATAAACTTAATATTTGTCATTAGCATAAAATTTTGTCAGTTAGGAATTCGTCAATGTCGTAGTAAGCCTTTTCGATCAGTAGTTGTTGCAGACGTTTTGCAAATATGTGGTCTTTAGTCTCCGCTTTTATTATGTCAGGTAATTTGTTAAATATTTTTATTGCTGTATTATACGGGCTAGTTCTCATCATTTCCATGGTTGTGTTTATCAGGTTTAATTCATTTTTGGATCTTAAATTTGTATGAATAAGGTGATCTTTTTTTTGTTTACTAAACAGGTTAAAGTTTTTTCTGACGAGTAACGCCATTTGAAGTACATATAGTGAGGGGAGTGTTAGAATTTTATATTTTATGAAATGAGGTTTGCAACTGTCTCGACAATTTAGGCCTAATAGTATTCGAATACATTTTTTTTGCATAACAAACAGTTCATGTGCGTTAGTGCTATTTCCCCATAAAACTATTCCATAACGCAACCAGGAGTCTGCGTAAGCGTAATATGCTGATAATGCCGTTTCAAAGTTTGTGCTTTTCCTCAGATAGTACAGTGCATATAAAAATCTAGATAATTTAGTTTTAGTGTTAGCAATATGTTGCTTCCAGTTGATGTGTCTATCTATGGTTATGCCTAAAAGGGTGAATTCGTGTACTTCTTCAATTTTTTTGTTATTTATAGTTATTTGTATATCAAGTGGTTGTCTTTGGTGAGGATGGAATTGTATCATTTTTGTTTTGTTTAAGTTAATCATTAGGTTATTGTTAGTCATCCAATTAATAATAGCATCTATTGCATTTTTAATTTTGGTAATATGGTCGTCATTTTTATTGATTTTAAATAGTATCGAGACATCGTCAGCAAATAACACACAGCGCTCGTTAAGTATGTTTGGCAACTCATTGATGTAAATCAGGAATAGCACGCAGCCAAGTACACTGCCTTGGGGTATTGACCCATTTAATTCGCATTTTTCGGAACGAAAGGTTTGTATTTCTTCAGATGTTTCATTTTGATGTTCGATTTGGACATACTGTGTGCGTTTTTCAAGGTAAGATTTAAACCAGTTATGTACTATTCCTCTGATGCCAGATGCGTGTAGTTTGTTTAGCAATATTCTATATGATACTTTGTCATATGCTTTACTAAGATCGAGCAATAACCCCACTGCATAGTGTTTCGTGCTAATAGTATTTATTGCTTCTTGCATATACGTAAATACCGCGAGAGACGTCGATCTATTTTTTCTAAAACCAAACTGATTATCGTTTATAACATTATTTTTTTCTAAAAATGTGTATAATCGCAGACACATAGCCTTTTCAAAAACTTTTGAAAATGAAGGTAGAAGAGCTATCGGACGATAATCACTAGGATTACTTTCATCTCCTTTTTTGAAAATTGGTTTAATCACAGAGATTTTAAGATCATCTGGAAAACGACCTTCATTAAATGATTGGTTTATGAGTCTTGTCAAGGGTTCTGTCAATTCAGTCGCGCAAGTTCGTAATAGAGATGAGGGTATTTCGTCTATACCAAAGCTTTGTTTATTTTTTAATTCGCGTATGATTCTGTACACTTCATCCTCAGTCACGGGACTCAAGTACATAGATTTATCGATATTTTTGAGGGCCGGAGCCGAACTGGTGGCTGCGGGCGGTACTGCTGCAGTCGCTGCGCCCAGGCTAGGGTCGTTCGTATTCTCGCTAATGCTTATAAAGAAATTATTGAATTCATTGGCGATCAATTGAGGGGAGGTTATGATATTTCTATTAATTTTTAACTGTATGTTCTTTTTACGGTTTTTATTTGATTTTCCTGTAGTTTCTTTAATTATTCTCCACATTGTTTTTGTTTTTGTTTTTGTTTTATATATGCTTAGGTTAGTTTTTTACAAGCTTTTATTTAACTTGCCTTATTCTTCTATTGTTACTTTGTGATCACTATCATACAGAAACGACTACGGACACATTAGGTACTCGATTTCGCATATAAAATTTTGCCTGCATATCAATCAATATTTTGGATAAAACGACACAAGTGGGCAAAATAAAAATGTTTTTTTGTATAAAATCTGCTTACCTTTATTACATTTTTAGTAAACCTTAAAATTTAAAAGAATCGGTTTCCAACAGCAATACATGGCTCATATTTTTTTTTATAAATAAATCAATCTAATTGAGAAAAAAAGTTTTTAAGCACTATTATACAAGGTGTTACAAAAATACAAATAAACCTTTAAGGGGGTGGTGTAGACCATCAAACTGAACAACTTTCACAATGGGACCAATATCGAAATCGCGAAAAAAAAAATTATGTTCTATACTCTACAAATCGACTAGAGCTAAAATATGTATGGGATAAAAAATTTTTTTTTTCGCGATTTCGATGTTGGTCCCATAGAGAAAGTTGTTCAGTTTGACGGTCTAAACAACCCCCTTAAGAGTTTTAAAAATTTATTGTTAATTATGAAACATCCTGTATAGGAGTAAGTAATTTACAAATTTAAATGCTTCTTTTACCTCAAAAGGTATCTCAACGGGTGAATTTTGCTGTTCTTGGAGATCCATTGATATTTCTGGGTTTTTCTTATGACTCTTCGGCCAGTATGTCAACACAATCATTTGTTCATTCGACATGCCGATCCTGACCCATTCTTTCTATTTTATTTTGTTTGCGGAAATTCTATCCCCATATTATTTCTCTCTGTTGTTCGTATCTTTTGAAACCTAAATGCTAAATGAAAGCATTGCTACAACTACATTCTTAAACATAGTAACGTAGTTGTGGCAATGTTTCTGACCACCCTGAAAGGGATTATGGTCGTGAGTGTCGTATGTCTTCCTCCAAAAATAATTTTAACTTTTTATTAAGGCTGCAACGAGCCTATTGTGCTGCCTTTAGTAGATTTTTTTTATTTCTTAACAAACAAATATTTCCAAAAAACAAGAATGTCACATCACATTGTTGTCGTTGCTGATTTTCAATTTAACGGGTCGCTGCGGATTAGTTTCTTTAATGTTTTTAGTTATTATCTTTAAAACCGCCATAAGTAATGGCGACTTTTGGCGATTTAACGATAATAGCTACAAGCATAAACATAATCCGTAATGTTTCGATGAATGAAAGCCAATCAAGATTAAAAGGTGATATTCTTCTTTTTTGGAAATGTTGTTTATTGTATAGAAATAAAAAAAAAACGATTTAGGGCAGCACAATAGGCTCAGTAAGCTCATAAGTATTTGCTACGAAATAAAATGTTAACTGAAAAAAATACAGCCCTTTTAAGATAGGACAAGCAGCCGGATGAACCCGTTAACAACATTTTTGTACAGAACCCTATTAACTATTGCAAACATGTTTTTTTTCTTTTTCAGATATTCAAAACACGGCTTCAAAATGAATTTTTATCTCCTACTGATAACCCTGACAATCGTTAATGCAGGAGTCGTAACAGATACTAAATGTGACGGAGTTATCATCGATGGTCATTACCATGAGAAGGAAATATTAGAAACTGGATTAGATCGACCATATTCTTTAGCCGTCGACTACAAAAACAATATTATGTACTTCTGTTATAAAAATATAACCTGGGAATCGGCTTCCTTTGACCTTAACACTAAAGAGTTTAAAGATATCAATGATGTCTCGAAAGGATACGCAAAAGACGTAGCCGTCGATCAGAATACCCACGACGTTTATATAGTAAGGAGCAATGGTGTATACAAATATGATCACAAAAATCATAAGTCTGAATTTTATGCAGCGAACGACTTATTTATTCGAATCAAAGGCCTATTCATCAAAGACATTTTATATTTTTTAAAGGATTCCCCGGGGCCGGTATATCATTATTATAGTCGTGTTTACACTTACATCGATAGGAATATAGCGAGATTCAATGACATGGAAGAAACTACAGTTCATGAATTCGTTATTGATGGTGACAATGTTATGTTTTACTCTAACATAACTGGATTTTATGCTCAAAGGAAAGGTGGTAAAGATGCAGTTTTATATAGCAAAGAGTCTGTTAATGCATTAACGCTCGACGTACATGGTAATGCATACATGTGTACCGAAAACGCTATTTATAAAATTAATAAAATTAGAATGTCATTAGATAAACTAATAGATGTTAATTATTGTCGGGGATTCGCATTCGATGGTTATAATAATCTTATATATGCTGATATCGAAACTATAGTTCGGTTAATAAAGATACCTAAGATATGTTAGGTACTATCGCCATTCATCGTGTTTATATTAGGGCTGTCACACTGACGGATATAATGTATAACAGTGTTGCCAACTCTGTTAGAGTTACAAGCAGTAGAAATTACGATTTATACCTGTGTATGAACCGTTATTTTCTAATTGACTACTTTTGACTCAAAAAGAGTTGCTGTTATTTCCTATTTCTATAATTCTATTTTAAACTTAAACTCCATTTCCTAGTAAAACGTTCTGAGTTGCAGAATATCTCTGACTACCCCGTCGGGAAATATAGTTATGTGCATATGCTTATACTTCATTTCAAATTGCAACGAAATAAGGCAATTTTAAATGACAGAAACATATATTTGAAACACTTCCTCTCACTTATTCTTAGAACAGCTTTAGTAAAGTCCAAGATATGTCGGGTAGTATATATTTCTGATAAATAAATTATATTTGCAAATCAGAATTGACCAGAAAGCTATACAGGAATCGGAAAATCTCTTCTTCCTTATTTGAAATGAAGTATAAGTAGACAGCTACTTAAGTACAAAATAAAATAAAAATTGGCGTAATATACCTTTTATAACACAATATTTATACCCGAGTCATGGATGTTTGTATCTATATTCTATATCGTTGTCTAGTTATCATAATACAAGTCCAGGCTAGATTCTGGAACTTTAAATGTGACTAGATAATTTGTATGACAATGTCCAAGATATTTATTTAAAAAAAAATACATTGTAAGCATTTTAACACTGACCAACAAATTTCGCTAAGGTACGCATTTTAAGCTTTCATGTTACGAACTAATATATTTTTTTTCTTTGTACTTTTTCTATCCATGAAATAAATGTTGTGATTATACCTACTATTATTTTCTATTATTTTTTAGTTATAGCAATGTTTCTAACCACTCTACTGGATATTATAGTCGTGAGTTTACTTACTAACACCGCATGCTGTTTGTATGGGTAATATATTGAAGCTTCTGTCCACTCTGAAATGGAATCCAGTCATGAGATTTTGCCTAGTCATTTTACGGTTTCATCATCATCATCTCAGCCGAGGGACGTCCACTGCTTGACATAGGCTTCCCCCAAGGATCGCCATAACGACCGGTCCTGCGCTTTCCTCACCCAACGTGTTCCCGCCGCCTTCACCAGGTCCTCGGTCCACCGTGTGGGGACCTACCCACGCTGCGCTTTCTGGTACGCGGCCGCCACTCGAGAACTTATGGCCGTACCTAATTATGACATAAATTAAATGCGGGTAGCATTTAGTCCACACAAATATATTCCCCTGTTTCCTCCATAGATAATGTAATGCCTAGAGTCCGGAATTTTGGTAGCACTTTTAATACCAACTACGAAATCTCAAAAAAAAATCGCTGTCTTATACAAAACTGCATAACATATATTATTTGACTCAAATGTATGGGACAGTTGATATTTTTTTCGCTATTTCGAAGTTGGCTCCATAGTGAAAGTTAATAAATAAATATAATAAATAATAATAATAATAAATAATGAAATGTGCTACCAAATTCCAGACTCTGGTAATGAGACTAGAGCAAAAGTTTTCTACCAAAGTCAATATAATTTATTCAATATACGAGCTTGAAGACAATATAAATTCTTAAGCTATGGTTATGTATACAATAATACATAGTTTATCTAATAAACTAATTGATACTATACAGTAATGTAAATAAACTATAAGTTAGTGACCTCAGACCCAAGCATTTTGATCATATTTAAACTACTATTTAAATAATCACCCAGTTCATAATACGTACGCTTTTTTACAGATAAAATTTTTGATCTTAGTTTTAAACATGTTTTCGGAAAGATTCAAATTGGTCTCGGGGATTTTATTATAACAACGTATACAGTGACCCATGAAAGACGTGTTGACCCTACTAAGCCGAAAAAGCGGAGATATCAGTTTATTTTTGTTTCGAGTGTTGTAATTATTAGACATCACAATTTTTTGGAAACAAAGACAATTTTTTTCTTACATATAAAAAGTTTTCATAAATAAACTGTCCATAAACTGTTAAAATATTAAGTTCCTTAAAAAGGTCGCGAAGCGAATCACGACAGCGCAAATCATATATAGCTCGAATTGCCCGTTTCTGTAGGATAAAGATTGTCTCAATGTCTGCAGCACGACCCCACAATAAAATACCAAAGGACAGATACTATGAAAGTAACTGAAATATACGAGTCTGGCAGTTTTAATATCAGTTAGTTGTTTAATTTTTCTGACTGCATATGCTGCAGAGCTTAGCCTACTAGCCAGAGTTTCAATGTGGGAGACCCATTGCAGCCTAGAGTCAATCGTTATTCCCAAAAACACTGTAATATCAACAAAATCTAGACTATACATACCATACAATCTATGTTACCTCTGCTATGTCTCTATGTTTTTTTCGCAAATTAATTAGGTACTATAAGAACTATAGCATTATATCTGCTCACGACTATATTCCCCGAGGGGTAGCCAGAAATATTACGAAAATTCAGAACATCCACTTTGTCCACAAACTGTACTCCAGCCAGTTTGGCGAAATGTAAAGTAATTTGTAAGTAATTTCAGAAAATTTTAAAAAATATGACAAAAATCAAGTTTCACTAAAATGACCAAAATTGCCCTATTATTTCAGATATCCAGCAAACAAATTCGACAAAATGTAGAGAATAAAACCAAAACATACAGACAGCCAAACTCTTTCTCGTATTAAATATGAAATACTAAGAAAAAAATATCTGAAAATGAGTCTAATTTTGGAGGAGGAAATAGGGAAATATTTGTAGTTATTTTGTCTATTTTATGTAAGTAGGTGAAATCAGTCCGAGCTGCAGTTGTCACCTTCGCACTGGAAGCTCGGTTACTCAGGAACAGCACGACAGCAAATCTATTAAAACAATTTCTTCGAAATGTGTCATGAGACTCATGAGTTAGATCGTTCAGTTGATCAAAAGATTTGTAGCAAGGTTTCTGACCACCCTCAAATTGATTAATGGTCGTTTGTTTGTATTTTAATTGGATTTCAATCAATAAAATAACTTCCATACATTCAACAACTCTTGTGAACCGCAGAAATTAAGTGATTGTATGTTTGTGTATGAGATGTAAGAGCGGCGGTGGCGCGTTGCGGAGTGGTATGGGAACTCAATCTTGAGGTCCGGGTTCGAATCCGCACGGAAGACATGCCTTGTACCAATGAGTTTTTCTTTTGTGGGTTATACCAACTGCTCACAAACGGTGAAGGAAAACATCGTGAGGAAACCTGCATACGCTGAAGAAGAAATTCCAATGCGTATGTGAAGTCTACCAATCCGCATTGTGCACGCGTGGTGTAGGTACCAACGTTCTTATTCTTAGGTACCAACCACCCATTCACTCTCCCTGAGGGTAGGCCTGTGCCCTGCAGTGGGGTGTATACATGATGTAAGGGACAGCCCTCCACAAACTGAAACGGTGAACTCTGACCATTAAACTGAACAACTTTTACTATGGAGCCGACCTCAGGAAACGCGAAAATAAATCAGCTTTCCCATATACTTGTATTATAATATCTGTGCCCATACATTTGAGTCGGGTCGGTTCAGTAAGTTCTTTTGTATTTTCGCGTTTCCTGAGGTAGGCTCTTTAGTGAAAGTTGTTTAGTTTGATAGTCTGAGTTCACCGTTCCAGTTTGTGGAGAGTCCCTTACACCCTGTATAGGCTGATGATGATGTTTGTGTATTGTACCTATTAAATTGTAGCGAGATTAACTTTTATCATAAGTTAGGTACCTACCTACAGTAACCACATGTTAAGTATGTTATCTTTACAGCAAAAAATCCCAGAGTTGTCATTATCACAATAACAACACTTGTGGCTAAGGGTGACTACACACCGAACCCACCGGCGCAGCGACCGGCAGAGCAGAAGCCGGCTGCTTGTACCAGCGGGTTAGATAAGTTATACTCGCGTCGATACAAACGCAGTTCGGGTCTTCAATCATTATCATTGAACCTCTCGCTCGCACTTATATGATTAATGGAAGTCTAGTGGAAGTATACTGCGATGGATATTTGTCGACACAATAAAACAATATTACGTAATTTTTTTTGAGGATATCGTTTCCAAGGATCTTTCTTTGTTTCTTTACATGCTGACGGTTTTTAAGGTGATGATCAGACCATCAAACTGAACAACTTTCTCTACGCAACGACATCGAAACCGATTATGATTAAATTAGCGCGATCGGGTCCCGTTATATTTTGTATCCAAACCGCACTGGGTTCACCGCTGCCGGTTGAAGCTCTTTCAATGTGAATTAACTCTTAGAATCTAACTGTATAGATAACAAATGAATAAACATAAATTTGCACATCACAGAAAGATCACAGAAAGTAACGTCAAAGAAATATAATTTTAAGGAATGGTTAAGTTGGATAACCTTTGTACCGTGTTTATTAAACTAAACCTAAACAGAAATGGACAGAGTGATGTGTAGAGTAGTTATAGCTATTTATAGGTAGAATAATGAGGTGGTAAAAAAGGGGGTAATAATATTAAAAGGGGTGGCTAAGATCATTAAACTATACTTCATTCACCATGAAGCAAACTTCGAAATCGCAAAAAAAATCTGCTGTTTCATACAAAATACAAAGCTGCAGTGCATAACTACCCGATTCAAATGTATTTCAGATTATTAAGTTCCCTCAATGTACCTGCGCATTTGAAAAATAGCGCGCGAAATTATATTAATCAATCAGGATGTGCCTTCAATGCCTTGCCACGACTAGCTAATTCTTTTCGAGCCCTTTTCGCTGCTATCCGACCACTATCCGACTTTGCACCCTTTGATTAACTAAACGACTTCGGGTTTTGTCGGGGACTGCGCAAACCGAAGATAGACGAGGTTAATTATTTTCCTGGCCGTTCTGTAAAATTTTTAAGATACCTCACCTACCTCAAAAGGAATAAACGAAATATTAATAGGATCGATTTGTTGTGTAAGTACCAAATACTAAACTTTATTCTAAGTCAACGCAACCAAAAGATACATGTCATATTTTGATAATCTTAACTCGCAAATTATAAACCTATAGGATACTTCACGTTGACCTACAATCATTAAACTTGGCAAGAAGCATGGTAACACAAGTAAAGGAATAAATTCGATAAAGTTACCGGCCAAGTATGAGTCGGGCTCGTGCTGAGGTTCCCGTCCATTAAGTTCTTGGTAAATATGTAGCGTGGTTGTACGGAACCCTCATTGCGCGAGTCGTCCGACTCGCACTTCGCCGGTTTTTGTTTTAAACGTTTACGTTAGATTACTTTGTAAACTCGTGATTGTGCATAGGAACCACTCCATGGTTTTTAATTATCTGTGAGAGATAAAACATAATTATCATTAATGTGTATTTAGATATTTACCTAGTATTTCGATAAATTTCAATCCATGTTGCCAGGTCTACAGGCTTTTCAGAATATCTCCTGAATTTGAGGTAAGTATACAGATTTTACTGGAATCTAAACAAATATCACAACTAGATTAATACTATAAGGAGAACTCGATCTGATACTACAGGGTGAAATTGATATCATTAGCATCCTTTTAAACTAAGAGTCAAACTGAACAACTTTTACTATGGGAGAAAATCGATCGGAGCAAAAAGAAAATCAGCTGTTCCATACTAAACTGCAATGCCTACTCCACTCAAATGTTTGCAACGGCAGATTTTTTTTTTGCTCCGAATGGTTTGCTCCCATAGTAAAAGTTGTTCAGTTTGATGGGTGGACTCTTAGTTTAAAAGGATACTAATCATTATCAATTTCACACTCTGTCTGTCTGTCCAGAATTCTATCCCTATCCCTCCGAGCCGTTGTGGTCTAGTGGTTAGTAGCATCGCCTTCCGTGCAATGCGCGGCGATTTCAAAAACTTATAATCGTAATTTTATAACAAATGTCTAAAGAATTACAAGACATTTTAGAACTTTTAGAATTATAAAAATTAAAAATGTTCTCCTCCAACCCCTTAAACTGGGGGTGCAAATATGTAAAGGTATAACGGTTCTGAAACCTAATATGCCTACCTACTAGTTTTAATAAATTAATTCTCATGAAGCTTTGTATACGTATTCAGTCCCAATGGTATAATAACAAAATGACAATCTCAACCTTCGATCCTCAAATGCTGATGCAGCAGGGAGGGGTACTGCCTACCTAAACAGAGATATATTTTGAGAATATGCTGATTTTGAATTAGTATTGTTGGTATCAAGCAGATACTACGTCATCATAAAATTTATGGTCCTTACTGTATGCAAGGCAATACCTATGCTCACGACTATATTCCCCCAGTCAGAGATATTCTGAAACCTCAGAACATCCACGTTTCAACAGTAGTACCGAAACTTTGTCAACTGTGACGGGGGGTGAGCCCGTCGCCACTTATAATGGACAGTGGGTACAATACATGCCTCGAAATTGAAGCATGCAGGTTAAGATGTTTTCCTTCACTGAAAAGCCAGTGGTGTTACAAATCGTACATTAATTCCGAAAAACTCATTGGTACGAGTCGGCCTGGACGGGGATCGAACCATCGTCTCCTGCACGGCAGGCAAGGTTACTCGCCACTGGACCACCACGGCTTTTATCTTAATAACTATTATAAAACTGTAACTGAACTGTGTCTGTACATTGAAGATATTTACAAAAAAAAGATTACGATATGGTTTTTAAATATCCCCGACTCGAAATCAACCTTTTTTAGAAATTTTGTCTGTCTGTTTGTCTGTTTGTTTGTGTGTTTGTTTGTGTGTTTGTTTGTTTGTTTGTTTGTTTGTTTGATCGCGCATCACGCAAAAACTACTGAACCGATTTTGATGAAACTTTTTTTGTTTGATAGCTTATGATCTGACTTAAAATCTGGTATATAATTTGTGCGGACGAAGTCGCGGGAAAACACTAGTTAACTAATAATAATAACCTGCTCTCAATACTGGTTGTTTCCCTAGCCAATATTATCCTTATCACTAATACCTACTACCGAATCTTAACCCTAACCCTAGTTGACCTACTGAGGGTGAATAGGGACCCGGCGAGAGAGGGGAACGCCTAATGCCTGAAGGGTGTGCCCTCAGGGGAGATCCTCAAACGGAAGATCCTGAACACGCTTCCCCCGGTACCCCAAGACAAACTGGTCAGGTTTTCAGGAAGAACCTTCATACTCAAAGAGTTACAACGAATTGAAATTCAAGTTGTTGTTGTTGTTGACGTTGTTGTAGGCGAAACGGGATTGGGCAATGTCTTTTCTAAAACCATAAAAAACCTTTTCCATTTTCGGTGTTTTTGCTCAATTTCTCCTCATCTTTTCTGAACAGATCTGGTAACACTAAATTTCAATCTATAAAACGCTTTAATGTGGTGTGATTGTGGCATTCATTGAATAAGTTTTGTGTAAGATACACAACAAGGTAAGATTATTTTTATTTCTGATTATTATTGTAGGATTTATCAGGTTATAGGAATTTACTTAAATAGCTTTTTGCTTAAGAGAAGTTTATTCCGAGAGTGCAAATGCGCGCTGCATACAAACGTACTATGGTGATATTTTCAATATTAACCAATTAAAGTCAAAGTTTTTTTCTGAAACAATCTAAAAACGAATCTCTATGCTTGTATGAAGTCAGATTTTCGTTAAAATATACAGTTTTAATTCTAGAATTAATTTAAGATTTGTACGGAAATCTTTGAGGCACTGTAACTTTAAAACTCTACATTTTAACGAAAATCTGACTCCATACAAGCATAAAGATTTGTTTCTATATTGTTTCTGCAAAATTTCATTGACTTTAATATTGAAAATATCACCATAGTACGTTTGTATGGAGCGCGCCAACGGTAATATACCCTTAAGAGGATAGGCGGGCTGAAATGCTAATTTGGAGAATAGGTCACTTTTCCGACTCGTAGGTATACGTATTTATCAGATCCGCCCCACCCATACACCCCGCCGACTAGAGTGCGAAAGAGACAACTGCAACTAAACGAAATTCGTAACGAAAATCTGACTTCATACGAACATAGAGATTAGTTTCTAGATTGTTTCTGCAAAATTTCATTGACTTTTATTGGTTAGTATTGAAAATATCATCATAGTACGTTTGTATGGAGCGCGCCAACGGTAATATACCCTTAAATGTAATTAAAAGAAGAGTGGCAGATGCGCATTTGTTATTTTGGTTAGGGACCGTCCGTACATCAATTAAACTTAGAAATACGTGTACAATAAAATAAAACTCATAAATAAAAACCTACAGAAGTTGGGGGAAAGGTATTACTCCTTGTTATATCTTTTGAATCAAGTGTGTGTATTTCATAAACTTTTTCATTAGATAGTCCATTCAATCTTCTATGCACTCACGGTTTTTTATTTTAACGAAAATTTACGATAAACGTATATTTATCATAATTGAAGTAAACGAAATCACACACACTATCAGTTCAAGCCAAGTCAAAGACGTTCTGAAACGACCAAAAAATATCTCAGTGATCATATTATTCGATGAAAATAGTTGTCATGGTTGTGTTTTGCTACTTTTTTTTTGGGTGATTTGTCCATTTTCCACTAGTAATTTCGACTTTTGAATCCGAACTTCTAGAGACTTTTCCTAAATTTATTCTGATTTAAATTTTTATTATGACCCGGAACTAGAACGGCTTTTAGTTTTCGTAACAAACCCTGTGGCCAGATTACCACCACCACCCCTTTAAATAATATATTTCTAGGGTGTTTTGTTAATTAATTACATTACATACATACATACATATACTCACGCCTGTGTCCCATTGGGGTAGGCAGAGACAATTGATCGCCATCGGCTACGATCCTGACATACCTCTTTTGCCTCTTCCACAGTCATAAGTCGTTTCATACACGCTCGTCGGTTTCGGGTACATTTGATCTGGCCCTTCTTAAGTATGCTGCCAATTTGGTCTGCATACGTAATAAAACAGCTTGAGTAGTTTTCCACAGACTGACACTTTATTTAAGTAACAACAAGGGTGTTCACAGATGTCGCTAGTAGTTACATTTTGCTTATCAAATTAACACCTCCGCTTAACAAAATGAACGAATAACCCTTTAAACATTCATGAAACAGGTAAAATACCCAGCTTTTTTTTAAAATAACTGTGTTTAACAGACCCTAAACTTTTGGTCAAAATATCTGCTGGCATTTCAGCTGTCTCTAAATATGAAATTTTGATAAAATTATTAGACACCGCCTCTCTTACGAAATGATACCTAATATCTATGTGCTTTGACCTCCGATGGAAAATTGGATTCAAAGCTAGTTTTTGAGCACTTTGACAATCGTTAAATACAACAATAGGTTCTGTTTTTCCTACAATTTCAAACAACAGATTTTTCAAGTATATCGCCTCTTTACTGGCTTCTGACATCGAAACATACTCAGCTTCTGTGCTGGATAAGGCAACATTTCTTTGTTTTCTACATTCAAAGGAAATGACTGTATTTGACAATTTAAAGCAATAGCCAGAGAACGATTTCCTATCGTTTACGTCTGAACCCCAGTCTGCATCGACATAGCATTCAATAGACGAATTATCTTTACAAAAAACAAGACCATGATTTTTAGTCTTTTTCAAATACTTCAACACCCTTCTTGCATGTTTCCAATGTGTCTCATTAAAAGAATTATTAAACTGGCTAAGGAAACTGACACTATATGCAATATCGGGCCGGGTTAAAACTGCCAAGTACATTAAGCTGCCTATAAGTTGCTGATATGGATAATCATTACAAAAATTTTGAGATTTTTCCAATTTTAAATTTATCTCCATAGGAGTTTCTGCAGTTTTACATTGTGACATTTTAAATCTTCTTAACAAACTTTCTACATACTGTTCTTGATCAACTGTTATTACATTTTTGTTTATTTTGACTCGCAAGCCCAAACATTGTCTTAATTGACCTAAGTTTTTGATCTTAAACTTACGACTCAATTCATTTACCAATTGATCAGTACCTGACGCCGAATTCGAAAAAACAAAAAAGTCGTCAACAAACAGTGCTATAAAAACTTTAACACTTCCTTCACATTTGGTAAATAAACAGGGTTCATACTTAGATTTTTTATAACCTAAGTCTATTAAATAATCGTTAACCCTTTGATACCAAGCCCTGGATGATTGTTTCAAACCGTATATGGCTCGTTTTAATTTTAACACTTTGTTATCATTACTGTTACATTCATAAGTAATCGGTTTTTTCATGTAAACCGTCTCATCCAGAAAACCGTTCAAGAAGGCAGTGGTTACATCGAGATGACTTATGTCTAAGTCTAGCTTTGCTGCCAGAGCGAATAACAACCTTAAAGTGGAGTATCTAAGCACAGGGGAAAAAGTCTCATGAAAATCAACACCTTCTTTCTGAGTAAAACCTTTCGCCACTAATCTTGCCCGATACCGCACATTATTAGAACTGTCATACTTTTTTTTAAACACCCACCGGCACTCAACCACTGTACTATCTTGAGGACGATCCACAAGTTCCCATGCATCATTTTCATTAAATGAGTCTAACTCCTCCTTCATGCTCGCTCTCCAAAACTTACTTTCTGGACCATTCAAAGCTTCGGTGAGTGTGATTTCCTTGTCACTGTCTTCAAATTCAGTGACACATAAATTGTTAAAAACGAACCAATCAGGTTTTCTTCTTGTTCGTTTTAGTTGAGCGTCTTCATCACTTTCCTTCAAAGTGATGTTTGGATCTGACGTTGTATCACTGAAGCTATCCTCCGAGGTACTCACCGGAGAAGTTCCTGAATTTATATTAAATGTACTGTCCCTCACTTTCTCTTCTTCTGAATCTGAACTTTCTGTATCTTCTGGTCTATTGTCCTCCGCTGAAGACTTGCTCTCCACTTGTAAGTCTACTGTACTTTCCGCTGTCTCCATGATGACTATGTCACGACTAGTAGTTACAGAATTACTATCTGGGTCGTAGACCCTATAGCCCTTCACATTCTCTGCATAGCCAACAAGAATCAATTTTCTAGCCTTTCGGTCCCACTTCAAACGTTTTTCTTTTGGGACGTGTACCATCACTGCACTGCCAAATACTCGTAAATGGCTTAAGTTCGGCTTCTCTCCTGTCCAGACTTCATATGGAGTCTTGTCGTTCAGTCCCGTAACGACAGATCGATTTCTCAAATATACTGAAGTATTTACTGCCTCTGCCCAGAATTTCTTGTTTAAATCTGCGTCAAATAACAAACATCTGGCCTTTTCAACTACTGACCTGTTCATCCTCTCGCATAAACCATTCTGCTGCGGCGTATAAGCATTAGTCTTTTGATGGACTATTCCTTGCTCCTTTAAATACTTCTCAAATTCTCGACTACAGAATTCACCTCCGTTATCTGTCCTAAGAATTTTTATTTTTCTGTCTTTCTGTTTTTCAACCATGGACTGAAACTCTATGAAATATTTAAACACTTCACTCTTCATCTTCATAAAGTAAACAAATGCCATTTTGCTGTAGTCATCCACGAACAAAACATAATATCGGGATCCTCCGATAGATAAATTCTCCATTTGTCCACACACATCTGCGTGAATCACCTCTAGCAAATCCTCCGTTTTTGTAGTACTCGGTTGAAAAGGTAGTCTGGCTTGTTTGCCTTCACAGCAAATAGTGCATGACGATTTATCGATGTTTGCCAATTCTGGGTATGAAATTCCTTCTACAGCTCCATTTTTCATTTTATTTAAACTTGTACTGTTTATATGTCCCAAGCGTCGGTGCCAAGTCTCACTCGATGCTATTGCTGTTGCTGCTATTAGCTGTTCTGCTTCTGAAGTGTATAATCTGTACACACCGCTTACTAATTCTGCCAGACCGACGAGCTCATTCTGTTGATTGTAAATCATGCAAGCATTTTCCTTGAAAATCACTCTGTTGCCATTCTTAATCAACTGACTCACGGAAAGCAAGTTTGTTGTTAAATTTGGTACGCACAATACATCCGAAACTGTGATGTCGTACTCCACACCGTTCACAACTGTCACGATGTCTACATCACCAGAACACAGCACTGGAACACATGTCTGGTTTGCAATAATAATCTCCTTCGTTTCAAGTTGATGCGACGGATTCACGATAAGGTTTTTATTCGCCGTCATGTGTTTACTTGCCCCACTATCAATATACCAGTTATTCTTATTGAATTTTCCACTTAGGAAGACAGCACTGAAAGCGTTTGATGTCTTTCTATTGCTGTTATCTGCGTGTGGACCGTGTGGACACTGATTTCTGTAATGCCCGGTTTGTTTACAATTGAAACATTTTATTATTTTGACATTTTGATTTGACGTTTCATTTGATTGTCTATGATGGCTGCCACCAGTGTTGCCATTTTTAAATCGCTGCGTTCCTTTCGCCAAAAAAGCATTCTCCGAACCGGAATTACCAACTTCAGCACACATATCCATCAACTTTGTTTTGATGACGTCTGCACTAACCTCAATGCCCGAGTGCTCGATAGCCATTATCATTGGCGCGTACATTTCGGGTAATCCTGCCAACATCAATGCTCCGATCCACTCGTCCGTTAGCTTAAATCCTGTTCCTTGAAGTCGCTGACCCGTTTCTACAATCTGGGTCACATACTGCGTCATGGAGTCACAACTATCTAGCCGAATGTTGATGAGTTTTCTCAGTAAACAGATTTTCCTGGAATAACCTGAGTCATTGAACATTTTCTTCAGCGTATTCCATAAATCATACGTTGTCGCAGCATGTTTGATGTGGACATAAAGCGATGGGTCAATGGTTAATATTAACTTCGCCTTAGCTTTGGCATCTTCTGCCTTTTCAGCTGCAGTCGACGCGTCCGCCGATAACTGCTTTTCAATGGCCGACGCCATGCCTTCCAACACCAAAACATTTTGTGCCGCAAAACACCAATCGTCGTAATTCTCACGACCTTTTAACTTCGGCACATTCGCTATATAGTTCGACGTCATTTTTATGATAAAACCGAAACAGTACAATTAGTTCTGACTATTAGAAACACTAAAAAACTTCGCTGAGCACATAACCTAATAAAACAGCTTGAGTAGTTTTCCACAGACTGACACTTTATTTAAGTAACAACAAGGGTGTTCACAGATGTCGCTAGTAGTTACATTTTGCTTATCAAATTAACAATACGTACGTCTAGGGCGACCCCTTTCGACTTTTCCATTCACACTTGCTTTATATATTTCATACGTCATTCTACTTTCACTCATCCTTTCCACATGACCAAACCATCTCAGCATTCCCTTTTCAATCCTTGTCACTATATCCTCTTTCAGTCCACATTTTTCTCTAATTACACTGTTTCGTATTCTATCATTCAAAGTCAAACCACACATACTGCGCAATGAACGCATTTCGACAGCATTTATCCTTGATTCATTCCTCTTCTGCCATACCCAACATTCGCTGCCATACATCAAAGTTGGTGCCAGCACACCGTCGTGAACTGCCAAACGTGCCTTTTTGGACACATTATGACTTTTCATGAATGTGTGCATCGCTCCATTAATCCTATTTCCCGCTTTCACTCTCCTCTCTATGTCCCCATCACACGTACCATCTCTGGTAAACATACATCCCAAATATACAAATTCTTCTACCTGTTCCACTTTATCATCTCCTATCATAATTTTACATTCAGTCACTATTTCATCCCGTTCGAGAACCATAACTTTCGTCTTATTTACATTCACTTTCATTCCTTTCTTCATAAATGACTCATTCAATTAATTACATTAAATACCTTATTTATCAGGTGCTTCAGATCAGACCATCAAGCTGAACAACGTTTACTACGGGACCAACATTGAAATTTTTTATTGCGATTTTTCAACCTTAGTCCTATAAAGAAAGATGTACAGTTTGATAGTCAGATCCTTTGATTAATTACATGTAAAGATAGAGCCTCACGCTTTCTCAGGTTGGTGTCCATGAGGCGTTTAACAACTTATGTATGTGTGCGTGTATAGTAACAGGGTTTATCAGCCTAGACTGGGTGACAATTTTTTCGACGCGTTCGTAGCTTCCACTGTCTACCTTGACGTAATATAATAACTTGTATGGGATTTCCATTTATACCTACGATACAGCAAGAACACAAAAACGTATACGTTTCTGGCATGTCCATCTGCAAATTCATCCCTTACTTCCCTTATTAATTTTTACTTTTTGTTTCCTTATTATTAAATTTCGTAAATCAAACAACCGAAAAATACAGCTCTTTAAAGGTAGGACTGGCGGACCCGTTAACAACATTTGGGTTCGGAACCTATATAAACTGTTGCAATATTTTTTATATAAATTATATTACTTTCCGTTTCAGATGCACAAAATGAATCTCTATCTCCTGCTAATAACATTGACAACAGTAAACGCAGGAGTCGTAACAGATACTTACTGTGAAAAAGTTATCAAGGATAGTCATTACTATGAGAAGGAAATATTAAAAACAGGATTAGACGATCCATTTAATATAGCCCTCGACTATGAAACCAACATAATATACTTCACATATCATAAGGGAAGGAGAATATCAGCTCTATTTGATCTTAATACTAAAGAAGTTAAAGTTATGAATGATATCCCGCATGCAATAACACAAACCGTCGACCAGAATACCCACGACGTTTATATAGGATGATACGATGGAATATACAAATATGATTATAAACACCATAAGTCTGAATTATATGCAGCAAATAAAACATATGCATGGGCGGTTTTCTTCAAAGACATTTTATATTTTTCTGAATATCCATCTGAGCTTATGTATACATACAGCGATGGGAATATATCGAGATTCCAAGATATGGGAAATTCTGAAATTATAACATTCATTATAGATGGTGAAGATGTAATGTTTTACGCGAATATGCATGGATTATATGCTCGAGAGAAAGGTAGTAAAGATGTATACTTGTATACCAATGAGTTTGTTCTTGGTTTAACACTCGACGTACATGGTCACGCATACATGTGTACCCGAAACGCTATTTATAAAATTGATAAAATCAGAAAGTCATTAAAGAAACTGACGGATATTAATTATTGTAAGGGATTAGCGATGGATAGTTATAATAATATTATATTTTATGTTGATCAAAACAGTTTAGTTCGTTTAAAAAGGATAAGAAAGACACATAATTATTACATGTCTTTCTTATGTAATTTAATTTCGTTTTAATAATATGTTTGAGATGTATTTTTTTTATAATATCTTTATGTACGCAGTGTTTCCATTTCTATCAGAGTGAGAAGAAGAAAATTACCGATTAAAAAACAATAGAAAACAGTAAAAATATGTAAAGTAATAGATAAATTATCACTTAAAATTTAGAAACTTACTTGACAAAAGTTTTGAGTAAAACTGTACTTCTTTTTGAAAATTAAGATTCTGTATGCTTACGTGGCTATATTATGTGTACCTACATTATTATAAAATTGCATATTTGCCGTGGATGTACATTAAAAAAGATTTTTTTGAAACGTAAAAGTTTATTTATTTATAATGAGTAATGACAATTAATTTAATCATGTGACATCTTCGATCAACAATATCTAACTAGATAACGCGTCAGCGCTCAAAACATGTCCCGGCAAATAACGCCTCACTATTGGAGTGAGGTCTTATTTTGAATTAGTTATGTTCGAACAAAGCCAACGTAAGCACGTCTCGCAATGCCGCAGTGTTCCTTTTTTAAATTACTAGGAATTATGGTTGCTTTGAGGTCGAAATTATAATGTACTAGCTTTTGCCCGCGACTTCGTCTGCGTTGACTTTAGAATTTAATTCAGAGAGGATTTAATAAATAGTGCGATAAAATACTTAAGAGAAGTTTATTCCGAGAGCGCAAAAGCGCGCTGCATACAAACGTAGTCTGGTGATATTTTCAATACTATCCAATTAATGTCAATGAAACTTTTCAGAAACAATCTAGAAACTAATCTCTATGTTCGTATGAAGTCAGATTTTCGTTACGAATTTCGTTTAGAATTCGTCTTTCTATAAAATTCACGCCTTGGTTTTGATTGTGATATATAGCTTTTGAAGTCATGGTTGTGTCCTTCAGGGGGGCTCCGCCCCCCGTACCCCCGGGGGGCTCCGCCCCTCCACCCCGCTGACCGGGGGTTTCGGGCAAACATTCGGCAAAACTTTCTGCAACTGAATTCGTCTTTCTGTAAAATTCACGCCTTGGTTTTGATTGTGATATATATTAGCGAAGCATTTGAAGTCATGGTTGTGCCCCTCGGGGGGCTCCGCCCCCGTACCCCCGGGGGTGCACCGCCCCTCCACCTCACCGACCGGGGGTTTCGGTCAAATGTTACATAACAGAATTGGTCTTTCTGTAAAATTCACGCCTTGTTTTTGATTGTGATATATAAGCGAAGCTTTTGAAGTCATGGTTGTGTTCTCCGGGGGGCTCCGCCCCCCGTACCCCCGGGGAGGCTCCGCCCCTCCACCCCACCGACTGGGGGCTTCGGGCATACATTACATAACAGAATTCGTCTTTCTGTCAAATTCACGCCTTGGTTTTGATTGTGATATATTAGCGAAGCTTTTGAAGTCATGGTTGTGTCCTTCGCCGCTCCATCCCAAGGGGGCTTTGGGCAAACATGCGGCAAAGCTCGTACTGTTGCGTTAGCTCAGATTGTACTCAAAGACCAATATACTAAAGAACGATGAATTATAACGATAATACCGCGTTAATCAACCAAATTTGTTAAGCTCATTAGGTTTTGGAATAAATAATTGATGCAAACTTGCTATAAAAAATACCCCTAACGCCATCTATTTATTTGAAAACGAACTACCTCCTTACTTTAGAAAAGCTTAAAAGAAAGAGGATTTTTTTGGTATTTTTCCAATTCACCTAGTATCTAAGTATACAAAAAAATCTGCAAGACCTAATAAATAAAATGCTCCGCACTTCTACCCCACCGACCGGGGGCTACGGGCAAACATTCGGCTAAACACTCTGCAACAAAATTCGTCTTTCTGTAAAATTCACGTCTGACACTAATTGTGATTGTGATAATTAACGAAGCTTTTGAAGTCATGGTTATGTGCTTCGGGGGGCTCCGCCCCCCGTACCCCCGGGGGGGCTTCGCCCCTCCACCCCGCCGGGGCCTTTTGGTAAACATTTGGCAAAGCTTCGTACCGTTGCGTTAGCTCAGATTGTACTCAAACGACCAATATACTAAGAACGATGAATTATAACGATAATACCGCGGTAATCAACCAAATTTGTTAAGCTCAGTAGGTTTTGGAATAAATAATTGATGCAAACTTGCTATAAAAAATACCCCTAACGCCATCTATTTATTTGAAAACGAACTACCTACTTACTTCAGAAAAGCTTAAAAGAAAGAGGATTTTTTTTGTATTTTACCAAAAGATGATTAAAAAAATTACTTAAAACTTGGCGGGTTTAGGTCACACGAGCTATAAAATAGTACCTATATGATACTCGTGACATTATTTCACGCCGTGCAATAATGGACTACTTAGGGCACACGTCGATCGTAGTGTACTATAAGGTTATCGTACCGTTTTGTTGGCTCAGATTTGACTCAAATGACCAATATACTAAGAACGATGAATTATAACGATAACACCACGATAATCAACCAAATTTGTTAAGCTCATTAGGTTTTAGAATAAATAATTGTTGCACACGACTTGCTTTCAAAATACGCCTAACGCCATCTATTTATATGAAAACGAACTACCTACAAACTTTAGAAAAGCGGGATTTTTTCGTATTTTTCCAATTTACCTAGTAAGTTTCTGACCATTCACCTTTTACCTTTTACCATTTACTTCAACTGATCGATCTGGAGTGCGATTTTTGAATGTCATTCGGTGGGCTAAGCAGTTGAAAATGTCAAAATTGCTATGGAGATACGCATCTTTCTACTGCTGATTTGACTTTCAAAAATTATACTGCGGGAGTGCGATTTTTGAAAGTTAAATCAGCAGTAGAAAGATGCGTATCTCCATAGTAATTTTGACATTTTCAACTACCTGAATTCAGCAAATGAGATTCAAAAATCGCACTCCAGGTCTCAGGATATTACGATTGGAAGTCAGGTCCTTAGCAAATCAAGCCAAGCCATGTAAAATTTTAAAATAAAAAAAGTCATCTCGACCAAGAATCGAACCTCGACCCCATGCGCGAAAATCTAACCGCTTACCAACCACGCTAAACTGATTTTATGAAAAGTGTTGAAAAAAGGAACTGCTATTTAACACTGGAATCTGCCCAAATGCATCTGTCAGAGTCAAGTCGGCGCTAGTGAGCGTGATAAAACATTGTAAATTATCCCACAGAGTCCCACAGCTGGGGTAAAAAGTATCCTATGTGTTAATCCAGAACATATTTTGTCTGAAAACCAAATTTCATCCAAATCCGTTCAGCCGTTTATGCGTGATTGAGCCACAAACTCACAAACTCACAAACTCACAAACATACAAACATCCAAACATCGTCACAAACTTTCGCATTTATAATATTAAGTGAGATTCGGACTGTTTTCTCGGTTCGTTAACAAAAAATGTTGTATATTCACGAGGACAGAATTTCTCTTTGATTTTGTATGCGACCCGTTATCTAGTTGTATATTGTTGATCGAAGTGTGACATAAACTAAAAATCTATAAATCCTTGGTCTGTCTAATCCTAATGTAAGCATTATGTAAATTTATAACGATTAAATCCTAATTATAATATTATTGTTATGGAATCTATTTATTGTAAAATTATTGTTTTTTTTTGTGTTGTGTCTTCATGTTTGCTACACCAGCCCCTCTAGCATGCCACCGCCGAGAAAACGACAAAAATCGAGACGTGCCTCCATCTTTATTATTATACGTACGCCAAAAAGAGCGCGCATGACGTTTTTCTCGTTTAAACGCTTTGTCGTGGGTGGCATGCTAGCCGTGCTGTGAGGGTTAAATTGTAAGAGCGTACATACAATTTATACACCACTAGTTTTTAATTAGTAAATAGATTTTTTTTTTAATTGATTATTTCCTTTTTGTTCAGTAATTTTTAATTAGTAACGAAACTTTAAGGGTGTATTCTGACCGTGAATCTGAACAACTTTTCCCAAGGAACATGGGTCGAAAAACGTAAAATTTTTTTTAGACCTCCAATACCAAAGTGCGGATCGGCCGATCGATTTTCTATGGGAGGTCCAAAATGTTTTCTCGTTTGTTCCATAGGGAAAGTGGTTCATATTCACGGTCTGAATACTCCTTATAGCTTCGTTACTAATTAAAAATTACTGAACAAAAAAGGAAAAAATCAAATTAAAAAAAAAACTTCCTTTTATCGTCTTCATTAATTACCAGCAGCGGTTTAAGATGAATTTTAATGATCTGAGTTTTTCCGCCTATACGATATTTTACGCAATATGGATTCCGCACAACTGACATTGAACACTTCTCTATTCCACGCAGTCTTACTATCTTTAGCCCGCGACTTTGTTCGCGTGGATTCCGGAAAACTTCATAATCCCTTTGTTAGTGGTAGAATTACGATCGATTTACATCCTCCTTTATTTATCTTCAGTGGTTTAGGCTGTCAGTCACGGAACACTTTTATATAGGGTCATTTTTAAATAGTTGGCGATACTGAACCAGGGCACTTTTTAATGATAACACATTGCATTATCACTGTTTATAATTGGTATTGATGATTAACTAAATAGTTAGCGAGACTGAACCAGGGCACTTTTTAATGTATCATCAAAAAAGTATCATCAAAATTGGTTTAGTTAGTTTGCGTGATGCTCGAACAAACATAAAAACGAAAAGACCTACAAAAAATCCAATAATTGGTGATTTGAAGTCAGGAACATCTAAAAACCATATTATGTTACATTTTTTTTTTAATATTTTTTTTATTATCTAGATGGGTTTGCTCTTGACCTCAATCTAGTCCTCAGGACAATGATGGGGTCGAAGATGTAACGAGCTTACCCAGAAGGGCACTGGCACTCCTGCACACCGACGGAACGCAGCAAGCTGCTTGGCGCCAGACTCTGGCAGGAGGGTGGTCGCGAGCCAGGCGGCTCCTTGCGGAGCCTACCACACCGCTGTGGGGGATCGTTCAGCCGCCACCACAAACTTGGTAGCTTGTGATGCCGTGGCCCGGGGTGGACCGCTAGGAGGTAGATCCCCAACCAACCCCATATCTAATATCTTCAATGTAAACACGGGCGACACATCAAAATATACAAAACCAAAATAAGCAGGCTGCGCGCAGGTCGAGTAACGTATAACGTCGCGCGGCCAGCTTACATTAGTTTTGTATAGCTTGATGTGTCGCCGCGTATACAGACACACTTCTTCCTTCTTGTACAGTTTTATAATAGTTCTATTCTATTCTATTTTTATTTAATAGCGTTTCCTTGTTCGATTTCGCCAGTGTCAAGTGTTGAAGATATATTTATTAGATATTGTACGGTAATAGGATATGGCGATCTCAAAGCCCCGTTTTTAAACAAAAACACACACTCCAAACTGCCATCAAATGACGGAGCCACGTGGCTAAATAAATCGAAAGCCGAACGCGTCCACTTGGGACCCCCTTAGCCACGCGACTCCTTTATAATAGTTACGATTATTGTAAATAGAATGCGCTTTGTGTTTGTTTATCAAAACAATTTGTTATCTCACTCAGGAGCAGGAGTGGTTGCTTTAACAAACTTGATATTTTATCAATTCTTATTTATAAATAATAAATTGCTACATGATGCGATAAAAAACAATTTATACGTCTTGTGCAGAAACTATATTTTTTCCAATTTCCTGGTTTTTGGCTCAATTTATCCTGATCTTTTCTGAACGGACCTGGCAACACTGAATTTTTACCTATAAAACATTGTGGTGTGGTGTGATATTGACATCCGTTGAATAAGTGTACGATCTATAACAAAGTAAGATTATTTTATTATAGATTAATAATGTAATTCTGCCACAGCTCAAATCAGTCTTGTGGGTACGATTGTAAGTTAATAAAGATTTGATTCATTAACTGAAGGAATTTACCTACACATAGCTTTTTGTTGTACTTAATTAAATTTACATTTTATTGAATGGTCTAGCTCATTTTGTTATTTCTGATGATGTACTTTAATACTACATTATCTCACAATTATAACGTATTTTATTATAATATAACATAGTGGAAAATAATTGAAAGACATAAAATTAACATAAAAGTGAACAAAAAAAAAGCAAACAGACCTGACAACCGTCTAGTCCAATAGCCCGCCCAATAGTAGCCAGCCCAGCCCAGCCCGGGTCGAGACTAGTCGAATCTCACAATTCAATTCCAATTCAAAATAATTTATTCAATATAGGAGCTTATTAAACGTCAATTCTTTTTTGAGATAACGTTTTCAACATACTTGCTCGTAAAGTGGCTCTTATTGCATCGCTTTTAGGTACACAATGCAGCTTATAGAGCACAGGTGCGAAAATGATTATATTATAGCACTAGTGCGGTAATGTTACTTACTTTTTTTTCTAGAGTTTGTTTTTAAATCTCAGCAAATAATTTTTATTTAAAAAAACTTTTTTCTGAATAAATTATTCTGTTTTAGTTAAAATATGATAAATAAACACTTCATTTCAACAAAAAATTTATTTGAGTTAAAACATAAATATTTGGTTGTTTGCGACAAAATGTCGTTGGTTGAATGTCGCTAATGTCATTTCCTCTCAACCATAGGCACGGAACGCAAAAAAAATCTTAGCGCAATTTTCCCCAAACATTTGTCTAAAATTGTTGTATTTTACGAAATTTTATTACTTTTTCCTCGCAAGTATGTTGAAAAACGTCGAATGAAACGCGTGAGCATTGGTCATTACAGCCTCTGCTAGTATAGCATCACTCGCCTGGCGGCTCGTGCTTTTGCTCGCTGTGTGTACTATTTCCATTCTCTTCTATTCTAAAATTAATTCATTTCTTCCTCCTTAATCAATCCTCCTCCTTAAAAACACAGCCTTTTAAAGGTAGGACTGGGGGATGGATGGACCCGTTAACAACATTTGGGTACGGCACCCTATAAACAATTGAAATATATTTTTAATAAATTAAACTATTTTCTATTTCAGATCTTTATAATGCATTTCTATCTCCCACTGGTAACACTGACACTCGTTGATGCAGGAGTCGTACCGGATACTAAATGTGTTGGAGTTATTATAGATGGTCATTACCATGAAAAAGAAACATTAAAAACCGGATTAGATCAACCATTCTTTCTAGCCGCCGACTACAATACCACCGTAATATACTTTAGTTATTATGTATCGGGACATAAGTCAATCTTCAAATCAGTATCATATGATCCTAATACTAAAGAATTTAAAGACATGAATAATGATTTCTCGGGTGGATACGGATTGGCCGTCGATCAGAATACCCACGACGTATACATAGGAGGAGACTATGGTATATACAAATATGATCATAAAAGTCATAAGTCTGAATTATACGCAGCAACAGACCATGATTTGGACAGCATTGTTTTCAACTTATTCTTCAAAGATGTTTTGTATTTCATTAAGTTGGCAAACGATTTTACGTATACTTGCATCGATGGGAATATAGCGAGATTTAAAGATTTGGAAGATATAAAAAATCATGTATTCGTTATTGATGGTGAAAATGATATGTTTTACTCTAATGATACTGGATTTTACGCTCAAAAGAAAGGTGGTAAAGATGCAGTTTTGTACAGCAAAGATACTGCTATGGCTTTAACAACCGACGTAAATGGTAATGCATACATGTGTACCAAACACGCTATTTATAAAATTAATAAAATGAGAATGTCTGTAGATAAACTGTTGAATGTTAATGATTGCTGGGGAATTGCTTTCGATGGTTATAATAATATGATATATTGTGATGCCGGAAATTTAGTTCGGTTACTAAAGATACCTAAATTATATTAAATATTGTCCCCCTAAAGCAACACGGTTCTCGTGAAAGTGAGTCCCCACATAATATCTAAATTGCTAATAGATGGTGTTACATTTCACATATTGTTTGCTACTCATACTCATAAAGGACACTGGGCAAAAATGTATGGCCGCTGGACCAAGAGCACCCCGCTATGGCACTTGTAGTGAAAGTTAGAGGATACCCAAACGTACATGGTACACAAGGGGGCATCATAATATTTCAGAGGAAAAAAAAAGATACAGAATGTTTTATTTTTACGTGACCGTTTTAAGAAGAAATCATTTTGAGATTACGGCTCAACTACTATTATTTATGGAGAATCAGATACTTAGCTTCAACTACTAAAAGTTATTAACCTGTTTCTTTTTTTCTCGAAAAGATATTGGTGGCACATATAAAAAAATGTTCTATATTAAACCTCCTTTCAAACGTAGTATGCCACTTTTGAGGTTGCCCATGGACCACTCCTGCCCACTGTCCTTTACCTAACTAACCTACCACTTATTATTAAGTTTTAGTAAAATGTTATGCACTAATTTTAATTTTATTGTTGCTTCTTTGCATTTCTGTCAAAAATACTAAGAATGAAGAAGATGTGTATGAAATAAATATTAATAAAATGTTAACACACAAAAAAATGTGATTTTTTGGTAATTAGCTGTGCGTGGAGCTTCGGTATTTGAAAAATATTACCGAAGTTAAGCAATGTTATGTGTTTACTTCATAGATTTAGCATATACTACGTTAGATCGGAAATGCGAAAGAGAAAGGCATAGCATCAACGTATGTTAGAGCGAGATAGATAGACGAGACCACTTCACGAACACGCTATAAGCATGTAGGCCCTCAGTCAGTTTTCGACGGAAAGAATCCCGCTATTGTTTTTTTTTAAATCTCAGGTTTTTTTATTCTCGCCTTGGATTATCCGTAGCCGATGTGACGTAGTATATGCTAAATCTAAGGTTTATTTCATCTCAAACGTCTCCGTACTTCAGAAGGCACGTTTATCAGTTGGTCCCAGGACGTTCCCTCAGATGGCACTAACTATTCTTTAAGCCGGTCTTGAAAACTCACTGTGAGCAAAATGATTACTAATTGTCCACGCTTGGTGGAATATGGCCCACTCACTCTCTCCATTATACGTGAGAGGAGGCCTTGCAGTGGGATCCATCAGGCTATACCATGCTATACAAATTTGTTCAGTTTGGTGGTGTGATCATCCCTTAGAAACAGTTTCAGCTAATAATGTTAGAACTGATATATTTACTAAATTAGATATTCCACATATAGGTAGCTTTAACTTGACGAAACATTTTTTTTCAACTACCTACATTTTTGAAAGTAACGCCGCGGTAGTTACTAGTTTATTTTCTTATATAGGCAGGCACCTCTAAAGAGAACAGATTTTATTTCAGAAAGAAAAATTAACAGAACTCGAAGATTATTTTCGTAAAAGAATAAAAAGGTTAGGAATTTTTTGTAGTAAAATCTGACCCACTTAAAACATTGTAGGTACATCTTCGAAACGCTTCTTCAGATCTTCACCAAATTTTAGTAGGATCTTTTGATCAATAAAATAATGATCCAAACCAGTTTAGAAATGACGGAGTATGACGATTTTTTTTTTTAAGAAATCAACACATTTATTTTGTAGAGGCCCGTCAGACAATTTTGATCTTTATACTATAAAATGAAGTGCAACCAAAACAGCCCCCGGTTTATTGTTTTTATTGTTACTCTGCCCAATGGATAAAGTACTATTAATACTTACATAAATAAGCTACAGCTTGTAGGATATCATGACAGGGCAAAGGCCTTCTCTCACAAATAATTAGGGCGAGGCGAGAGGGAGCGTTCACGTATTTTATAAAGCCCGATTAATTATCATTTATTTATTTATTTATTTAAATATTTGCAGTCACAAGTTATAGAGATGTTATATAATAAAAAATAAGTACAGGTGACGCCCTGTGCGGACACAACAAACATAGAGAGCCACTAGTTGTCGTATCTATTAATAATTACTTAATTAGTCAATAACAACTTACAGTACTAATTCTAATCACATGTCAATACGTTATAATAATGCAATGTTCATAAGTTATAAATTACTAGTCAAATTATATATGTAATATCGTTAGTCAAAATAAATTGCTAGTTGTAGAGTCATTTAAATAAGTAATTTCGCTATCGTCTTCTGCGCTCATTTTGTGTATTAATCAAATAGCCAGCACAATATAAATACCATCTGATTAATGAGTTAGTCCTCAATATACATAAGAATAAACCACTCCATGGTTTTCTATAGTCTCTGAGATATAAAAACATTACTTATCAGTCATTGTTTCATTTTACAAAACGTTGTGGTGTGGTTTAATTGTTATATTTGTTGAATTAAATGAAATAAATAGATCGATTTATTAAACAAGGTAAGATAACTTTGATTTCTTCCAGGCACGTATCCAGGGGGGGGGGGGGGATAGGTGCGTCATTACAGCTCGTACTTATTCATTGTTTTTCTATGAATATCCCCCCCCCCCGAAAAGTAGATTTTCCCCCCGAAAATTAAATGTCCCCTTGTGAAACAAAAGTCTGGATACGTGCTTGATTTGTACCGTGCAGCTTCGATCAAAATAAAATGAATGGATAGGCCTAAAGCGCGGTAAGTTGAAGCAAACTACTGGTGCACTTGGTACATACAAACTAGCGCCATTATCTGTCAAATCTAGGGCACTTTCATACAAGTGACAAGTAAAAATTTCATTTGTTTTGCCTCATTTTTCTGGTTTGAAATGTTCGCTTAAGGCCTATCCATTCATTTTATTTTGATCGAAGCCGTGCAGTGTGCGGCTTCTAACACAGACTGGTCTCGTAAGAAGCGACTTATTCCTTCAGAATATCGCCAACATCTCTGATGCCCTCACCGTGTGGTGGCCGGGTATAGACACTGCATTTGACTCACCTCTTTCTCGTTACGATCAGCAATTCAATTATCGAAGCGCTAACCAGTGCTGCAACTACAAAAATAGTTTGGGTGCTAAAACTGTGCAAAAGCGCTAGAATTGAAATTTTTCACTGGTCAAAAAAGCGATTAGATTAGATAGATTCGGCGCTAAATTCTTCACCCGTAAATTGTCAGTCTTTCCAAAATCCATTTCAGAGCCAATTTAAGTCAGTAAATTCGTAGGTCCCTAGTAAAATTTATGATAGCACTTCAGATAAGTATTTGTATTTGAATATCCCGAACACTGCACACTCTATTGTTTATTAAGTACATGTAATAGAGAAAAAATCGATTTATTGATATTTGTAAGCTGTGATGAAACAAAAAAATACGAAAGAGACTCTGCATACCTATAAAACAATAGTAATACTAATAACAATAGTAATTCAAATAAATTGAAAACAAATATTTTTCTATTCCAGATCTTCGACATGAATGCCTATCTTCTACTGTTAACATTGACAATCGTTAACGCAGGAGCCGTACCAGATACTAAATGTGATGGAATTATCATAGATGGAAAGTACCATGAAAAGGAAACATTAAAAACCGGATTAGACCGTCCATACCTTCTAGCAGTGGACTACAGTACAAACATAATGTACTTCAATTATAATGTAAATGAAAGAGCTTTCAAACCAGCTCTATTCGATATTGACACTAAAGAATTAAAAGATATCAATGATGCGCCGAACGGATTAACACAAACCGTTGATCAGAATACCCACGACGTATATATAGGAGGATACGGTGGTATATATAAATACAATTATAAAAATCATAAGTCCGAATTATACGCAGCCAAAAACAAAGACGTGTGGAGAGTATTCTTCAAAGATGTTTTATATTTTTCTGAGTATCCAGTTGGGTTCATGAATACTTACATCGATGGAAATATAACGATATTCAAAGATTTGGAAGGTATTCAAATGAAAGAATTCGTTATTGATGGTGAAAATGTTATGTTTTACAATAATGCTACTGGATTTTATTCCCAAAAGAAAGGTAGCAAAGATGCAGTTTTATTCGTATATAGCGAACATTTTCATGTTAAGGCTTTAACAGTTGACATATATGGCAATGCATACCTGTGTACCAAACAAGCTATTTATAAAATTGACAAAAAGAGAATTTCTTTAGATAAACTGATGGATGTTAATGATTGTTGGGGATTAGCGTTTGATAGTTATAATAATATGATATTTTCTGATAGACACAGCTTGGTTCGTTTGAGGGTTAAAGATAAGACATGTTAGATATTGTCTCCATTCAAAATGTATGTATGTATGTGTATGCTCTAATGTATATTTTCCAAAGTTTTTTTTTCTCTTTTTTGTTATTATACGATTTATTCAAATTCAATCCTGTCTAACTATCTAACTAACTTACATCTTACCAAATATACTACTATTTGTACTTTTTCTTCTTTATACTGTACTTACCTAATATTGTAAATATTGTTATTAATAAACTTTTTCTGATTTCACCAAATTCTAGATTGAATAAATTGTGATATAGGTACTATTTACTTACTTTACTGTAGTACGCACGGAAGAAGTTATGTTATACTTCTATGGAATGACGTGAATAAAGAAACTCTCATTAAAAACCAAATTCCTGGTGTATTATGGGTTCTGGTTCTGTCACATGTTGAAAATACACTACCCTATGAATATCATGGAATTAAAAAAAGTTACAAAATATATAAATTTTTCACAGACTTGTGAAATTTTCAAACTGTCATCTGTCTAGTCAAAGTAAAGCTCTTTACAAACAGCGACTATTTACAGCGATACAAACGCGCGTTTGCCAATCGCGTGACTGCATCGCTACACTATCAAATGACAACAAGTTGACCAATAACTTGCCCCACCACTCCGCAATGTTGGGCCCGCATGGTGGAGTATGGCCCACTCCCTCCCACCAGGATTCCTTTGACCTGCAGTGAGATCGTGATAACTCTCTTCTTCTATCGTGTCAGCATGAGCTAGGTAGTTGTTCAGTTTGTTGGTCTGAAGCACCCATTTGAGTATTTCTAGGGTGTTTTGTTACACCCTGTATAATTAAATAGACAGAAAACGGAAACAAGCAACTTTATTAATAAGTATTCTCATTTTATTTTATTAATTTATCACAAAAAACTGTAAAAAACAAAGATTCCAGACATATTTCCTTTAGCGCTTTTAGTTCTTGAGTTATTCCAGGAAAATCAGGAACTTTTTTTTTAAATGTCGTAATTTTGATTATTTTTACATACATTCGAGTAGGTTTGCAGTTTTGTATGGAACAGCTTTTTTTTTCTTTCGCGATTTCGATGTTGGTGCCAAAAAAAAACTTTGTCATAACATGTAACTCCCGTGATATGTTGTGAATGTCGAATAAATAAAAAAAAATTAAAAAATGTTGTGTGGAGATTAATTACATACCTACTTAGTTTATTTAGATAAGCGTCCAATTATAACAAAGTCAACATACATATAAGTATCACTATGTAGGTAATAAAATGTTAAAGTTATCAAAACATTTTCCTTAGGGGAAAAAACCATAATCACAATCAAATAAAACAAACGGCAAATAAATCACACGATATTCAACCTTATTGCATTTGTGAATAAAGTTCAACACAAGTGCAGTATAAGAATCTTATTGCAAAGATAACAAACGAATTAACAGAAACTAAGGAAAATCCTCATATTATTATGAAATGACTTGAATACATAGAATTGAGAAGAGCAAAAATAAATAAGAAGTCGAAGATCATGTAAGATAACCCCCTTTTCAGCGCAATTAAACAAAAATACGAAATGGACAGAGCAATCTGTAGAGTCACCATTTTGAATTTTTTTCTTTATTTTATTTGGCGAACATCAGCTATAAACAGTTTACTCTAGATTAGTAGAGTAGTTTACTAGAACTGACAACCGATGGGGTGTCAGAGTTCTAGAATGGAGACCACGAACTGGTAGGCGTAGTGTGGGACGCCCTGCTGCCCCCTGGACAGACGACCTAAAAAAAGTAGCGGGGAGCGACTGGATGAGGAAGGCCGAGGACGGAGTTTTGTGGCGCGCCTTGGGAGAGGCCTATGTTCAGCAGTGGACGATGATAGGCTGATGATGATGATGATGACTCTAGTTTAGTAAAGCCTATTAACAAGCTCCAGTATTGTGATTTTTCAATATATTTTGATTAATTTATCTCTTTATTTGTATAAAAACTAATTTAAACAAAGACATACATAAAAAAAGAAACATTATTTAATAGATTTTTTATTTTTCTTATTAAATTTTATTTGTAAAATCATGACCTGAAATGGTATTTTTTTTAGTTGAATAGTATTCTAATTAGCATCCTATTACAGGATCAAAATACTAGTCTTTCATTATATTGTCCTTAAAACAACACAATGTAAATAATAATTAATAAAACTTATTTATATCCAAACAAACTCTACCCAAGAAGGACACACAACCCTCAGAAACACATCCCAGTAAATTTAATATGTTCATTAGTCATAATCGTGTCGTCCTCTCATACATTACTCAAATAGTCAAAACATTATAAATATTAAAAACGTAGTCCACAACATACAATATTAAGAACCACTCTATGGTTTTCGCTAGTCTGTGAGATAAAAATATGTTGATATTCCAATCTATAAAACGCTGTGATGAGTTGTGATCGTGTCATTCGTTTAATTAGCTGTTAGATCTATAACAAGGTAAGATTATTTTTATTCCTTTATATTCTATGTATGATTTGTAACTAACTTTTTGGTGAAGGAAAAGTGAGGAAATCTACAGGTTTCTTGCGAAGTATGCACTGAAAAAATGTTTTGTTAAGTATAACCAAACATTAGTGATTAGATTACCGAACTGTTTTGTAGAACATAATCAAACATTTGGTTATAAATAGCCAATTGTTTAGCTGTTACACAGTATGTTTTTTGCCCTGGAAAACGGTCAGGGTCGTTTTATTCGTGTAATCGTTAGTGTTAATAATTTTGAAACCTAGAGTAGAACTCCCGTGCGTCAATTCTGATTAAATATTGAGTTATAATTTTTTTAATTTTTTTCTGGAGTTTTCTAAATATCACTAGAACTTCCAAATAATCCGGTTTTTTTCTTTTTTCTCAATTTTGTATAATATAAAAATAAACGAGGTATTTTATACACATTACAAAAGTTCGCGAACATTTATGTAAATGACGAAATTATAAATTTTATTGTTTCTCGTTTTTTATTTTTTATTTCTATATAGTCAGTTATTGGGGTTCAATTTTGACTTTTTAATATTAAGAGCCATACTATTGATGTCTAATAAAAAAATCAGATCTAAATCTCATAGGATATAGGAGTTATTAACTTCCAAAGTTTTTTCTGATAATTTTGGTTTTAGGGTTACCACTTAAAAAAAATTTAATGTTCAATTATTTTAGGTCTATTTTTATTCTTTATAACCACATACGTTATTTTAAATGATCTAGAAGATATATGTTGCGGACAGGGAAAATCTAACTTTTTTTTAATGCCATAAATAATAATTAGAGATCAAAGAATGGAAAAGAACATATGAGCTGAGGTAATCTGGGGGCGCGGCAGTGCCCTTAACCGATTCAAATGAAACTTGGCATTACGTGTTCAGTCATGGTTTTATGGCAAAATGTAAATTTAAACCTTCGATCTTCAAATCATGATGCTGCAGGCGTACTGCCTACCTAAACAGTGATATTTAAAAACCTGCTGATTTAGTATTAGTATTATCAAACAAAAACTTTTCTATTAAATTTCAAGTCCTAACTCCTCAATCCTGATGCTGGAGGAGAACTGCTTACCTAAACCGTGATACTTGAGAATCAGCTGATTTTGAATTTAAATTGTTGGTATTAAGCAAATACTTTTGCATTCAATTTCGAATTTTAAACTCCACAGATCTGATGCTGCAGGGGTGGGTACAGCCAACTTTAACCGTGTGGTTTGAGGATTTTACCTAGTCTTTTGCATTTTCCTTTTGTATCTCAATGAATAACAAATATTTGAGAAAAACAACAGAAAGCAGTGAAAATTAAATTTTTCGTGGTGATGACCATTTACAAGCTTCTTTTTCACGTATCTTGATCGGATACAATTTGCTGACGCATACTTTTTGTTTTTCCAATTAATTTTATAATGATCAAGATAATTATCAAAGTATATTTATCATGTTAATTATCCTTTCGAACCTTAGTTTTAATTCCTCATTCATGGTGTTACAAATGATTTTGATGACATTTTATATTTCCTCTTCGGTGATCAAACGTTCACTACTATCATCATTCCAGCCTTCAATTATATTTCGCATTAGTTCCTCGTCACTTGGTGTGTCAAATGTGTGATCGGTATCACCACCTAGACCTATTAAAACGTCTTCGTTTGGTATGTCGTATGGCTTCAGCAATTGGAGGACGGCAGGTGGAAGAGGCATGCGTCTTAATTTTGCTTGCCTGTGTTTAAGCCTCACGTTAGAAATGACCGGATCTGATGATAGTAGTGCCATGTTAAATAAATCTGTAATTGTTTTGATCCTGTCGGACTTTCGAGTGTGATGTTCTCTGTCTGACCTCCAGAACTTATTTCGTGCTTCGCCTGCTTGTTCTGAAAGGAAACCTACGGGTATTGCTGAATTGCGAATAATGTCCTTGCCATGTATTAGAATTTTGTGCAAGGTAACTGTCATTGGATACCATTCGAAATGTTGGACGTATCTTGTTGCCAGTAACATACAAAAATCCCCAAATTTGTCGACGTCAGCTGGTAGCCCGCAAGATAAAACGACTAGAATCGTAAATAAATCATCGAGCAGCCATTGAGGTATGCCTAAAATTTGTGCAAACTTTCCTCGATTTTTATTTGACAATGCTATACGGGCAGTATTACCATCATTGGTCGTTCCTGAATTAGGCCGCACCACATCAACTAAAATGCCCATTTCCTTTCTTACTTCTTGTTGCACCTTTTTTTTCTTTTCTTCTACTATAGCAGCTTCTGGGGAATTTTTAGATATCCTCCATTTTTTAACATCCATCTTATATCCGAGATGAAGCAAAAATTCTAAGACACGAATCCAGGCGTGCAGTGGACTAATTCCATAAATCATTAGTGATTCGTCTGTGGGTTGAGATAAAACAGTTTCCAATTTATTAAACTGAGTGGAAGTCGCTTTACAGAAAGGGCATCTTAGTTGTGACATAGTGTTAGTTATTATATTGAGCACTTTACCGTCTATAATAGTCAAATAAAGTTGAACTTAGTGCAGAAATTGAACCCCAATACGTTCAAATAATTCCATAAAAAATAAAAACCTAAAATAGGTAATATCCGATGTAACTCCCTTCAGATAAACTATAAATTAACAGTATTTTCATGGTAATAAACCTGATTTAAGATACTAAATAAATGCATAGAGAGGTAGAATAAAAACTAAGTATTTCTCGAGTTTTAGCGATTTCTATGGTTTTTTAGAAAACCATAGAAAAAAATTTAAATATTTTATTACTCAATATTTGAGTAAAATTGACGTACGGGAGTTCTACTCTTGGTTTCAAAATGATTAACCCTCACGATTGCACGAATAAAACGACCCTGACCGCTTTTCAGGCCAAAAAACATACTGTGTGTTATAACCAAAATTATGTTTGACTATGTTTTACAAAACAGTTCGGTAATCACTAAAGTTTGGTTGTATTTAACAAAACATTTTTTCAGTGTGTGTTTGTGGTAGCACCACTAAAGAGAGAGAGAGAAAATGTGTGGTTAGAGACCGATGTAAATTGAAAAATGTTGTGACAAGAACAGAGAAAGGTATGCTTCTTGATTTGGTCATGTAGAGAGGATGAGTGACAGAGATAATAAAATTATGGTGCTAATGTATTTTGAGTGGAAGTGTCGGCAGAAGGCGCCCTCGTAGGACGTAATCTGTTCAAATCGATTGCATCCTACAAAAAGAGGAGGTGCGGAGTACTCACAACCGACGGGCACGTATGAAGAGATGTATGGGTGAATGAGGCAAAAGAGGTATGTAAGGATCTTAGTAGATGGTGCGCTCTGGTCTCTGCCTACCCCAGAAAGAGGTGTGACGTTATAGAAAGACAGATAGATAAAAATTTAATATTGTTTATACCCTGCATCTGAAACATTCAATACCGAAAATTTGCTGTTTGTTGTTTGTAAGCTTTGTAGGTACCGAAAGTTATGTAACGATATAAAAATGTGGTGAAAGCAACACACCTCTGAATACTTACCAATTTTAATACTTACCTAGGTATTCCTTTTTTCTCTTACAGGTCTTCAAAATGAAACTCTATCTCCTATTAGTAGCATTGACAATCGTAAACGCAGGAGTCGTACCAGATTCTAAATGTGATGGAGTTATCATCGATGGCAATTACCATGAAAAGGAAACATTAAAAACCGGATTAGACCGACCATACCTTCTAGCCGTCGACTACAATACTAATATAGTATACTTCAGTTACAATGTAAATGAAACAGTCTTCAAATCAGCTCTATTTGATCTTGGTACTAAAGAATTTAATGATATTAATGATGTCCAGAACGGATTCACACAAGCCGTCGATCAAAAAGGACACAACGTATACATAGGAGGAAACGATGGTGTATACAAATATGATCACAAAAATCATAAGTCAGAATTATACGCAGCAAAAGACAAAGACATATGGAGAGCATTCTTCAAAGATGTTTTATATTTTTCTGAATTTCCATCTCAATTCGTGTACACTTACGTCGATGGGAACATTGTGAGATTCAAAGATTTGGAAGACATTAAAATTGATCAGTTCGTTATTGATAGTGAAGATGTTATGTTTTACTCTAACGATAATGGATTTTATTCTCAAAAGAAAGGTAGTAAAGATGCAGTTTTGTTAAGCGATGAATTGGTTGTTAGGGCTTTAACAACCGACATACATGGTAACGCATATTTGTGTACTATTGATACTATTTATAAAATTGATAAATTAAGTACGACTTTAAAAAAGCTTTTGGATATTAATGATTGCTTTGGGCTGGCGTTTGATACTAATAATAATATGATATATTCTGATGATACAAGCTTAGTTCGATTTAAACTTAATCAGGACAAGACGTGTTAGAGATAAGGACAAGGCTGTTATGATAATATTTGATGTCATACTATTCAATTTGTCGTAACTTTTTAAATTTAAATTTTTTTTAAATTAATATTCTCAATCAAATGAATATTCTCGAAATCAGATTGAAAACTCAAATTACAAGCCATTCAGCCAAGTTCAGCAGGTCGAGTAACGTAGAACGTTTTGGTTTTGTATAGCTTGATGTGTCGTCGTGTATACAACAATATGTTCAAATAAAATATATTAATAAAGAGTTAAGATATCAAAATATAATATTATTTTATATATTTTTATCACACTGATTAAAACTGCATGCTATTTAGCTACCTTGATTGGTTTTGATTATTTGGACATCACGAAAGACCGAATCATGGAAATGGGCTTCATTTGGTCTATTCCCAGTGCAGCCGCACTGTTTTCTTTTTTGAGCGGCCGATAAATATGAGTTATAAACTCTGTACCTCAAAGGTACCCTGTGTCAAGGAACAAGTTAGTAAACAAAGCAATTAAGAGGAAAGACGGATTCCGTTTAGTCCATGCAAACGTGCGTGCGAGCGTGCTATGCTGGGTAATGACTCTAATCTAGAAAATAAATTTTGACCATACAATGTGTTATCTCTGCAATATTCCTGTTTTGTTTTTTTCCATAAATTAATAACTATAAGAACTAGGTAGAAGCCTTCAAAAACGACGAAAAATTGCTCAATTTACTGCTGTGTTCAGACATCAAAGCAAGCAAATTTGACGAATATAAACAATAATTATCCGTAAGTATATAATATTATATAAAAAACATTTTTATCTAAATTCTAATATTATTATTAGAATATTTGATTGATTGATTGAATTATACTTATTGTGAAATTTTTATAGTCGACAGTTTAATAGTCTACGAACTACTCTACGAAGATAAAACACGCTACAAATAAAGAGCTTCTTTACGATGATTACATGTTGGACATTTATCTTTATCTCGAGACAAAGTTTACAATGTCGGATACTAGGTCAATGTCAACTATTCGCGTCTTCTTTAATACAGCATAAGCATATGCTCACGACTATATTCCCCGAGGGGGTAGTCAGAGATCTTCTGAAACCTCAGAACATCCACGTTTCACCAGTAGTACCGAAATTCTGTCCAGTGTGACGGGGGGTGAGCCCGTCGCCACTTAAAATGGACAGTGGGTACAACACATGCCTCGAAATTGAAGCATGCAGGTTTCCTCACGATGTTTTCCTTCACCGAAAAGCCAATGGTGTTACAAATCGTACATGAATTCCGAAAAACTCATTGGTACTAGTCGTCATGGACGGGGATCGAACCATCGCCTCCTGCACGGCAGGCAAGGTTACTCGCCACTGGACCACCACGGCTTTAATACAGGGTCCTTCTTAATGTGCTGACACTTTTTTAAGGGGATTATCAGACCATCAAACTGAACAACTTTCTATATGTGGTCAAACATCGAAACTGCGAAAAAAAATCAGCTGTCCTATACATTTGGCTCGAGTAAGTTTGCAGTTTTGTATGGAAGAGCTAATTCTTGTTTCGCGACTTCGATGTCGGTCCCATAGAGAAAGTTGTTCAGTTTGACGGTCTGATCATCCTCTTAAAAAAGTGTCAGCATATTAAGTTGAACCCTATATAATCAAGCACGTATACAGGGTGGCGGGTTTAGGGGGGATAGGTGAGATATCCAATGGGGGCATTGGAACACAATCAGTCCCTAGGCATCGTTACTAGCCTAACGGGAGATCTTCACTTTTTTTAACAACATGTTTAATAAATAATCAAAGCTATTCAAACTTAACAACTTTTACCACGGAGATGACGTAGACAAAAAATTAAAACTATTTTTTCTAATTTTTGTTTAGCTATGTGTAATGCCTAGGGACTGGTTGTGCTCCAATATGGACATATCCCATCCCTGTAATACGTGCTTATAAAAAAATCAGCTGTTCCATACTAAACTGTAATGCCTACTCGACTCAAATGTATTGCTCGATCGATCGATTTGCTCCCATATTAAAGCTAGGTTATTCCAGTGCAAGCGTCTCTTTCTTGCAAGCATAAGTTTACAATTAGCCATCCCGCTCCAATTGAAAGCAAGATCGCAAAAAAACGTGTTTTTCGTCAATATCTTTGCTCATGGGAGTTTCTAAGCTAAAACTTCTCCTGAGTTCACTAGAAATATTTAATATATTTAGTTAAGTACAAGAATAAAAAGTTAAATATCAGCAGTTTAATCATAGTATTGAAAAAACATAACAAAAAGGGGTAACTTTGGGATTTTTTTCTATCTAGTAAACTTAATCTTATCGTGTAATTGAGAACAGTCGCCCATCCGCCCGATCCTTAAATAAGACAAAATTTAATTTCAGACTTTAAAACACAGTTTTATAACACTTTCGTTCTTGTTCAAAAAACGGCCTCGACGGTATAAAAAGCGTCTTAAAAGTTGCTCTATTTGATGGGTAGAATCTTAGTTTAGAAGGATGCTAATAAAAAACCCTTAGTTTTGGTATATTTGACTGTACCCTCGGGGAATATAGTAGTGAGCATAATTATACCTTTTGCGATGTGAACGGGAGGAAAAAACGATTTGTATCGACTTATTAATGTGCCTTCGAGTGATTACAATAATTGAATGTCTTAATGGTGTATGGTAGTTAAGGCGCCATTATACCATGCCTGCGGGCCATTAATAATGTAAGTGTCAAAATATAAAATAATATGCAGCGAATGAAAGCGAAGCCGAATTTATAATTGAAAATATAAATGTTTTACAATTTGTAACTATTTTTTTTATTTTTTGCTCGGCCTTTGTCGGGATTTATGCAGTGTTTTTAACCGACTATGAAAAAGGAAGGTTCATATTTGGTTTATATTTATCATGCTTTGGTCACCGATAAATAACTACGATGATCGAATGAAAAATTACATTAGGTTACCTACTCAAATACGCAAGACTGGTGAAGGAGGCGGGAACGGGCAGCACAGGACCTATCGCTATGGAGATCCTTGGGGGAGGCCCACAGAACATTATAAGAGGTGTTATAAGTGCAAAAAACGCGTGGAACGTGTCACCACAGATTATGCAATCATCATCATATCGTATGGCATTTTTGTCTTCCTGCTTGGATCCGAGGGGGGGGGTTAAATTTCGAGGTCGAGGTGTTTCAGCCAGTCTTCCGCTGCCGGGGTTAGCCTGTGGAGTTCTTCGATTCCACCGGAGAAACGGCGCAGAGGTTATGCAATGAATTGCATAACACTATCAGGCGCGTGGCGTGGTGCGAGCGACAGGGCATGAGTAATGTAGCAGCGAGAGCGGGAAGACAAGTGGCGACAGCCGTCACCGAAGCGAAAGCGCTACTTTGCATTTTAACCCCTCTTATAATGTTCTATGGGGCCTATATCCAGCAGTGGATGTCCATCAGCTGAGATGATGAATGAAATGAATGAAATATACTTTATTTACACCAAAAACACAGATAAGTACAGCATTGAAAAAGAAACAAACAAACAAACAAAAATTGTAATGGTACAAATAAGGCGGTCTTATCGCTAAAAAGCGATTTCTTCCAGACAACCTTAGGGAGGAAATTTAAACAAAGAAAAACGGGTCGGTGCTATAAAAATAAATAGTAAATATCAGAAAAAGGAGAAACCGAATAACACATACATTACACATGATGATGATGTGTGGGGTGGGGGGCGGGGTGTGTCTGTATGTGTGTGTTTGAGTAATAATTTAACCGAGAGCCGACTTCAACTCGGACTGCTTTCACCTACATAAAATACGAAATCGCAATCTCGTATTCCCCTGTTTCCTCAATCAATCAATCAATTATACTTTATTGCACACCAAAACAGAACATACAATTCGGTATGTCAAGTTTTTTTTTGGAGGGCTGAATCGAAAACCATTTCGAGATAATTGTCTCAATAATCATATTTTCTATGTCAGAGATTTTAAAATGAAAGGATTACAGATATTTTTAATAAAATAACGTCGTTTTTCGGTCCGTGCAGTGACGTCACTGGCATACCTGTGAACTCCTTGGTAAACATAAAATCAACTTAAAATAACCGGCCATTAAGAAAAAAAATACTTTCACAATGTCAGAATTTGACATTTGATGTTGCCGTATCTTTTTCCAGCATAGAGTTAGAAAGAGGAGGCAGGTTTTTTTTTTAAATACAGCTGTATGTAGTTTTTCTCCATGGAGTTCGAATTATTTTCTCTCCACCATTTTTGCACTTAGAGATTACAGATCAAAATAATTTAAAAATTAAATGTATATTGATAAACTCGATGAATCGCAATAAGAATGAAATAGGTATCTTAAAATTATGTCTTCTGTCCGTAAAAAATATAAAAATGAAGACAAAAAAAAACTTGACATACCGAATTATGAATAAATATAAAGAATTACAAGTAGGTACAAATAAGGCGGTCTTATCGCTAAAAAGCGATTTCTTCCAGACAACCTTAGGGTAGAGGAATTAACAAACGAGAATAGGTAGGCGGTGTAGCTCAAAAGAAAGAAATCTAGAAAGGCAGTGAAGTACTTAAAAAAATAAAAATAATCTATAATATATACATACATACATACATATCTTATTTTACTATACAGGGTGTTTCATAAGTAACAATAAATTTTTAAAACTCATAAGGGGGTTGTTTAGACCGTCAAACTGAACCACTTTCTCTATGGGACCAACATCGAAATCGCGAAAAAAATTTTTTATATCCCATACATATTTTAGCTCTAGTCGATTTGTAGAGTAGGTATAGAACATAAATTTTTTTTTTTGCGATTTAGATATTGGTCCCATAGTGAAAGTTGTTCAGTTTGATGGTCTACACCACCCCCTTAAATGTTTATTTGTAGTTTTGTAACACCTTGTATACATACATACATAAGTGAGTACTACATACAACACGGAATTTCGGTGCTATCAGTGGAAAGTGGAAGCTCTGAGGCTTCACAATATCTCTGACTACTGAGCATATAATATTATGCTATGCTATGTTAACAGACAACACGGAAGCCAACAAGTTTCCTCCTCCAAAATAAGACAGATTGCAATATTTTGTCAAGTAAAATATTCGTCTAATGTGGTTGTATCTGAAGAACGCAGTAAAATCTACCAATTTTAATCATTTTATAAGGTTATTTTATAAGCGCTCGTTGGCGTAGTGGAGCTTCGGTATCGGAAACGATCACCGAAGTTAAGCAACGTCAGGTCCGGTCAGTCTTTGGATGGGTGACCGTTTAGTGGTATTTCATCTCGAGCGTTTCCGTGCTTCGGAAGGCACGTTAAGCAGTTGGTCTCGGATAGTTCCGTCAGATGGCGTTGTAACTATTCGTTAAGCCAGGTCAGAGGCCTATTAAGGCAGCTTGAAAATTCTCTGACAGCAAGTTGACCACTACCTTGCCTCCACCAACACGCACTGGGCCCGCGTGGTGGAGTATGGCCCACTCCCTCTCACCCTTATTTGTGAGAGGAGGCCTTTGCCCTGCAGTGGGATCCTACAAGCTATAACTTACTTACTTTTATAAGGTTATTAGTTCTCACAGTAATTAGTTTATGGAAAAAAACAAAACATAAGAATGGCGGTGGTAGAGTGGTTAGGTTATAGTAGATTACATACCGAGGACAGGAAAGTAAGAAAGGTATCAGATCTCATGTAACATGTACACTATTTTTCTCCTCGACGGAGCTGGAAAGTGGCAACTTCGTTTAGCGCAGCGGGACGACAATTGACGCTTTCCGTCCGTAGGGGAGAAAATGTAGATTACACTATAAATACATACATACATAAACTCACGCTTTTTTCCCAGAGGGGTAGGCAGAGATTATGGATCTCCATTTTGGGCGGTTCTGACACACCTCTCTTGCTTCCTCTAAGTCCATACATCTTTTCATACATTCCCGTCGATTTCGGCTGCTTTTAACCTGGCATTTTTTAATGACGTCCTTGATCTGATCTAGGTACGTCCTCCTAGGTCTGCCTATACCAATATTTCCTTTCACACACGCTTTATATATCTGTTATGTAAGTCGACTTTCATTCATCCTTTCAATATGTCCAAACCATCGAAGCATTCCCTTCTCTACTACACTATAAATACTCTAATGTATTGACATGATAATTTGACGACCCGGTTGGTGTAATGGTTACCACGCCGGACTGCCAAACCAGGGTCCTGGGTTCGAATCCCGGTTCGGTCATGGATGTTATATGTTCGTGCCGTTGTTGTATGGTTTCCATAATAAAAGCCTTTAGTGTTAGTTTGGGATCATTACAATGTATGTGCGCGTTAAAAAAAAAAAAAAAAAAGAATGATCAAGTGAGAAAACAGGGGATTGCGTTTGTATGGACCAAACGGGGTACCCGCCTTTCCTGTTAATGACACGCAATCGACTTGACAGAATAGGTAACAAGTTTTCCATTGTATTGCATTTCGTAAAAATGTTACCGGTAAGTAAATAAAAATATGAAAAAAAATTTCACCTGCGAACGAAACTATTCACAAAGGGGTAACGAAAACATAAAATTCCAAAACATTTGCCTTTGTATTTTCGATTTACGACTTACATTATTCTGCTATCGACACGTGTCCGACAATAAATTGTCGACACACGAACATTATGTTATGCCGACGTCGGTTCGATCCCGGACTGCTCGCCCTATGGACTTTCGCAAAGTTATCACAGTATATAAAAACTGGCCAAGTGCCTCGCGCACGGAGGGCTCCGTATACAATGAAATTAAAAAAAAATTGCGATTTAGCTCCATTTTTCGTACATCTACTATCACTCATCCTCACCACATGACCAAACGAACGAAACATATCTCTATTTTCTCGTCACAACATATCCTTTCAATGTACTGTGGGAAGGCGTAACTCAGGGGATCATTTAAAATGTTGATAAACTGGTAAAATATCGGTTTATTCCGTTTTCTGCATTCGTTTTTCACTTTCAAAATCTTTTTTTTTTAGCCCAAGATGTCCGGACAAAATCTAGGCATTCTAAATTTTCGGTAAGAGGAGGATGATTGTAAGGAGGGTGCGAGAGGATGTGGTATGTTGTTGTTGTTTCGTCTCACGGCACGCTGCGCCCGCGCCGGCAGCCGCGTCTATGCAGGCTCTCTACCGCACTATTTTGTGTTTTGTACGTAGTACAGTTATGGGTATATAGGGTGCGTAACCTGATGTGTCACCGGGTGTACTCTGAATACCCATTATCAATTGTCACGTTTATTAAATAGGGGCCGGAACTTTTGATTCATTTTCCAACCACTTTGGGCAGCTAAACCACACCGAATTTAATACTGTAACGAAGCGTGGTTTGGAAGGTACGTTAAGTAGTTGTTCCCGGATACTGCTGTCAAATAGCGGGGTTATATTGTTTAAGCTACGTTAAAGAAAAGAAAAATAAAGATGACTTGTGTCTTGAATAATATATTCTGATATCAATCAACTTAGTCCGTATGGTAGAAAAATATGACGTAATAATATGTTAGAGTTAGAGTTACTCATATTCAAAAAGTATGCTATGTGAGATGCGATCAAATAGAACCGTGGATACCCGAACTACCTACCGAGAGAACATAGGACTTTACGAGAAGTCTATATGACAAGACATCTGGGAAGGGTAGGAACAATGGGAACACGACTGCCAAAACTAGATTTTTAGTTGTTCTAGTATTGGCTTGTGAATTTTTTGACGGTTGTTTCAAAAGTGAGACTAATGTATGGACCTCACTTTTTAAGGGTATGATCACTAAACAACTTTCTCTGTGGCCAATATCGAAATCGCGAAAAAAACAGCTTTTCCATACAATACTGCAAACCTTTTTGAGCCAAATGTACAGCCGATTTTTTTTGCTATTTCGATGTTGGTCCCATAGAGAAAGTTGTTCAGTTTGATGGTCTGGTCATCCCTTTAAAAAAGTGTTAGCATATTAAGTTGGACCTTGTAGACCACATTTTTTATTCCCGTGAAGTCTAAGGAATTGTTTAGAAATAAAAAATACGATTGAGGGCAGCACAATAGGCTCGGTAGGCTCTTAATGAATACGAGAAATACAAAATCTTTCGATTAACCTAACAGTATTTATAAAGCTTCTGTTATCGAATACTCGACCTTCAGTCTACAGTTTTGCTCCATTTCTCATTTATTTTCCAATAACCCGTAACTGAAGCCTTAAATTACCAACTTTTAATACTTTTACGCTTGACAATATCAATTTACTTGTATCGTTTGCTATTTGAAAAGTGCTTTATAAACAAAACATAAAAACAGAATTCAAAATCAATCTTGGACGACGAAAAGTACCTAATACAATCTCCAGTGTAAATAAACGAAATGACAATATCGCACTTCCCTATTTCATCCTTCAAAACTAAACCGATTTTATTAATTTTAGCCCAGTAATTTTACGGCTTGAGCCAGGACTACTTAAGAATAATTGATATTTTTTTCGGTGTGTCATATCATATATTATTACATATTCGGACCAAATTGGCGACGTGCTTAAGAAGGGCCAGGTCAGATCTACCCGAAACCGACGAGCATGCATGAAAGGACTTATTAATGTGGAGGAAGCTAGGGAGGTTTGTCAGGATCGTAGCAAGTGGCGTTCCGTTGTTTCTGCCTACCCCAGTGGGAGACAGGCGTGAGAATATGTATGTATGTATGTCATATAATAGCCAATTTGGGCCTACAAATATATCAAAATTAAAAAAAAAAACACGTCAGCAACAGCCCCAAATTTAAAATTTAGCATTTATCTCGTTCTAAAAAACCTAAAGCTTACATTTTTAAACGATTTTATTTAACTTCGAACCGGTCTAACTATCTATCTAACTAACTAACTAACAATGGATTCTTGTAATCGAATTTTCACCCACTTCCTGTCAACCAATTCAGTTGAAACTTTATTGTTTCACATTTTTAGGCTTTACCAATATACACCCTTCAAACACGGAGTAAAAATTTTTTTCTACTTTTACTGCATTCCAAATAAGGACGAAAAGATATTCCGATTCCTGTATATACAGGGTGTTTCATAAGTAAGAATAAATTTTTAAAACTCTTAAGGGGGTTGTTTAGACCGTCAAACTGAACAACTTTCTCTATGGGACCAACATCGAAATCGCGAAAAAAAAAATTTATATCCCATACATATTTTAGCTCTAGTCGATTTGTAGAGTATGGAACATCAATTTTTTTTTTCGCGATTTTGATATTGGTCCCATAGTGAAAGTTGTTCAGTTTGATGGTCTACACCACCCCCTTAAAGGTTTAGAGCGTTCACACACGATGACGCATGACGGAGCGGCTTGCGGCTGCGTCAGTGCGGGGAATCGTTGCGGCTGTCGCAGTGCTGTCCGTCAGTGCGACTTGCAGTCCGTCAGAACGACGTCACTGCGGCAATGGTGTTGCCAGACATACAATAATTATCCTAGATCTGCTATATTTTTGAGTGAATGCGATACAACATTTCGATTGATTATTTTAATATACACGTAACGGAACGTTTTCAAGTAGCGATATAAGCGTCAATTTTCGTCCCGCTGCGCTAAACGAAGTTGTCGCTTTCCACCTTCGTCGAGGAGAAGAATAGTATACTAACCTCAGACAGTAAATAAGAAAGCCTCAGATCACATGTTTGTTGACCTCAGCTACAATTAGGTACATGAGATCTGAGACCTTTCTTACTTTCCTATCCTCGGTGTGTAATCTACTATTATCATAACTGGGGTAACCGAGTTTACGGTTAATTTTACAAGCGGAGTGGCTGCCTTTTTGAACTTTTTATCGATATCAGGGGGTTTCTATGGACACCGAACATGAATCCGCAGTCAAAAATTCAGAAAAGTGGTCGCCATCTTGAACTTTTTTGTTTTTACATCGATTGCTTTCAAAATCAATGTCTGGGGGTTTCTAAGGACACCGAACACGAATCCGCAGTCAAAAATTCAGAAAAGTGACCGCCATCTTGAACTGTTTTGTTTCTCAACCGATTGCTTTCAAAATCGATATTTGGGGGTTTCTAAGGACACCGAACACGAATCCGCAGTCAAAAATTCAGAAAAGTGACCGCCATCTTGAACTTTTTTGTTTCTCAACTGATTGCTTTCATAATCGGTATTTGGGGGTTTCTAAGGACACCAAACACGAATCCGAAGTCAAAAATTCAGAAAAGTGACCGCCATCTTGAACTTTTTTGTTTTTACACCGATTGCTTCCAAAATCGATATCTGGGGGTTTCTATGGACACCGAACACGAATCGCAGTCAAAAATTCAGAAAAGTGACCGCCATCTTGAACTTTTTGGTTTTTACACCGATTGCTTCCAAAATCGATATCTGGGGGTTTCTATGGACACCGAACATGAATCCGCAGTCAAAAATTCAGAAAAGTGACCGCCATCTTGAACTTTTTGTTTTTACACCGATTGCTTCCAAAATCGATATCTGGGGGTTTCTATGGACACCGAACACGAATCGCAGTCAAAAATTCAGAAAAGTGACCGCCATCTTGAACTTTTTTGTTTCTCAACCGATTGCTTTCATAATCGATATTTGGGGGTTTCTAAGGACACCGAACACGAATCCGAAGTCAAAAATTCAGAAAAGTGACCGCCATCTTGAACTTTTTTTTTTTACACCGATTGCTTCTAAAATCGATATCCGGGGGTTTCTATGGACACCGAACATGAATCCGCAGTCAAAAATTCAGAAAAGTGACCGCCATCTTGAACTTGTTTGTTTCTCAACCGATTGCTTTCAAAATCGATATTTGGGGGTTTCTATGGACACCGAACATGAATCCGCAGTCAAAAATTCAGAAAAGTGGTTGCCATGTTCGGTGTCCATAGAAACCCCCAGATATCGATTTTTGAAGCAATCGGAGTAAAAACAAAAAAGTTAAAGATGGCAACCACTTTTCTGAATTTTTGACTGCGGATTCGTGTTCGGTGTCCTTAGAAACCCCCAAATATCGATTTTGAAAGCAATCGGTTGAGAAACAAAAAAGTTCAAGATGGCGGTCACTTTTCTGAATTTTTGACTGCGGATTCGTGTTTTGTGACCTTAGAAACCCCCAAATATCGATTTTGAAAGCAATCGGTTGAGAAACAAAAAAGTTCAAGATGGCGGTCACTTTTCTGAATTTTTGACTGCGGATTCGTGTTCGGTGACCTTAGAAACCCTCAAATATCGATTTTGGAAGCAATCGGTGTAAAAACAAAAAAGTTCAAGATCGCGACCACTTTTCTGAATTTTTTACTGCAGATTCGTGTTCGGTGTCCTTAGAAACCCCCAAATATCGATTTTGAAAGCAATCGGTTGAGAAACAAAAAAGTTCAAGATGGCGACCACTTTTCTGAATTTTTGACTGCGGATTCGTGTTCGGTGTCCTTAGAAACCCCCAAATATCGATTTTGAAAGCAATCGGTTGAGAAACAAAAAAGTTCAAGATGGCGGTCACTTTTCTGAATTTTTGACTGCGGATTCGTGTTCGGTGACCTTAGAAACCCTCAAATATCGATTTTGGAAGCAATCGGTGTAAAAACAAAAAAGTTCAAGATGGCGACCACTTTTCTGAATTTTTTACTGCAGATTCGTGTTCGGTGTCCTTAGAAACCCCCAAATATCGATTTTGAAAGCAATCGGTGTAAAAACCAAAAAGTTCAAGATGGCGGTCACTTTTCTGAATTTTTGACTGCGGATTCGTGTTCGGTGTCCTTAGAAACTCCCAAATATCGATTTTGAAAGGAATCGGTTGAGAAACAAAAAAGTTCAAGATGGCGGTCACTTTTCTGAATTTTTGATTGCAGATTCGTGTTCGGTGTCCATAGAAACCCCCAGATATCGATTTTGGAAGCAATCGGTGTAAAAACAAAAAAGTTCAAGATGGCGGTCACTTTTCTGAATTTTTGACTTCGGATTCGTATTCGGTGTCCTTAGAAACCCCCAAATATCGATTATGAAAGCAATCGGTTGAGAAACAAAAAAGTTCAAGATGGCGGTCACTTTTCTGAATTTTTGACTGCGGATTCGTGTTCGGTGACCTTAGAAACCCTCAAATATCGATTTTGGAAGCAATCGGTGTAAAAACAAAAAAGTTCAAGATGGCGACCACTTTTCTGAATTTTTGACTGCGGATTCGTGTTCGGTGTCCTTAGAAACCCCCAAATATCGATTTTGAAAGCAATCGGTTGAGAAACAAAAAAGTTCAAGATGGCAGCCTCTTTTCTGAATTCTGACGTCAGATTCGTGCAGATATCGATTTTGGAAGCAATCGGTTAGAAAACTACCAAAATCTACCAAACGAACCAGAAATTACCACATACTATACCACCATTATCTACCAACAAATGACAAAAACGACCAAAATTTACCAAAAGAATCAAAAACTACCAAAATCTACCAAAAACTACAAAAAGAACGAAAATTTACCAAAATCTACAATAATCTATCATTCAAAACAAAAACTACGAAAATCTTCAACAAAAATAGCAGAACTTTCGGCCATCTAAGGTGTATCTGCTGGCAACTTTACGCGCGTCACTGCGTCACCCGTGAGCCATACCATGCGACAGCGCCGCAGTGACGGACTGCAGTGCGACTGTCGCACGTTTCCCGCATTGACGCGCGGCAATGCGGCTCCGCATGCGTCACTGCATTGACGCGCGTCAATGCAGCAAACGTGCGACAGTCGCACTGCAGTCCGTCACTGCGGCGCTGTCGCATGGTATGGCACACGAGTGACGCAGTGACGCGCGTAAAGTTGCCAGCAGATACACCTTAGATGGCCGAAATTTCTGCTAATTTCGAGTAATTTTACAATCTGTTGCCCCATTATGAAAAATATATAGGTGTTTCACTCGAAACGCAACATAAATATTATTTGATGTTAGAGAAAAATTAATAATAAAACTGATTCCTTGTTATAGTAGATTATTTTTGTAAACTATTTTTTGTTAAGGTGGCACATCTAGTAAAGTGTTGTCACATCTTGTGTTTATATATCCTCGACGTACTTTAGATCTATGTTATCGTTTCCATGGTGATTGGTATTGTTACTGTCAAGAAAATTATATTTCGATTTTTCCACTGCGTAAGCTATTTTACTTTAATATGGTAGTAGAGCGTTAAAATTCGTTAATACCAGTGAAAATTCGAAGCCGTGAGTTTGGCAAAAGTTATTCCGAAAGAATAAAGGTTCGAAATAGTTGAAATTTCCAAGATGACCAGTTATTTCCGTCGAACGGTCGAATTTCGAGTTTAACATTTTGTCGACATATTTCCGATTCAGCAACCGTTCTCCGACGACCAGTTTGCCACGAGACTGTTCGCCGACAGAACGATTCATTTCATTCCCTTTTCCCAACAGACCTTTTCACCTAGGGACGTTTCGCCGACAGAACCTTTCATTATTCTCCCTTTCGACGGCAGTACTTTTCAACTCAAAATGTTTCACCGACACGACGATAAACTTACAAATCTTATTTTACTACAGATCTTTATATCTACGGAGAATTCGCCGGCAGACTTAAGCTATATAATGCGGTTATTTACTAAATGCCTACTTTCTTCAGAGAATTACCGCAAAAAAAACTCAATATTAAACATATTATGCAAGTGCATTTTATTTCCCCACTATTCTATTGCATGAAAATAAAACAATAAAACTATGTTTACCACACTGTATTTAAATAAACAAAATTTTTTTCATTAACATAATACTTTTTACTACTTTAAGTTTGTCCATATAATATCCAATTTTGAAGTCGGTTTTTGATTTCTAAGCAACATATTTTTTCTAATAGCACACATATTATTATGTTATAATAAAAACATGTATTGTATGCATATAATATTTATTTCTTTTTGAATTTTTTATAGACATATAAAAAAGCTATAACACACATAATTCTTATGTTATAAAACTTATGCAATAATCATTCTTTATTTTGTTAATGAAAAAAATCTAGTTGATTTAAATGCAGTGTGGTAAACATAATTTTTATTGTTTTGAAATAAAATGCACTTGCATATGTTTAATATTGAGTTCTTTTTGCGGTAATTCTCTGAAGAAAGTAGGCATTTAGTAAATAACCGCATTATATAGCTTAAGTCTGCCGGCGAATTCTCCGTAGATATAAAGATCTGTAGTAAAATAAGATTTGTAAGTTTATCGTCGTGTCGGTGAAACATTTTGAGTTGAAAAGTACTGCCGTCGAAAGGGAGAATAATGAAAGGTCCTGTCGGCGAAACGTCCCTCGGTGAAAAGGTCTGTTGGGAAAAGGGAATGAAATGAATCGTTCTGTCGGCGAACAGTCTCGTGGCAAACTGGTCGTCGGAGAACGGTTGCTGAATCGGAAATATGTCGACAAATGTTAAACTCGAAATTCGACCGTTCGACGGAAATAACTGGTCATCTTGGAAATTTCAAATATTGATGCTGCTGAGAACCCACACCGGAGGACTCGACGCTGTAGAAGGGATCCTCAAAAAGCCAATATATTCAAGTAAAGATGCCACACCGGAAGAGTTGTCGAAATACAAAACTGATAACGATGCTTACCAGCGAATCGAAAGCACAGCCTTTTACTGTTCACCTCTAATATGACCGAAAAGATGCTTACCAAAGTACCTAATGCGCTTTAGCAAAAGAAGCTTGGGAGGAACTTAACCGGCTTTATGAAAGAGTATCTAAGGATCGTTTCTATGATGTATGCATGCAATTCTTTGGATACAAGCATGACCCCTCACATGACATGGGAAATCACTTAACTGCAGTTAAAAATCTATGGCATGAAGTAAATCTGATCATGACTAAACAAGAACAATGCAGATTACCGGAGATGCTGTTGATAATTATGTAAAGTTATGGATTCACTGCCTGACGAGTACTTTAACTTCAAATCCAGTTGGGCTTTAATGTCTGTAAGTGATCATATAATAGACCTGACTACTCAGTTATTCACTTAAGAAAGGTCGCTTAACCAGAAAAATTTGGATGAAGGCGGAAGCAGCAGTGAACTTCTTGTTCTACGAGGTGAAAAGCATTTTGCGAAAGGTAAAAACAATGCAAATAAGAACAAATTATGCAATTATTGCAAGGAAGGGTTTCATAAAGTCAAATCCTGCAAAAAGTGGATAGTGGATGGTAGACCTCCCAAACCTCCAAAGCAACCCACAAATGTAGCGATGATGACAGGCTTAGCCCCAGCCTGTGGTGATAAGAATGCAGACAAAGACTCTTGGTACGTAGACAATGGTGCCACCACTCATGTTACCAATAGAGAAGATTCATTTCAGTCCTTTGAGTACTTTGAGAATTCTCATAGAGTTATGACGGCAAATGGAGATGCTATTGAAGCCATTGGAAAAGGTTCTATACAACTCGAAGCTGACATAACCTGCCACAAGGAGCTGATTACCTTGACGAACGTTTGGTACATACCAAGAATTCAAAGAAATTTGTTCTCAGTGCCATAGATAGAAATTTGGAGAGAGACCTAGAGCTAAGATACCCGGAGACCTTATCGAAAGCGAAATTGATTTTCAGTCGATTGAAGAAGATGAGACAAATGGCAATGACGTAACACAACAAAATGAAGTCATGCCAGACGCAGAATTAAGCGGGCGACAGTTTCGTGATCGAAGATAGATTAAACCTCCTGAGAGATTACATTTTGAGCAATCCGTCAATGAAGCCATAATATCTGTACTTGAACCATCTTCATTAGACATTAAATGAAAATCTGACTTTGGAGCTGAAGACTCACCCAAAGAAAAGAAAAGCACCACTATGCAAATGGGTATTAAAAGTCAAAAGAAACCTAGTAAAGCATTGTGAAGAGCTTGGATTGAAAAAGAGGAGTGAATGTTAAGGTGGCACATCTAGTAAAGTGTTGTCACATCTTTTGTTTATATATCCTCGAGACATACTTTAGATCTATGTAATGGTTTCCATAATGTTGTTACTGTCAAGAAAATTATATTTCGATTTTTCCACTGCGTAAGCTATTTTACTTTAATATTTTTCTCCTCGACGGAGGTGGCAAGCGACATCTTTGTTTAGCGCAGCGGGACGAAAATTGACGCTTTCCGTCTGAGCTCTGAGACCTTTCCTGTCCTCGGTGTGTAATCTACTATTTTCTCCCCTCCGGACAGAAAGCGTCAATTTTTGCAACGCTGCGCTAAACAAAGTTGTCGCTTTCCACCTCCGTCGAGGAGAAAAATAGTATACTAACCTCGGACAAAAAATAAGAAAACCTCATTACCTACATGAGATCTGAGACCTTTCTTACTTTCCTGTCCTCGGTGTGTAATCTTTACTATTATAAAACCGTAAAACCATAAGGAACAAAAAAGTAGCTGTTCACTTCATATACATTCAAATGACCTCGATAGCGCGATTTAAATGACGTGCAGCGCCATCTATTGACAAAATAGTGTGTTCGTTTGTTTGTTCGCGCATCACGCAAAAACTACTGAACCGATTTAGATGAAACTTTTTTTGTTTGATAGCTTATGATCTGACCTAAAATCTGGTATATAATTTGTGCGGACGAAGTCGCGGGAAAACACTAGTCTACTATAAAACCGCCAGTTGCAGTTTTAACGATAATAGCTACAAGCATAAAACATAATAATCCGTAATGTTTCGATAAATTGAAAGCCAATCAGGGCTACAATGTGACATTCTTGTTTTTTGGAAATGTTATTTAATTGTACAGTAATAAAATTGGGGGCAGCACAATAGGCTCGGTAGGCTCTTAACCCGTTGAAAAATTTACCGTCAACATGGTTACCCCGGGTAAGGTAACGATCCGTTACGTGTAATAATAAAATAATAAAATATTGTAGTCAATCATGCTACTCAAAAATATCGCAGATCTAGGATAATTATTCCATATCTCGCAACACCATTGCCGCAGTGACGTCGTTCTGACGGACTGCAAGTCGCACTGACGGACATCACTGCGACTGCAGCAACGATTCCCCGCACTGACGCAGCCGCAAGCCGCTCCGTCATGCGTCATCGTGTGTGAACGCTCTTATTTGCATTTCTGTAACACCTTGTATAGCTTTCTGGCCAAAACTTATTAGCAATTAATATGATTTATTTATAAGAAAGATATACTATCCAACGAATCTTGGACGTTACTAAAGCTGTTTTAAGAATAAGTGGGAGGAAGTGTTTCAAATCTCTGTTTTTCTAATTCAAAATAGCCTTAAATTTTCGTTGCTATTTGGAATGGAGTATAGAAAGCTTTGAAAAATACATTTTGTATTTTCTAATATATAATAGTTTTTTTTTTAATTTCAATGCTTATTTTATCGTTTAAAAGTCATTTTTTAATCGTTATTGTTGAATCTAATAAAAATGAGTGCAATGGTAGTAAAATTATTAAGTTTATATCCTTCTGGGAGGTTCAATTGGGATTTCTATGTTGCGTAGTGAATTTTTTAAATATGTTTTCAGGTAGTCTTTTTGTCACTGTAAAAGTTAAAAAGTACAATTTACAATGACTGGGCTATTTATTTTAAGAATAATATGGAAACTTTGGCTATGTTGGTATGTTTTCCTTTTATTATTTGTCTTTGTTTGCTGGATGTCTGAAAACGGCGATAAACTTGAGACATTTTTCGTCATTTTCAAAGGCTTCTAGTTCTTATAGTAATTTTATGACAGAAAACAAAACATAAGGACATGGAAGTGGTATTGTAGATTATAACAGTAAAAATTGGTTTGGTCTCGTGTCCAATTCAGGGAGGAAACAGGGAATACTTTTGTACGGACGGACGGCATCCACCATTCTCTTGAAGCTGTGTCTCCTGCTCATGGTTTTTAGAACAGAAAAACATATGAATGGCGTTTTTAACATTGAAAATGTTTTTTCGATCGCTTCTGTATAGCATCCAGATTCACAAAAAGTGAAATATCGCCCTGGTGTCGTGAGTTTTAGGGCTACGTGAATGGTGGAAGTCTCAAAAGATGTATCTCAACGAGGACTATAATACGGTTTAAAAAAAAATTTAAAAGTCAAAAACTTTTTTCGAAAATTGTAAAAGTGTCGAAAAATGTCGCATTTTTTCGGGGTCTTGTCTCACTATATCGCCTATTTCTCGAGAACAAAAACCGATATCGAAAAAATGAAAAAAACCCCTCGGGGTAATGAGTTGGGCTACATTTTGAAAAAAACCGGACCTCTCTATCTCTTACGGTCTAGGCTGTGGCTTTTCCTTTATTTAGCGAAATTATTGATAACGCGGCGCGCTGAAGGCTCGTGGCGTTAAGGCGTGTTACAGACTTAGAGATAGTTAATTAGAGTAAAGGCATGTTCGTATTTTCATTTAAGTAACTATAATACTTTTGATTTAAAATTTCATGTAATATATTTATAATTGTGATTTTATTTCCATACCTATTTAAAATGTTTATTTCTGTTACAATTAATGGTACCCGTGTATTACTAAATTGTATATTTATTGGAAGGAATAATACAATTTAAGAAATAAAAAAAAATTAAAGTTTAAAAATTAAAATACTTAATTTAAAAAAAAAAAACTGATTCTGCACTGTGCGAGGGATATTCGCGGTTGAAAGATTAATATTAACAGGAATAAAAAAATAATTTCTTTTTATTTAATTTAATTACTTACACAAGTTCTTAAGACAGCAAATTGCAAATTGTAAACAATGACCGATCTTTCGCCACGGAATAATATAATATAAGTAATCGATTTCACGAAACACAAACCAATTTTGTACTAGCCATCATCGGATTCGGGTTTAAAAAGTTGATTCAACTTACAACAAAACACACAATAGCAATGGCAATAATCTAGTCCGCAGTCCGTCTTTGTATCACAAGTGGATCGTAAACTTCGGTACCTTCCTATTTAAATAGGTTTAGAAAAAGATGTTTATTTATATTGCGCACAGCTGAGAGCAAAATAAGTCCATTATATAAAAAAGAACCATCATAAATAGTAGATTACAGACGAGGGTCTCAGATCTCACGTAATTGTTGACCGAGGCGAAGCCGAGGTCAACAAACATGTGATCTGAGGTTTTCTTATTTACTGCCCAAGGTTAGTAGGTATAGAAGTAGGTATACTATTTTTCTCCTCGACGGAGGCGGAAAGCGGCAAATTTGTTTAGCGCAGCGCGACGGAAGTTGACACTTTCCATCCGGAGGGGTGAAAAAAAACCTTACCTACTCTTTGTCGAATTATGGAGATCGATCGATACTTGAGTTATTGCAATAAAATTAGGTTGAGTAAGTAAAGTTATACGATACTAAAAACAAATTAAGTAATTAAAAACGAGAAAAAAATGAGTAAAAACGAGACTTCTTAAAAAGTCAAGTTAAATTTACATAATTAAATGAGAAAATTTATTATACTGCGCACAGCTGAGAGCTAAATAAGTCCATTGTATAATAAAGAGCCATCATAAATAGTAGATTACACACCGAGGGCAGGAAAGTATGGAAAGGTCGCAGACCTCATGTAATTGTTGACCGAGGCGAAGCCGAGGTCAACAAACATGTTATCAAGTTAAGTTGCCATAATTAAATGGGAATATTTATGATTTGGTAAGTAGTAAAGCGACATTTTATGGCTTATGTTATGACATAAGTAGGTATTCAGTTGGTGATTTACAGTTCACATCTGCGGCTGCGCTGTGAAGGACAATATACCTAGATATACGAGAAATGTTTGGCAGTTTTTTTTTCATTTGGTATTACAAGATAATTTAGTGTAAAGAATAGAAACTTGAATAGATCCTAAACATGGAGAAGAAATTACCTTCGAGTAAATGTATCTGCAATAAAAAAAATTGTAGCTAAATTTGACTGTAAATTATGTTATTTGTACAAATAGAAGCCTAACTAATGTTAAAAGCAATGAAATTGGCGTAAAGACCATTGTTTCTCTGTGAATAGATCAGGAAGCGGTAGAGACTCATATATTGCATGATAATTGTTAAGGTCCCGAAAGGATAGAAGTCATTAATCAATAGTAAGTATGTTGTTAAAGTAATTTTAGACCATGAAAAAGATGGGACTTTATTGTTCATAGGGTCGCTCACGAACAATATTACAAAAGAATGACTGTGAAAAGGGTGGTACAGAGTCTGTCGCACGTGTCACAGTTACAAATAAAATAAGTTTAAAATCAATATTTGTTGCATCACGCAATCGACGATGAGTAAATTTTGTTTTGTTTTACTTAAACAAAACAAAATTCACTCATCGTCGATTGAATTACTTATTCATTAAATTCATTTTCAATGTCAAAGAAGGTCGTGATAGACACGAGATCTGTGAATTTTTTTAAACAATGTGGCGGCAAACAAAAAATGAAGTTATGTTTTGTTTTCTTTGTAGCGATGACGCCCTTCGAAAATAATACTCAGCATATACAAATCATGTCATATATCAGTAAAGATAAAATTCAATCTTCTTCTTCTTTATCGTGTGGGCACTGGGCAAGCCCTAATGTCACAGTTTATTCAAACCGCCTTAAGGGGCCACTTGCCGGTTTTGGGTAACTTTGTAACCATTTTATTCATTAACTATGGCACTTTTTGAGCTGAAAAATAAACTGACCCATCTACAGGAGGAAAGTCACCCCTTTTTTTCCAGTTGTAACCATTTTACTCTTACATTTTGAATCGGAAGAAAATAAAAATTTACAACATTGTTCACAATACAATTTAGAATGATGTGGTTTTCTTACTTTTTTGAAATGAATAAAAAATCATCTAATTTTACAAAGAAAACTGCTAAATTCTGACCGGAGCCACGCGCTCGTTCGCATCGATTACTATGGAGAGTCGTGGTCCAGGGAAGATACGCCTTAAGGCTACGAATAAAAATGTATAGAAGTGTAAATGAAGCTCTTTGTTTAGAGTTACTCTTCTGTAGTTATTCTTATTCGTAGCCTTAAGGCCTCTGACGTGGTTTCTATGTAACGACTTCTACCACCAGAGATAGTAGCCGGGACCAACGGCTTACCGTGCCATCCGAAGCACGGAATCATCTTCTTTTCAGACAATCAGGTGATTCAGCCTGCAATGTCCTAACCAACTGCAAAACGCACAAACTAACATTTCACTAGGTGCCCCCCGTGGGAATCGCACCCACGACCTCCGTGTCAAGAGCCCAATGCTCTTTACCATTAGACCACGGAGGCGTTATAAAGATCAATTATATTATCGTTCTAGTCAATTATCCTAGGTAAAAACTTTCCGCGCCGCTACCCACTGCTCTTTCTATGTGTATTGACCCTGCATGTATGCTTTATTGTTCAAAGAAAACCATTTCATACCAGATTGTACTTTTCATTTTATTTCCTAACAAACGTTCGAGCGAGCCATCGAATTGGAAAAGGAAATGTGATGCAGAATTCTTTGTCACTCCCCCACCTTGTTTACCGATGACTTTGTGGTACAAAATAGAAGACAGAGCGGGTTTAGAGCCATATAAAACAGGCTATTTTTGAGCATAGGCGTTGACGAAACAAAATAGCCTCTTTAAGAGAATTTTATTCCGAGAGCGAAAATGCGCGCTGCATAAAAACGTAATATGGTGATATTTTCAATACTAACCAATTAAAGTCAATGAAATTTTGCAGAAACAATCTAGAAACAAATTTCTATGCTATGAGTCAGATTTTCGTTGAAATATACAGTTTCAATGCTAGGATTAATTTAAGTTTTGTATGGAAATTTCTGAGGCACTGCAACTTTAATACTAACGAAAATCTGACTCCATACAAGCATAGAAATTTGTGTCTTGATTGTTTCTGCAAAATTTCATTGACTTTAATTGGTCTTCTTCTTCTTATCGTGTCGACTTCAAATTTTGAACAAAGTCGCTAAATAGTACCTTGCCAGAAGTGGGCAACCGATACTGCACCGTCGCTAGCGGTCATGAGCTCCTCCTGCGTACAGGTGTTAGGGCACGCAGGGCACGATGTGAGATGGGCCATCGTTTGTGGAGCTCCACACAAGCAACTCACATTTTGCGCATCCGAGAATCCCCACCTGAACATGTTGTCCTTACTGCGACCGACCTGGGTTCGAAGTCGGTTTCAAACTCCGGTACAGTTGCTCTATCCACTGGCTGGCATAGCGCCTCCAGATGTCCGCAGGGCTGTGGCAGGTTCCTCAGAGAGAGCCAAAATGATGGACGACTCACGACATCCCATGCACGGCTTCATTCCTGCGCCGCAAAGGTTGCCAAGCCGACGCAGCTTTATGAAGTGTGTCGATCCACTAAATACTGGCCCAGCGCAAGCGAGGTGTACTCTTTGGCGACAAAAAGTGTCCCTCCCAACTCCATTTGTGCCGCCGTCTGAGAGCCTCCCGCCTGGACTTTAATTGGTTAGTATTGAAAATATCACCATAGTACGTTTGTATGGAGCGCGCTCCGAATAATATACCCTGAACGCCGCGATTCCTGCGATCTCTGCGATGCAAGGGTCGGCAATGTCGCGGTGGAATCGCGACATCGCATCGTGACGTATGCGACGACGTTGCCGTCTTTCGCAGTGACAGTAATCAAGCAAACTATTACACACCGAGGGCAGGAAAGTAAGAAAGGTCTTAGATGGCTCGTGATCTGAGGCTTTCTTATTTACTGCCCGAGGTTAGTATACTATTTTTCTCCACGACGGAGCCGGAAAGCGGCAACTTCGTTTAGCGCAGAGCGGGACGAAAGTTGACGCTTTCCGCCCAGAGGGGTGAAAAAGTTTATTGTAATAAAAATTGCTTTTATGAAGGCTTTTGCAATTTATTGGAGTAAGCCCTTTTTCATTGAGAATTCTTATATATTGTGATGAGAACACCACTGAACGGTAAAAGGCGTCTTAACCTAAGCTCAGTACATACGGCCGAGTGGTAGAGTTCTGCTAGTACTATTATTTTGTCATTTTAAGAGGATAGGCGGACTGAAATGCTAATTTGGAGAATAGGTCACTTTCCAACCGTATACATATTTGTCCGATCCGCCCTACCCATACACCCCACCAACTAGAGTGCGAAAGAGACAATTGCCGCTAGGACCGATTTTATCTACATAAAATCGTCGAAAACAGCATTTCGTATTCCCCTGTTTTCTCCTCCAAAACTAAACTGATTTTAATAATTATTTCAAGAATAATATGAGAAAGACTTTGGCTATATCTGTACGTTTTGCTTTTTTTGTTTATATACATCAACATTGTTTGCTAGATGTCTGAAAACAGGCGGTAAAATTGGTTATTTTCGAAGGTCCCTAGTTCTTACAGTAATTAATTAATGCTAAAAAGCAAAACATAGGGACATGAGAGGTGACATAGATTGTATGGTAAAAAAATATTTGCTCTTGTATAATTATTATTCAGGGAGAAAATAGGGGAATACGTTTGTATGGAGAAAACTGTACTCGTCTATCCTCTTAACAAAAAGCCTATTATTTAAACCACCCACCGCACGCATAACTTCAACAAGACATCTCCAATTGAAAACTCCAAGGTTTTCCTCTAAATTTAAACAAACAAACAAACAGAGCAGTCAAACGTCACTTGTTACGATACCAATAAATATTTACTTGAAATTCGCGGAGATTTCTTAAAACATACTAACTTATTCAAGTTAGTTAACTTTCGCTTATACAGGGTGTTAGCAAAAGTATCATTAATCTTAAAACCACATACTCTTCCCATCGAACTGAAGAAATTTTACTATGGGAGCAAATCTATCAGTGAAAAAGTCAGCTGTCTCATACTAAACTGCAATAACTACTCGACGCAAAACGTATGCCGGAACATCAGATTTTTTTGTTTTGGTCGTTTTGCTCCCTTATTAAAAGTTGTTCAGTTTGATGTGTAGAGTATGTGGTTAAAAGGTCAATGATACGTTTCTTTACATTCTGTATAATCCTGAGACACAAGCTATTTCGTTATATTTTGAAACGTTAGCTTAAGGGTATGGAGGTGCTACTAGAGAATGTTTCTCCATTGAAAAGGGAAGATCTTCCACCAGGTTTAGTGTGAAGCCTGGGGACCGGCCGTGGTTCAACAGTTCTTAATTGGACCTTCTATACAAGGTGTTACAAAACTACAAATAAACATTTAAGGGGGTGGTGTAGACCATCAAACTGAACAATTTTCACTATGGGACCAATATCGAAATCGCGAAAAAAAAAAATTATGTCCTATACTCTACAAATCGACTAGAGCTAAAATATGTATGGGATTTAAAATTATTTTTTTCGCGATTTCGATGTTGGTCCCATAGAGAAAGTTGTTCAGTTTGACGGTCTAAACAACCCCCTTATGAGTTTCAAAAATTTATTGTTACTTATGAAACACCCTGTATATATCGAATCTCTGTGATTATTTCTCTTGCGCGATTTATGTCTCGCATTCGATTGTGAACCTTATTTGAATTCGGTTACGAGTTACGTATTTACGGTGAACGTTGTCTTTGTATGGAGCATATTTCTGAGAGCTTCTTTGCTATAACTTGGGGGTGTTGACATCTTTGGCAAGTTACCGTTGGCGCGCTCCATACAAACGTAGTCTGGTGATATTTTCAATACCAACCAATTAAAGGCAATAAATTTTTTCAGAAACAATCAAGAAACGAATCTCTATGTTCGTATGAAGTCAGATTTTCGTTTCGGCTTTGACACCGAGCGTGGGTAAATTTTAAAAAGAAGGGTGGCGATTTTAGCCACAGTCTTTTTTTACGATACCTAAAAGCCGTTCTGGAGCCGGGTCATAATCGTTTTTTCTCCCCTCCGGATGGAAAGCGTCAATTTAGATCTGATACCTTTCTTACTTTCCTGCCCTCGGTGTGTAATCTACAATTCTCAAACATGCTTGGAAATTTGAGGCCAAATACATGCGACCAGCGGCCTGCAAAACATTTATGAAGATCCACATCTGTCGTGGTTTAGCGGCCAAAAAAATTACGTGGTAAACTCATATTCTGTCGTGTAATTTAAAAATGGAATGACTACTATAAATTGTTTGGAAGCAAACCTGAAATGTATGGGAATGGATGCGATAGCAGATTATTTTTTTGCGATTTCGATGTTGGTCCCATAGAGAAAGTTGTTCAGTTTGACGGTCTATAAAGTGTCAGCATATAAAGAAGGACCCTGTATAACTTAGATACCTGTATTTTCTTTGACTATGCTAGGTTGATCTGTCATCGTGTGTACGTTGATTAGTAAAATCTACAGAAACAATAGATATAAAAGTTTAATCGAAGACAAACGTTTATTTATTCAAGAGGACGTGATTGAATTAAATGCGACACAGTGAACGCGAGTTTGCAAAATTAAAGGAATTAGAGGAAATTTGTTAGTAAAGTTAGAACAACAGAATAATAAGGTGTGATTGTATCCATGAACTGTTCTGTATTCGTATATAGGGTCATTTTTAATTAGTTGGCGAACATTTCTAATTGGTTGTTTAGTTTTACATAGAGGGTCCAACTTAATATGGTGACACTTTTTTAAGGGAATGATCAGACCATCAAACTGAACAACTTTCTCTATGGGACCAACATCGAAATCGCGAAAAAAATCTTAGTACTCTTAGTTACTTAGTAATCTCTCCGTAGTTCTCCAGAGTTAATGCTTTAGTTTAATGCTTTATCTGACTATTTTTAAGAGGACTGACCCAAAACATCGCTCTAATTTGGCGAAGAAAATAGAAACTTAGACAAGTTTAAGCGAGACTAATGCCCAGACAACGTGAAAATCAATCTGTGTCAGTCCTTTTTAACCCCAGACGCAAAAAGAGGGGTGTTATAAGTTTGACGCCTATGTCGGTCTGTCTGTCTGTCAGCCTGTCTGTCTGTGGCATCGTAGCTCCCAAACGGGTAGACCGATTTCGATTTCGATGCAGTTTTTTTTAATAGAAAGCTAATTCTTGGGAGAGTTTTCCTAGCTTTGTTTCATGAAAATCAGTCCAGTAGTATTCATAAGCATATGCTCACGACTATATTCCCCGAGGGGGTAGTCAGAGATATTCTGAAACCTCAGAACATCCACGTTTCACCAGTAGCACCGAAACTCTGTCCAGTGTGACGGGGGGTGAGCCCGTCGCCACGTATAATGGACAGTGGGTACAATACACGCCTCGAAATTGAAGCATGCAGGTTTCCTCACGCTGTTTTCCTTCACCGAAAAGCCAGTGGTGTAACAAATCGTACATAAATTCCGAAAAATTCATTGGTACGAGTCGGCTTGGACGGGGATCGAACCATCGCCTCCTGCACGGCAGGCAAGGTTACTCGCCACTGGACCCACGGACTTAGTAGTATTCATTTAAGTGTAGTATTCATTTAACTTTATAAATTAGAAATAATAATAAATTACAAATTAAAAAAAACTAACGCCAAAAACAAACATTTTGAAAGTAGAAATTAATTAGTAAGCAAATGTATGTTTTACTTCTTAACTCTCTTAAAGATATTTTAGGTCATATTATCCCAAAGACAGTCTACCTTGCCTATCTAAATCCCAAAATGATATTAATATTATCCAATGACGTAATAACAAAGTATTCCATCAAACTAACTCAATAGTTCCCAATCCCGGATCAGTTGTAACTTGAAATCTTACTAGGGTTGCCAGATGATTTTTCCGGACATTCTGAAAAAGCCGGACATTTCATTTTCAAGGCCGGACGGATGGAGAACCGTTGGACATGAGTGCGGCTTTTACGGAATTTTCCATCTGTGGTAAAAAGCTACATCGATACCGTGTTCGGTTAATACCCTTATCTCCCCTTCGGACGGAAATCGTTAATTTTCGTCCCGCTGCGCTAAACGAAGTTGCCGCTTTCCACCTCTGTTGAGGAGAAAAATAGTATACTAACCTCGGGCAGTAAATAAGAAAGCCTCAGATCACATGTTTGTTGACATCGGCATGAGATCTGAGCCTTTCTTACTTTCCAGCCCTTAGTGTGTTTTCTACTATATCGCAAGATTCGCAAGTCCCGCGGTTGTACCGATTTTGATGAAATTTATAGTCTGTATCACAGATTACTACATAGTTACATAGTAACAGATAAATGACTTTCTTAGAAAACGATAAATTTTTACCTATTGCTGGATGGTACGCGCAAAAATGTGCCTAGTGAAGCTTGTCACAGCGCTGTTATTACTTCGTAATCTTCGTATAGCGCGCGATGTATGTCTGTATATATGCGACGTGACGTCTGGAGCGAATGGCGGAAATCAAGCAAGCGCATCGCTTGCAATAGATTTAGAGTAATTTGGAGTAAGTGTGGTATTTACAGCCCTTTCGCGCTAGCCCGACACACACTTGGCTGATCTTTATTATTTTTTGTTGTGCAAGGGGAAATTGATATCATTAGCATCCTTTTAAACTAAGAGTCTACCCATCAAACTGAACAACTTTTACAATGGGAGCAAACCGATCGGAGCAAACAAGAGATCCATGTTCCATACTAAACTGCAATGCCTACTCGAATCAAATGTATGCAATAGCAGACTTTGTTTTTGCTCCGATCCGTTTGCTTCCAATGTAACAGTTGTTCAATGTAGATAAAGTTTGCACTATAATCGACGGTACCTAGTTTGACGCTTGAATGTATTACATAACTATGTTGTTGTACAAAATCGTCCGGCACAGGCATGTCATAATCTGTTGTTATTTAATTTTTCGTGTGATGAATCGGTTTTTTGGTACCTATTCTGTATTTTTTTGTGGCAATAAAGTGCATTTATTTTTTATCTTCATTACTATTTGTATGATTTATCAAATTCAAATACACAAAACCACGGACCAATTCTTTTAATCCGGTTAAAACCGGATGCTTGCCAACCCTAGATCCAGCCGAACTATCTTCAAACACATGACGTCTGTCTTGCGTAATGACGAAACTTGAACCGTTTGAACAGGTAGCGGATCAGGGAACCAATATCTGCTTTATCGCAGATGTTGAGCTATGTATAGCATAAAGTACAGTGGGCAACCGAGTTTTGTTCGGCGTCTTCCCAGTTAATAGGTTTCATCCCAGAGAAAATCAATTTTAGGAAAAAAAATCACAAAATCTTCATCTATGTTGAGATAGCAGTAGACTGAAATATATACAGGGTGTAACAACCCTAGTATACTTAAGGGAATGCTTCAGCCCATGAAACTGAACAACTTTCACTAAGGAGCCACCATCAGGAAAAGCGAAAAAAAATTAGCTTCTCCATACAAAACAGCTGTACTGTCGACTCAAATGTATGAAACAGCTGATTTTTTTTCACGTTTCCTGAGGGTGGCTCTATAAGAAAAGTTGTTCAGTTTGATGGTTAGAATTTAGCGTTTCAGTATTTTCCAGGCTGACACTGCTGCAATGCTAATCGAAAAAAAAACGGAACGAAAAAAATAGGAAAAGTTGTTCAGTTTACAAGTCTAGTAAAATTTTTCATACGATTAAGACTAATTTTACTAGTTGTCTGCTCCCCTGTTGTTCTTATACCGTGGCAGAGGGGAAATGGTGTCTAGTCCTTGTAATAAATTTCATTCAAAGATTTCTCCAGTTCATTTGGCAAACACGGACCTGAAAAAAAGACGGACGTAATTTCGTCTAATCACGAGTGAAGCACCCATTTCTTTTGTGTGCGTGCTGTCACGCGGTACATAATGGTGACGGGTGTCGGACCTGCGCCTAGCGCTAGTGCATCTGTGTGAGTGTAGGTCCCTTGTAGAACAAACGAAAATGTAGGACCTTATCTCTTATCTTATCTTGTTGTGGGGGCTGGCAGGCCAGCAACACTTCGACCCAGTGGGATCTTTTGTGTTAGCCCCAATACTTGTTGCTTTCCTCACCCTTCAAATACATGGTCAATGAAGGAGGCAATACCATGTAGGACCTTGCATGCTTCACATCTTTTTAGTGTCACATTACGTCCGTCTTTTTTTCAGGTCCGTGTTGGTAACTAGCTCGAACCTATAATCCACTCGGAAATCTGAAGTTTCTAAATACAGCATAGTTATTAATTCAAGTTAAGCCACTGATTTATTTTAGAGGTCACAGGTGGTGGGTCTCATTCAGGTTCTAATGGAGGTTGTGGAGGCCGTTCGTTATTTATTGGAACGGCTAAGATGGACTTTACAAGTTTCGGTCTGTTTACGAAATGTTGAAATTGTTGATAAATTTTGTTTGATATTTCAATTGCATTTTGCACAAATTGCGAATTGCATTTTTCTGTATTTATGTAGGTACGATTTGTAACACCACTGGCTTTTCGGTGAAGGAAAACATCGTGAGGAAACCTGCAAGATTCAATTTCGAGGCATGTATTGTACCCACTGTCCATTATAAGTGGCGACGGGCTCACCCCCCGTCACACTGGTCAGAGTTTCGGTACTACTGGTGAAACTTATTTTAATTATTTAAAAGCAAATCAAACAAACAAAAACGTTTTCTTCGAAAATTTCAAGAATATGCTCACGACTATATTCACCGAGAGATCGCAGATATTCTGAAAACTCAGAACATCCATGTTTCACTAGTAGTACCGAAACTCTGTCCAGCTAGACTAAGAGATAAGTGTACTTTTTGCAACCATCAGCAGCAAGGCTGATTCAGTGTTTATGTGGTGTAGAGCATCTGTGTGATGGGGATGGACCAGGTCTGCCTGCATAACTTCAGTCGGTTTAGGAGTTACAGACGTTTAAAGGTCTGGAAAAAAATTACGATCCACAGCAAGGCTGATCGTATGATATTATTGTAGTATGCACTGTAGCTATGCGAAAAGTACAAAAACTGACATGAACTGCCAGTCGGTTTAGGAGATACAGCCGTTCAAAGGTCAGACCTTGTAGTGTTTACATGGCTACAGTGCATACTACAATAATATCATACGATCAGCCCTGCAGCTGTTCGTAATTTTTTTCCAGACCTTTAAACGTCTGTAACTCCTAAACCGACTGAAGTTATGCAGGCAGACCTGGTCCATCCCCATCACAGAGATGCTCTACACCACATAAACACTGAATCAGCCTTGCTGCTGATGGTTGCAAAAAGTACACTTATCTCTTATAATAAGCGTGAAGGGGAGTGAGCCCGTCGGCAGTTGTAATGGACATTAAGTATAATACATGCCTCGAAATCGAAGCATGCTGGTTTCCTCACGATGTTTTCCTTCACCGAAAAGCCAGTGGTGTTACAAATCGTACATAAATTCCGAAAAACTCATTGGTACGAGTCCGCCTGGACGAGGATCGAACTATCGCCTTCTGCACGGCAGGCAAGGTTACTCGCCACTGGACCATTCAAATCGCTACCTATTGCGGTCCAAAAGATACAGCCTTTTAAAGCAATGACGGACGAACGGACAGACCGACAGCGTAATAATAGTGTCCCGTTGGTACCCTTTGGGTTGAACCCTAAAACAGTTGTTAGTTCTTCATACCAAATTTCTGACAACCCTAAAAGAAATTAAGCTCGCGTATGTATCACTGAGCGACCTTGAATTTATGAACTAGCCCTATCGTCAGGGTCCACGTTTCCGCACCATAGGTCATAGCTATGCTCGGTGTTTCTCTGAGGGATCACATCAGAAATGAAGTGATTCGTCACAGAACTAAATTGGCTGACATAGCTCAGAAAATTAGCAAGCTGAAGTGGCAGTGGGCTGGTCATATCTGTCGAAGAACTTACAACCGATGGGGTGTCAGAGTTCTAGAGTGGAGACCGCGAACTGGTAGGCGTAGTGTGGGACGCCCTGCTGCCCGCTGGACAGACGACCTAAAAAAAGTAGCGGGGAGCGACTGGATGAGAAAGGCCGAGGACAGAGTTTTGTCGCGCGCCTTGGGAGAGGCCTATGTCCAGCAGTGGACGATGATAGGCTGATGATGATGATGATGATGTATCACTACGTGAAAACTTGCTCAGTATGTCCAAAAACTTATTTGTGGTCCATTCATCTCTCTTAAACGTCATTTCAGCACTCACTCCTTTCTTACACATATCATCCTTCACACAATCCATCCATCTTTTCTTCGGCCTTCCTCTCCTACCGCAGCCATCAGTCATTCAAACTTAACACTCTTCTCGTAACATGACTCGCCTCTCCGCATCACATGCCCGTACCACGATAATCTTATTACCCTATAATTTTTCTGTTATAGGTGCTACTAACTTAAAACTTCCTCTAATATACTCATTCCTTATCTTGTCCATTCTAGTTACACCACACATCCATCTCAACATTCGCGTCAAAGCTGTAAAAACTACGCCTACAGACGCTACCGGCACATCGCTGGCCGGTTCTCACCGATCCCCACTACCACCCCTACGACGTAGGCCGCGTAGTCCCAGCAACGCCCATGGCCGAGGTCCGTACCCACTTTGGGTGCCCCCTGGGCAGGTTGCTTAAGCTCTTGCATTTGGTTCGGTAGACCCTTCGAGGTCCCGCCAATAGTCCGCAGTAAAAAGCAGTAAATGCTCCCTGAGCAATGCTGTATTTAGTCACACAATAAAAAAAAAAAAAATGTAAAAACTACTGTTATAATACCCTTAAATTATTAAATCACTCAAACCCTAGCAACTATAATAACAGGGCAAGTAATATAAATTGTTTTGACCTCAAACAGTACTCGAAGGTCCGGTCTGAAGTTCTTAACTATTTGCAATCCAAGTAATTTGTTAGTGAAAACCGATGTTCTACACTTATATAACTTAAGAGTCGTATAGCAGTAGCTTAAGGATATTATATATATTCAGATTGTTTGAACGCTTTTTATCAGGCAGAACATTTTTATCTTGTAACTTGTAGTTTACCCGCGACTTCGTCCGCACAAATTATAAACCAGATTTTAAGTCAAAACATTAAGCTATCAAATAAAAAAGTATCATCAAAATCGGTTTAGTAGTTTTTGCGTGATGCTGTTATAAACAAATAAAAAGACACAGACAAAAATTCTAAATAAGTTTGATTTGGTGGCAGGGATACCTAAAAACCGTATCGTAATCTTTTTCTTGTAAATATCTTCAATGTTTTCATTTCTGTTACAGTATTATAATAGTCTAGATAAGGAAAGGCATTCAATTTTATAGCGCTAATTACAAACGTCCGCGACCTTTATAATAGCGCTTTAAAATTGTATGCCCTTTCTTGTAATCAAGATGAGAATGTTCGGCCAGATAAAGGGCGTTCAAACGCTGTGAATTGATTGTCAGTCCTATTTCATCATCATCAACATTATACAGGGTGTAAACTTAAGGGTATATTATTCGGAGCGCGCTCCATACAAACGTACTATGATGATATTTTCAGTACTAACCAATTAAAGTCAATGAAATTTTTCAGAAACAATCTAGAAACAAATTTCTATGCTTGTATGGAGTCAGATTTTCGTTAAAATGTATAGTTTTCAAGTAACAGTGCCTCAAAGATTTCCATACAAATCTTAAATTAATCCTAGCATTGAAACTGTATATTTTAACGAAAATCGGACTCTATAGAAGCATAGAGATTTGTTTCTAGATTGTTTCTGCAAAATTTCATTGACATTAATTGGTTAGTATTGAAAATATCACCATAGTACGTTTGTATGCAGCGCGCATTTTCGCTCTCGGAATAATATTCTCTTAAATGCGTATATGGTGAAGAGGGAGTAATAGCAGACTGACCATCAAACTGAACAACTTTTACTATCGAACCAAAAGTCTGCTGTTATGTAGATCTCGAAAACTAGAGAATTTTTTCGCGATTTCGATGTTGGTACCAAACTAAAAGTTGTTCCGTTTTGTGATCTGCGCCACGCTAGAAAATTTGGAACAACATTTACAATGGGCCCAATATTGAAATCGGGAAAAAGAAATCAGCTGTTCCATACTTTTGGGTCGAGTCGAGAAAACATTTTCCATGAAACAGCAGATTTTTTTTATTGAGTTTTTAAGTTTGATGTTCTGAAAAAATCCTACTATGTGCATTTTAAGTCATTTTTAGAGTCACGTTGCGGGGTTTGCCTCGAACACTTGTCTCTCGCGTGGTGTTCGCGCGGTTCGCGTCTCAGCCTGCCACGAGGCTCTAAAATCCTTCTCAGTTGTTCTTACTCAAAAACAATCCTCGAGATTGGATAGACACTCCCTCAAACTACTTGACACTGGCGAAATCTAACAAGGAAACGCCATTAAATAAAAATAGAATAGAAGTCACTTTTAGTTGCGGCAGACACCTTTGTGTAGACAATATTAAGATCTGAAAATGTTTTGAAGAATTTTTTATTTAGACCAGTATTTAATAAGTTAATTAAATAATTTTAAAATTTCGTGCGAATTCATATGTTTTTCGAATTTGAATCGTTGGATTAGAAGGCACCACAGTAGTGACATAATGAAGGACAAGCCAGTCAAAAACAGAAATAAGAGGTGAATCGGCTCTGAAAGGTTCAAGGTTGTTAGGTCAGGGAAACCTCTTAAAAGATCTATGGCTAGACCGAAATGTTTCAAAGTAATGGCCAATACATCTTAAGGGTATATTATTCGGAGCGCGCTCCATACAAACGTACTACGGTGATATTTTCAATACTTACCAATTAAAGTCAATGAAACTTTGCAGAAACAATCTAGAAACAAATTTCTATGCTTGTATAGAGTCAGATTTTCGTTAAAATGTATAGTTTTCAAGTTACAGTGCCTCAAAGATTTCCATACAAATCTTAAATTAATCCTAGCATTGAAACTGTATATTTTAACGAAAATCTGACTCTATAGAAGCATAGAAATTTGTGTCTAGACTGTTTCTGCAAAATTTCATTGACTTTAATTGGTTAGTATTGAAAATATCACCATAGTACGTTTGTATGCAGCGCGCATTTTGGCTCTCGGAATAACATTCTCTTAAGGAATTAAAGCCAGATTCTTGAGGCGTTTCGCCAAATGGGAGCTATGAAATAATAATATTGAAAGAAAATATTGTGTTGTGTTCAAAAGCTTCGGTGGCGTGTTGCTCATAGGAATTTCTTCTTCATAATGCATATGCAGATTTCCTCACGATGTTTTCCCTCACCGTTTTGAGGGCGGTCGGTTCTTCTTCTTATCGAGTGGGCTGCAAAGCCCTGGTGTCAGAGTTTATTCAAACCGCCTTACGGCCTCTGACGTGGTTTTTGTGTAACGACTACTACCACCAGTGATAGTAGCCGGGACCAACAGCTTAACGTGCCATCCGAAGCACGGAATCATCTTTCTTTTCAGACAATCAGCCTGCAATGTCCTAACCAACTGGGAAAAAACGCACAAAGTGACATTTCACTAGGTGCCCCCCGTAGGAATCGAACCAACGACCTCCGTGTCAAGAGCCCAATGCTCTAACCATTAGACCACGGAGGCAGTCGGTAATACGTACATCATTTAGAGTACGTAAAAGTCATCGGTATACGTACGTGGCATGTTGTCCGTGCGGATTCGTACCCGGACCTAATGATTGAGAGTCCATACCTCTCCGCAACGCGCCACGAGCTCTTTTTATCGCAGCTTATGTACAGTAAAATGTATAAAGTAGCACATCTCAGTGAATCCAGATTAATGTTTCGTGATACAATATGCGAATCTTTCGTAAGAACTTTACGTAAAGGACACTTTACACTCGCAAATTGGCATTTTGAGAAACATATATGGAACATATATGGTGGATTCTGGTACTTTAAAATAAATTAGATTATTTTTGTGACAATGCCAAAATAAATGGAAAAATAAATGAATACTTAATAAATATATTTTTCATCCCTCCGGACGTAAAGCGTCAATTATCGTCCCGCTGCGCTAAACGAAGTTGTCGCTTTCACCTCCGTCGAGAAGAAAAATAGTTACTAACCTCGGACTGTAAATAAGAAAGCCTCAGATCACATGTTTGTTGCATGAGATTGAGAACAATTACATGAGATCTGAGACCTTTCTTACTTTCCTGTCCTCGGTGTGTAATCTACTATTAGCTCAGATAAATTAACAGGAATGGATGCGATATTACGCGCGTACCCCTCTGCCAAAGACGCATGCTCAGTGAGCATACCCGTCATATAAAAATAGTTGACGCGCGTCCCGCGCCAGTATATAAAACTCCCCCCTCACCCCCGCAAAATTGACAGACTTTTTTGCGTAGAAATGAGAGATCATTTCCAATCCATTCCTGTTAATTTATCTGAGACTATTAGGAATCCCTTTAAACACCAAGTGGTTGTCGTGTAATTTACTTTTTTCACGATAGAGCAAAAACAAAAAAAACCTTGTAAAAGTAAATTTCTTGTATGACCCGAACCACCCTTAATTTTTTTCTTTTTTTTTTCTTTGTTACAAGCAACTCCGCTATAATGTCGCATATTCAGTGAAAATGTCAACTGTCAAGCTATTTTAGTTCTAAAGATACAGACTTTTATAGGTAGGACAAACAGACAGACGGACGGATGGATAGCATAGGCTTATGAATATTTGGTTACGGAACCCCAAAAATAGAGTTTATTTGAATTTTACTTATTAAGAAATACAAAGGCCTGCCTATTTTTTTCGTTTGTTAATTCTTCTACCCTAAGGTTGTCGGGAAGAAATAGCTTTTTAGCGATAAGACCGCCTTATTTGTACATATTTGTAATTGTTTCAAATGTATGTTCTGTTTTGGTGTGAAGTAAATTATAATTTATAGTCCGTGTGGTGTCGGCTAAGAGTAGCACCATCCCATTTCCTCCCGTGGGTGTCGTAAAAGGCGACTAAGGAGGATGGGCAGCAGCATCCTCTGAATACACACATTCAATCCAACTGCGATCGCCAACCCGCCTGCCAAGCGTGGCGATTATGGCAAATCCCCCCATTTTTGGGGAGGCCTATGTCCAGCCGTGGACGTTTATCGGCTGATATGATGGATATGATGAAATTATAATTGATTGATTGATTGAAAGAACCTCCTTTATAAAATCCCTTAAACATTCCCTCGAAAGATTGAAAGTCATCTAGTATTCATTATTCTTGTTTAATTATCCCCAGCTTGAGACCTAAGCCTGGATCTAGAATAAAAACGATCAAGTCTAACCCTAGACCTATCTAGATCTGGAATGAAGGGCACATAACATTGCAGCAATGACGACTATAATGCTAATCTAAAATGCTTTTTGTCTGGAGACTAAAATAGATTTTCTCTGTAGACAATTGGATTTTGTACCTATATAAGGTATAACAAAATTAGCGGGGATGACCAGACCATCAAACTGAACAACTTTCTCAATGAGACCGATATTTTAATCGCGAAAAAAATCTGCTGTCCCACCATACGAAACTGCAAACATAACTCGACTCAAATGTATGGAACAGCAGATTTTTTTTTGTGATTTTGATATTGGTCCCATAGAGAAACTTGTTCAGTTCTGTTTCGCTTTCGGTTAATGATACTTTTCCTTAGACCCTGTAAATTGAAAATATGTCAGCGGCAAGTGTAAATGGCTCCTAAGTCCTAACCCGTCCAAAGCGGTGACATATCACTGGTTGACAGCTGAGTGTTGTGTTGTGGGATCTGCTTACTTTTCCTTAACTTAACCCCTCTCGTGCCGCGCCGATGTTGATGTTCATCATTCTGTTACAACAGCTTTGAATGAAGACACTCTTATTTTGACATGTTACTTTACTTTACGGGGTCCTTTTTAGGGAATCATTTTGAAAGTTTATGAAAATACGAGTCTAAACGTACTTTTTTCACCCCTCCGGACGGAAAGCGTCAACTTTCGTCCCGCTGCGCTAAATGAAGTCGATTAATAATTCAACTTTCATATTAATTTTGACACCCACTCGCATCGAAAACAAGCCAATTTAAAATAAATTCCTATTCCCAGGAAATTTGGTATAAATTCAAACGAACAACTCGATAAATTCATTAGTCTCCCACAATACCCGAACTTTGACATCGTTTCCCGTTTGGTTTATTCTCATCTGGACAAATTAAAACAAAATTTTATATTGAGCGGCTCATCACAAAACTTAAGATTTCTCAATCATAAAACCTATTATAAAAATCCAAACTTACATTATACATAAAGCTTTTTTTATATAGGGTGTATGTGACAGCCTAGCAAATACTGAAACGGACATCAAACTAAACAATTCAGACCTTCAAACTAAACAACTTTCACAATGGAGTCAACTTCGAAACCGCGAAAAAAAAACAACTGTGTCATACATATTGAAGTCGAGCTGGTACTGCAGTTTTGTAGGACTCTGGTGTTTTTTTTTTGAGATTTCGATGATGGCTTCATAGTGAAATTTGTTCAGTTTGATGGTCTGAAGCAACCCCTAAAGCCCCCAACTGGGTTTTTTCACATCTTAATCATCACATCGTCTACGTCCTCGTATGCATTTCTAAAACACATTTAGGCAAGTACAAAATGGTAGTGCCACGTGCCAGCCGAAGAGAAAACGATGCGCGACCACTCCCTGACAGACTTGTTACCTGACTTTTGTTCTCTGACGTATTATTGTTATTGTATGAAAAGACGAAAAAAATTTAAGTTTAAACAGTAGGTAACTGTTTATATAATATGACAGAAACAAATTCTGTTCAGGCAAAAATTCTGAACGAAAACTTGTTTTTTCTTTCTGGTGTATGCTAATATAAATTTTAATAAATAATTCAGAGTCTAAACAGGAATATACCTTTTTAATAATCAAAAGAAAGTACACCACAGACATTATATCAACTTCCTCGAACAAAATATCATCTTACAACCACACAATAGAGTTCAATTCAGCATGAATTTTACAAAGATCTATTATAGCTAGGTATTTCAAACATGGCACAAAACAAATTGATAAAGTATGAATAAAGAATCAGTCGGTTTAAAACAAAAATGTAAGTAATCAATTTTGTATTTTGTTCAAAAAAGTTTTTTTATTATTGGAATGGAAATTTTCGATATTAGTCGTGATTGACAAAGAGGTATTTTTTGATGCGTGGAGAAGTGGAAATACACAAAGAGGGTAGAGGGAAACAAGTTTTGTATTGAAAAATTTGAATCAATTGTTTTTTAGAGTTCCGTGGCCCTAATAAAGAACCCATATAAGATCAAACAGACCATCTGTCCAAGTCTGTCATAACTTATAATTAGCATATATGTAAGGGTATATTTATATTTATAACGGGCATAGGACCACCACACATGCCCACCCACCACTGTAACTCTTGTAAACCAGGATCAACAGCGGCGACCATTCACAACACTAGACAATGAAGTCCAGCGAGCCCGGGGATGACTCTAATCTGTCTTGGAACTCGCAATGAATTAATCAAAGAAGATAGGACGAGTAGAAAAAAGAAGAAGATAGGAGGAGTAGGAAAAAGATTAGGAGGAGACTGGAGGAGTCAGTTGCCTCAAGGTTAACTAGTTGCTATCAAGCTGGCCCAATTCGACAGTCAATCAGATGTGCCAGATGTGCCCATGTGTGATGTGCATTTGTCCCTTCTAGTGGGGCAAAAACAGGCCAATTAATATGTAAGGGTTAGCTGATGATGATGTTTCAAATCGTACATAAAACTCATTGATACGAATCTATGTTGGGATCGAACCGTCGCTCTGAGACTACTAGCCTCTAAACCACTACGGGTTTTTAATTTTTCGGCTTTCAAATTGAACATGTTGTTCACTATATAAGGTCTAACAAAATTAGGTGAAACTATTTTAAGGGGATGATCAGACCATCAAACTGAACAACTTTCTCTATGGGACCAATATCGAAATCGCGAAAAAAAAATCTGCCATCCCATACATTTAGGTCGAGTAGGTTTGTATGGAACAGCTGATTTTTTTTTCGCGATTTCGATATTGGTCCCATAGAGAAAGTTGTTCAGTTTGATGGTCTGATACTCCCCTTAAAATAGTTTCGGCTAATTTTGTTAGACCTTATACACTACAGTACAGTCCTCTGGAGCGCGATTTTTGAAAGTCACCGGCTTAGTAAAATGGCCGATATTCACCAAAGTTCGCATTTTTGAATCTTTCCTGTGACTAAATTCTCATACCCATGAAATCAATAAACAAATCAAATCAAAATAAAAATGTTAATTCGAAATAATAGTCATAGTCATATATTTTATTGCTTCATGTGTTACAAAAATATCACATTGATAGCTTTCTGACGTCATTTTTTACTCTATCACCGCGTCGGAAGGTGTTCCATTGTAGAGAAGATGCGGCCAGAAGCTCATCGGAAATACGAGTGCCCCTTATTCCCACTCGTATTGAACACATGGGTATGAGAAGACTTTTGTATGATATTTAAAAACCCCGTTCAAAATCACCGATGGCATTCAAAAATCGCACCCCTAGAGTAAATCACCCCCCCAGTAGAAAATTTCAAAATTACTGTGGAGATTATGCATCTTTCTACTGCCGAGTTGATCGTATGATGTTCAAAAATCGCACTACTAGGCCTAAATCCGGCGTTCCCTTTCTGTTCCGAATTTTACAGTTTTGATCACCCACTATAGCCAATTCGATTCAATAGGTTCAAAAAACGGGCTCACCCCCCGTCACACTGGACAGAGTTTCGGTACTACTGGTGAAACGTGGATGTTCTGAGGTTTCAGAATATCTGACTACCCCCTCGGGGAATATAGTCGTGAGCATATGCTATACTTATGCTAAAGTCGGGCCAAGTATTTTCTAATGAATAATCATTTTTTTTAAATTTCGATTGCTATTTTATTAATCAAAAGTCATTTATATTGTTGAATCTAATCAAAATGAATGCATTGGTATTAAAATTATTAAGTTTATGGACTTCTGGGAGGTACAATTTAGATTTCTATGTTGCGTAGTGAATTGTTTAAAGGCTTCCGCACATTGCAGCGATATTATCGAGCGATTTTATCGAGCGATATTATCGACAGCGATATCGCGACACCTTACACACTGCAGCGATTTCCCGATTCGCGTCACGCATGCGCCCTTCACTGAATGTAGTAGAAAGAGATTGCGTCAGGTTGCGATAATATCGCGGCAGTGTGTGGGATCGAGCGCGTCCCCATACAAAATGTACTGAAAACAATTATCGCAAAATCGCAGCGATATTATCGCTCGATAATATCGCGGCAGTGTGTAGGATCGCGCGTGTCCCCATATAAAATGTACCGAGAACAATTATCGCAAAATCGCAGCGATAATATCGCTCGATATTATCGCTGCAATGGACGGAGGCCTTAAATGTTTTCAGGTACCTAGTCTTCTTGTCACAAAATGGTACCGGTAACAGTTTAAAAGTACCATTTATATTTACTTCCTACTCCTAACAAAACTCCGTAAAATGACTGGGCTACAGTGTGGCAGTTAGTAACCCTGTATACAAAAAAGGAAAGAAAAAACAATACCAATAAAAAGTATACCTTTAATTACATTATATCCCCGAGTGTGACAGCATAACATTATCATGACGAATAGCGACATTGTTATTATCTAACATGTCTTATCCTTATTAACAATCAAACGAACTAAATTTTCACAATCAGAATATATCAAATTATTATTACCATCAAAAGTTAATCCACAATAATCAGTCATATCCATCATCTTTTCTAAAGACGTACCATTTTTATTATCAATTTTATAAAGTTCCAGTTTTGTTTTTCTTTTGTTGTCAGTTGAACACAACATGTATGCATTACCATGTATGTCGGTTCTAAACGCCCTAACAAACAAATCACTTCTGTACAAAACTGCGTCTTTACTACCTTTTTTTTTAGTATAGAGTCCCGTACTATTATGGTAATAAATATTATCTTCACTATCAATAATAAAAGCATAAACTTTAATATCTTCAAAATCTTTGAATCTCGTTATGTTCCCATCGATGGAAGTATACACGTATAATGAAGGATATTTAGTAAAATATAAAACATCTTTGAAGTATATACTCCATATACCTTGGTCTATTGCTGCGTATAACTCAGGCTTACTGTTTGTGTAATCATATTTGTATATACTACCTGTCCTAAGTCCTGTCATGTATACGTTGTGGGTATTCTGATCAACGGTTTGATCGCCTTCGAACGGGACATCAATTTTTTTAAATTCTTTAGTTTTAAGATCATAGAGAGCCGACTCACTATGAAATTCATTGACAGAGTATGAAAAATAAATTATGTTGGCATTGTGATCGGCGACTACATACTTTGGTCCTTTTATTCCAGTTTTTAATATTTCCTTGTCATAGTAATTGCCATCGATGATAACTCCATCACATTCAGTATCTGGTACGACTCCTGCGTTAACTATTGTCAATGTTGCTAGTAGGAGATAGAGATTCATTTTGAAGATCTGAAATAAATCAATTTTTTTGTTAAAATGTATTTAAAAAATATTTTAAATTATATGGGTAGAGACATTGATATCAGTTGTACAGGGCTAAGGGTACGTCGTCACGAGGAAATTCCTTCAATCGTCAAAGTTTTACTGTCAATTTATATGAGAAGTTCTATTGTATATCTACGAAAAATCATCATCGAATGGTCTATCAACAAATTAAAATGGGACCAAGATGTTTGAGGCCGAGATTCAGAGACGATTTTCTTAGTCTTAGTTCGAGCTAAGTAGGGTCGAAATATATGGACTTTGATATATCGTCGCTTATATAACAACACCGCGCAAGTCGGTTTTGGCAGTTTTATATTTTGATATCATTGGATAGAACTTTTCGCGCGCTTCGATCTACCAACACCAATAAGAGCACGCTATTCAACAATTTTTTTTTTTTTTTTTTTTTATTAGCCTGTTTCATCCCACTGCTGGGCAAAGGCCTCTCCCCTGCTCTTCCACTCGTTCCTGTTTTGGAAAACCTCTGGCCAGTGGTCGTCAAATTTGTCCAGGTCATCGCGCCACCTCTTCCTGGGTCGACCTGGACGCCGCCGACCGTTTTCGGGGATCCAGGGCATGATGATTTTTGCCCATCTCTCAGGATTCATCCGACAGACATGACCGGCCCACTCCCATTTAAGTTTGGCGCTTTTCTCTCCGACGTCGGCTATTTGAGTTTTGGAGCGCAACGTGGAGTTTCTGACCCGGTCGGTTCGTTTAACACCCAGAATGCTGCGCTCCATTGCTCTCTGACAAACCTTGAGCTTGGACTTTTGGGCCTCAGTAAGTGACCACGTTTGAGCTCCGTAAGTTAGGATGGGCAGGATACACATGTCGATAAGTCTACGCTTAAGAGAGAGCGGTAGTTCTCCCTTCATCAATTCCTTCATGGACCAGAAGCTCTTCCAGGCGTTGTCGACACGTCGTTCGACTTCCTTGTCTTGCCTGTTTACGAAGGAGACTATCTGGCCCAAGTAAATATACTCATCGACATAATGTATTTCCTGTCCATCTACCTCGACCTTACGTTTCGTGGCATTACTCATAATTTGAGTCTTAGACCTGTTCATTGACAGTCCAACCTCAAGGCTCGCAGTGCTCAGATCTTGGAGCATTTGTTGCAGTTCCAGTGCAGATCGCGAGAAAAGAACAACAAAAAATTCAACAATTAATAAATATAAATTCAACAAACAATAAATATTCAACGATAAATAAATACGTTTTTTGTCTCGCCTTGAAAGTTGACGTAGGTAATCGACTTGCGCGGTGTTGTTATATAAGCGACGATACTATGACTTACAAATCGTCTCTGAATCTCGGCCTGAGACCATTATCCCTTTGGGGGTGGTCAGAAACATTGCTACAGCTACCAGCTCTGTCTTGCATGCAGTTGCAGCAAGGCTCACTTTTATGACATTGAAGGTTTCAAAATTAAATGAAGTGTAAATAGGTGAAAGGGGTTTAGCCTTTCGACCACAAGTGCACAGAAAATATTAATTACTAGTGTTTTCTCGCGACTTCGTCCGCACAAATTATATCACAAGTCAGATCATAAGCTATCAAACAAAAAAAGTTTCATCAAAATCGGTTCAGTAGTTTTTGCGTGATGCGCGAACAAACAAACAAACTAACAATGTTGTCAATAGATGGCGCTTCACGTCATTTAAATCGCGCTATCGAGTGTTATTTTAAATTTATATGAAGTGTAGCGCATCTTTTTTATTCCTCAATATTTTACGGTTTACTGGGTTGGGTTATTTATAATATTATTAAAGATTCTTGAATCCTTGAATTGAATTATTCTAATCTGGAACCACACAGCAACAGATTAGGTAATTAAAAGTAGCTATTTCACTTTTTAGTACAAATTAACTAACTCTTTGCAGTATGTTAACATTCACTGGTAAATTTCCGTTCCGTGATGAACGAGCAAAGTGAAAAAGTTCGGTCATGCACGTGCTTGGTGGTTAAGAGAATAATCCTAGCAGCAGGATATTGATGACGACCAGATTGGTGTAATTAAGATAATTTTATTCCGAGAGCGCAAATGAGCGCTACATACAAACGTACTATGATGATATTTTCAATATTAACCAATTAATGTCAATGAAATTTTGCACAAACAATCTCGATTCAAATCTCTATGCTTGTATGGAGTCAGATTTTCGTTAAAATATACAGTTTTAATTCTAGGTTTAATTTAAGATTTGTATGGAAATCTTTAAGGCACAGTAACTTTAAAAATATACATTTTATCGAAAATCTGACTCCATACAAGCATAGAGATATGTTTCTAGATTGTTTCTGCAAAATTTCATTGACTTTAATTAGTTAGTTTTGAAAATATCACCAGACTACGTTTGCATGGAGCGCGCCAACGGTAATATACCCTTAATGGTTACCACGCCGGACTGCCAAACCAGGGTCCTGGGTTCGAATCTCGGTACGGTCATGGATGTTATATGTTTGTACCGTTGTTGTATGGTTCCCATAACAAAAAGCCTAAGGTTTACTTGGGATCATTACAATGTATGTGCCTGTGATGTGAGCGTTATTTATTTAGCGTAATTTTATTTATTTCAAACGAAGATTCGTCCTATTTTCAATATCAACCAAATAAAGTCAAAGAAAATTTGGATTCTCAATCTGGAAACTACGGAAACGTGCTAATTACGTATTACTACGACATTTTAATTCCATTCATTATCCTACTTTTTTTTTATTAATATTTAATGGACTTCTTGCTTGTGCCACCGCATTTCCGCCAATGTCAAATAGTTTGAGTAAGAACAACTGAGAAGGATTTTGGAGCCCCGTGGCAGGCTGAAACGCGAACCGCGCGAACACCACGCGAGAGACAAGTGTTCGGGGCAAACCCTGCAACGTGACTCTATCCTACGTTTATTAATGTTTCGTATTTTTGTTATTGCAATTTGACGTAGATCATAAATTTATTATTATTTAATACTTCTCGCTTATAATCGCTTTTTATTCTGATTTATTTTCAATTTAATTCAATTGTAGGTATTTATTCCAAATATTATAATATAACTGATACTGTTGCTAAAATTGCTGTAACCTCCCTGAGATGTACCATACCTGTCAATTAAGACCTGTCAATTAAGACCTGTCAATTTTACCTCAAGGATGTAATAAAGTTTAAATTAAATTAAATTTAAAAAAAATGTTTATGTTATGATTTAAACTAATCTTTGTGTCTGTACTGTGCCGGATTACCGGTAAATATATATAGTTTCAAAGATTTCAATGCAAATCTTAAATTAGTCCTAGCATTGAATTTTAGCGTGAATTTGAATGGAAATATGACAAAATGCTGACACCTAGAGATTCGATTCTAGATACTGTTAAAAAAATAATTGAGTCACGTTGCAGGGTTTGCCCCGAACACTTGTCTCTCGCGTGGTGTTCGCGCGGTTCGCGTTTCAGCCTGTCACGAGGCTCCACAATCCTTCTCAGTTGTTCTTACTCAAAAACAATCCTCGAGATTGGATAGATACTCATAATTATAAAAAAAAAACATTGACTTTAATTAGGATTAAGAATAGGACAAAACTCTGTTTGTATGAACTTCAGATTGTAACAGAATAATCAGAATTCTTACCTTGTCAAAGATCTTATGCTCAATCAACGAATGACAGAATCTAACCACCCCACAGCGTTTTATAGTTTAAAATCAGTGTTTCCATGTCCAGTCAGAAAAGATCAGAAGGAATTGAGCCAAAAATATGAAGACAAAAATAAAATGAACTTTGCTTTTAATTAACAAATAGTGCGAGAATATATGAATTAATATTTTATCAATTCTTACTAAATCTAATTTGATGTACACTACTCCGGTGTCCCCCTTTCTGTTACGATTTTTACAGTTCCCACTACCCACTACGCACATAGCCAATTCGATGCAATGGGTTTAAAAACGGGGAAGTAATCGAGGCGGGGCATACTACATAATAAAGTGAAATAATTATTTAAGTAGACCCCGATTTCAGTAGATTTCCTGAAAAATTGGTAGACTTGCACGTAAAAGTTATGCAATGTTTTATCTCACTATTATTTTTTCAGACTACCGAAAACCACTGAGTGGTGCATAATCATGAGTATTGAAAAAAAAGAATATTTTTGTCGTTCACTGTCATTTTGGGTCTCGTAGAGGTAGGTATAGTACAGAACACTAATTGCCCGCATGGCCGGTTTTTTTTCTAAATTGGGCAGGTAGGTTACAGGGCCGTAGGTAGGCATCGTGGGGTAAATAAAAACCCTACCTTAATAAAATTCAGGCACGTGGGACACGAACCGAGAGCCCTGGACCAGACAAGGCCCCGAATTAAGCTCATATTCGTTTTGGAACTCTTAAAGCCTAAGCCTTTTATAATGCGTATAGCCAAGGAGTGGAATGCCCTACCTGCGCCAGTATTTCCGAGCGCTTACAACCAGAATTGCTTTAAAATAAGAGTGAATAGGCTTCTTCTGGATAAGCTCGCTACATCTTTGACCCCCTCATTGTCCTCAGGACTGGATTGAGGCCAAGAGAAAACTTATTTCTTAATAAAAAAGAAGAATTTTAGTCGCAATCACGTCGCAAGCCTGTAAGATGTCGAGCGAAGCGAGCTTGCTCCGGTTTTTTGATTTTGTTACACTAATCCCTGTTCACAACTGAGTCTGAAATGCTGCGAGAAATTTCGAGCCGCTTCGCTCGCTCCAACATTTAAAAGCATAGGTATCTGTCTAGTTACAAACAAATGGAACTCGTACCAACGCCGTTTTGAGTCTTGGTTGTGACTGTCAAATTTCGAGCTCGCTTTGCTTTCTTGCTACAAGGACCCTGAAAATTTTACTCCTGTAATATCTAGACAACCTACACGAGACAATCTAGACATACGGTTTCACCAAATTGTAAGTCCCAATAAGCTGTAGCCTTTTCCTTTCGCCATACCTGGTTGCTTATTATGCTTAGCATTGTGAAATTCAAGTTGGCTGACTATTTTTAACCACTAATTTTTCCACAACTTTTCCATGCATGTACCTAGTCTTTGAATTATGTAAGTTTGTCAAACAACAACCCGAGTTTTTCAAAACTGCTAGAGAGGTTATCCCCAGAAATACGAGAAATCCTGATAGACTTGCATCAGATTGTTTTAATAAAACAAGTTTGTTCCAAAATAACTGCTACTGTATGAGTATTAAAGACTAAAATAAAATTCCAGAAAGAATGAAAAAACTGCCAACCAAACGATTGTTAAATGAAATGCAAAACTGGTTATTAGAGGTTTTATAGTGTACAAGAATTCTTAAATCGATAATGTAATCTTTCTTAACTATTATAAAACCGTTAAATCATGAGGAACAAAAAAGTTGCGGTTTTCTTCATATAAAATCAAATAACATTCGATGGCGCGATTTAAATGACGTTCAGCGCCATCTATTGACAAAATTGTTAGTTTGTTTGTTTGTTCGCACATCACGCAAAAACTACTGAACCGATTTTGATGAAACTTTTTTTGTTTGATAGCTTATGATCTGACTTAAAATCTGGTATATAATTTGTGCGGACGAAGTCGCGGGAAAACACTAGTGTAATGATAAAACACTGTAATTAATTATTAATGTTATTAACTTTGTGACAAGTAAGCTCTAAGCTCTAATATTTGCATGCTTCCATGGTTAGCTGAATAGGAGAAACTTTTTATTTACCTACCACTATTATGTTACCTATTCATAGCAATTAAGTATTGTGGTAATAATGTGGTAACCACATAAATAAATATACATGGTGTCCGGTAATTTCCGGAATCTAGGAATTTAGGACCTTTGTCAGTCTTTTGACCCTCATGGCCACAAAAGGAGATATTTTTGCAGTCGGATTTTTAATAAAATTTTCTAAGAGTGTTGCTATTAGACATGCATGAGAAAGTTGCAAGGGTTATTCTATTAAAAAAAGAATCTTAAAGTCAACATTAAACTTTTTCTGGAATTTTCACCCAAGTTCGCACCGCCATATTTATTCATGACTGTGATGACTTAGACTTAGACATAGCGAGTTCTTATACTCATCCGTTTGTTATCATATATTGTCGCATCTTTTATATTATATTTGTTAAACTGTCAACAGCATAATGGAAAAGAATAATGTAATAGTTATTTGTTATGCTAGGCTGCAAAGTTGCTTTTTGGCGCGAGTACTTGTATCGAGACCTGAGCAAGCTAAGGATTCAAAGGTACGAGACGCAGAATAACTTTGCAGCCGAGCGAAACACACAACTTTTCACCTCACAACAGCGAGGAAAGAAAGTGAATTGCTAAAAAGAAGATTTTAAAAAGTTTTTTTTTCGTGCTGGCCAGTGACATGAAATAGATATTAAGCATTTTCAGTAGATTGGCGGTATATAAAAATATTGAATAGACAAATTCGAATTTCAAAAACTCTTTCCACGCTAGCGGATAAAATGCACTTTTGCACTCAGATTTCGAATGATAAACAGAATTTTTCCGAGCTTGTGAGGTGAAAAAGTTTTTTTTCGTGCTGGCCAGTGACATGAAATTGTTATTAAGCATTTTCAGTGGATTGGCGGTAGGTGTAGAAAAATATTGAATAGACAGATTCGAATTTCAAAAACTCTTTCCACGCTAGCGGATAAAATGCACTTTTGCACTCAGATTTCGAATGATAAACAGAATCTTTCCGAGCTTGTGAGGTGAAAACAATATTTCAATTTCTATTTCTTTTCTATTGGCTCTGTGTTATATCTTTTTTCACTTGTACGTGTTATATTGTAGTAGCTATAGTTATTGCAAATAAATAAGAAAATAATGATAACAAACTGCGACTCTACAGTTCTCTTTGTCAATTTTGAGTTTTTGTTTAAATACGATGTTAAGAGGTTATCTCACTTGAACAGACCTTGTCTTTCAAATTTATAGGTAGTTACTCGATATTTTTAATTCTTATTTCATTGTGCTAAATGTTATTATAAGTAATACAGGGTGTTTGTAGAAGAGTTCCTTTGAAGGTGATGATCAGACCATCAAACTGAATAAATTTCTCTTTGGGATTAACATCGAACAAAATAACAGCTGTTTCATACATTTGAGTCAAGTCTAACTGCAGTTTTTTAAGGAAAAGCCATTTTTTCGTGATTTCCGAATTTGTCCTCTAAAAGTTGTTCAGTTTGGTATGAGCATTCCCTTAAAACGAACGCATGTAACTAACAAACACCCTATACAGGGTGTAAGGAAAAGTATAATTCACCTTTAAACCACATGCTCTACCCAGGAAACTGAACAACTTTTATTATGGGAGAAAGATTTGTAATTAGATTACAGTTATTTAAGGATATGTTTACTTTGTAATCAAATCTTTGTTGCGTGTTGTACCTATCTCTCTTTCTGATGAATAAATATCTTCTTCAGAACTATCTACTATCAGAACAAAAAAATCTGCTGTTCCATAGGTTTGAGTCAGTGGGCATTGCATTGTATGGAACAGCAGATTTTTTTTATTGTTCTCACTGGTTTGCTCCCATGGTTAAAGTTGTTCAGTTTGATGGGTAGAGTGTGTGTTTAAAGGTTAATGATACTTTTTCTTACATCCTGTATAAGGATTTTTCTTAATTGGTGTTTATTCGTTTGTTATCTTAATGCCTTCCTACAGTTATAGGTATAACAAATCTGGAGACTTAACTACCTTATCTGTTACGTTACATAACCATTATGTGTTTTTCGATTCCGTACCTACTAAGACCTTAAAAGAAGAAAGGGAACTTTTTTAGGATCACTAAGGTCGAGATTCAGAGACGATTTGTAAATCATAGTTCGAACTCCCGTATGTCAAAATCCATACATTTCGACCCTACTTAGCTCGAACTAAGACTAACAAAATCGTCTCTGAATCTCGGCCTAAGATCACAACCAGTGGTAACCATAAGAAATAAACCACTTTTTTTATCTACTATCATATTAGTTCAATACCCATACACACACAGTACAGTGCAGTATACACTCAGTTGCAGAAAAGCTAATTAAAGTTAATCCTGCATTAAATCTCTTGCTAGCTTTTACTAAGTCAACAAGACAAAAAGTGACAGCAAGAGATTTAATGGAGGATTTACTTTAATGAGCGTTTCTGCAACTGAGTGGTAGTCTAACTCTATTCTTTAACTCGTATGTATGGGTGGGTAAAGACCATGGCAGTAGAGAAATAAAAGCCGTAATATAATAATATATAGTTTTTTGGTTTGGTAGGTTTTGCGAATTGTGCATTTTAATGCTTTAATGCTATATAATAAAATCGCTGCAATGAGCGGAGGCCTTAAGACAGGTTTTTTATGATATTAGTAGGTATACAGGGTGTTTCATAAGTAAAAACAAAAATTTAAAACTCTTAAGGGGGTTGTTTAGACCGTCAAACTGAACAACTTTCTCTATGGGACGAACATCGAAATCGCGAAAAAAAAATCTGATATCCCATACATATTTTAGCTCTAGTCGATCTGTAGAGTATAGAACATGATTTTTTTTTCGCGATTTCGATATTGGTCCCATAGTGAAAGTTGTTCAGTTTGATGGTCTAAACCACCCCCTTTAATGTTTATTTGTATTTTTGTAACACCTTGTATATTCCAAACGGCTATTGGTAACCTTTTTTAAATAAAAAGCAAATTAAAAAGCAATAAAATAGTCCCGGAGCTACAGTACTATAACATAACATTGTTGTATAGGAACGGTCAGCAAAGACAAATAATTTCTGAACCGTATTATCATGGAAATGAATGAGACGAATCTCAATCAACATTCGTTGCCGACTGTACCTCCTTAACTATGAAACAATAAAACCCATCTCACCGTAAAATACTGTGACCTTAATCCATTGGCATAAGGTTTAAAATCTCTCATAGTGCTGTCCCGGTTCGTTATTAATTATTATTAAGCCATTGATTTTGACTCACGATGCATAAACTACTGAGTAATCGCTTCGGTAGAGCCAGTCACGATAAAACTGATCGGCTGCAACGTTTTATCGATATCGATAATTTCATAATAAATAAATAAATAAATAAATAAATGTCTTGGACAGTGTCACACAAATTATCTAGTCACATTTAAAGTTCCAGAATCGAGCCTGGACTTGTATTATGATAACTAGATAACGATATAGAATACATATATAGATACAAACATCCATGACTCGGGTACAAATATTCATATTCGTCATACAAATATTTGTCCATTACGGGATTCGACCCCGCGACCCCCGGCGCAGCAGGCAGGTTCACTACAGACTGTGCTGTCGGGCCGTCAAAATATTGAGGAGTTTTCTGACAGCTACTCAAACGTAGTTCATCATACCGGCGATAGATGGCGTTGACCAGAGAGGGGTCCGAAGACGACAAATTTAGGCTAAAAAGTAAACAAAACTACATGTCGCTGAGTCAGACGCATCCGTTGACGAAATATACGCCCATGTTTTTATTATTTTATTTGTATTTTATTATCTACAAGGTCACTCGCCTCTGTCTCGTCAACGCAATCTATCGAGCCATTAGGAACTACTTTTTCTTATTTAATGGCTTTCTGAAAATCCCTCATTATAATTCTTGGGAGCGTCACCGTCAATAATGGCGCGTTGCGGAGAGGACACTCAATGGTCCAGGTTTGAATCCACACGTACGACATACCTACTACCATGTATCAATGAGTTTTTCTAACCGTAATATTGACTGCTCTCATACGGTGAAGGAAAACATCGTGAGGAAACCTGCATACACTGAAGAAGAAATCCTGATGCGTATGTTAAGTCTAACGCCTGGACTAACGCCTATAATAGATGGTCCTAGATGGTCCTAGATTTTAATTATTTTATGTTTGCTTTTGTAAGTAAATACTGTTTTTTGTTTTGTTTTATGTAGCCCTTTTCCCAGCCCAGCAGTTAAATTCACTTTTTAATGTACCTGTGTCTAAAAACGTCTAAATGTCAAAACAACATAATATTGTGTTACTAATTACTACACCTACTATAAGTTTTGTCTAATATGTAACCGATCATGCTGTGCACATTGTTTTGGGTCACGTCTAGAATTTAAACCTTTTTCTGTATTTTATAATCTTTATGACTGTGATCTGTTTATGTGCCTAATAAATAAATAAATATAACACCCTGCAGTGGGACGTATACAGGGTGTTTCATAAGTAACAATAAATGTTTGAAACTCTTAAGGGGGTTGTTAAGACCGTCAAACTGAACAACTTTCTCTATGGGACCAACATCGAAATCGCAAAAAAAAAAATTTCATATCCCATACATATTTTAGCTCTAGTCGATTTGTAGAGTATACAAGGTGTTACAAAAATACAAATAAACCTTTAAGGGGGTGGTGTTAAGAGTTTTAAATATTTATTGTTACTTATGAAACACCCTGTAGAACATAATTTTTTTTTTTCGTGATTTCGATATTGGTCCAATAGTGAAAGTTGTTCAGTTTGATGGTCTACACCACCCCTTAAAGGTTTATTTGTATTTTTGTAACACCTTGTATAGTCTAAATAATGATGATGAATATTTCTTTATTGTGCATAGAATCTATACACCATTTCAAATAGCATCGAAATTTTTAGGCTACTTTGAATTACAGAAACAGAAATTTGAAACACTTCATAAGCATAAGCATAAGCATATGCTCACGACTATATTCCCCGAGGGGGTAGTCAGAGATATTCTGAAACCTCAGAACATCCACGTTTCACCTGTAGTACTGAAACTCTGTCCAGTGTGACGGGGGGTGAGTCCGTCGCCACTTATGATGGACAGTGGGTACAATACACGCCTCGAAATTGAAGCATGCAGGTTTCCTCACGATGTTTTCCTTCACCGAAAAGCCAGTGGAGTTACAAATCGTACATAAATTCCGAAAAGCTCATTGGTATTACGAGTCGGCTTGGACGGGGATCGAACCATCGCCTCCTGCACGGCAAATTTGAAACACTTACTCTCACATATTCCTAGAACCGCAATAGTAACGTCCAAGATATGTCGGATCTATCTTTCTGATAAATAAATTATATTTGCTGATCAGAATTCGAAAACAAAATAGGAATCGGAAAATCTTGTCGTCCTTATTTAGTATGAATTACCTTGAGATATATGGATAATTATGTTTTAAAGACATTGAGGTACTATGTTAACTATAGAGAAGCTACCGAGAAGTAATGTTTTGTAACACGCGTTAGGGTGCACGCGCTCTAACCCACTTAGCCTGTGCCAGGCGCTCGTCGCAGCCTGACGCTCCCAGCACGCGCCCCGCACTGCTGATCATGGTGCACTGATTTTGTTCGCGTTGTCTGCTCTATACATAATTACTCAATGTTTAAAGATCACACACCGAACCTTATCTTTACAGACGTATAAACATACTCGTAAGGTGAAGAATTTTGTCATACAGCAAAGTTTTATTCTAAAATAAACATCGATACTTAACTTATATCGATAACCTTCCCAGCACTAGCTAGTAAAGTTGACCGCGTCGCTTTCCAGGATATTCCGTTTTGATTATAAATTGTGGACCCTTTATTGTAGGAGCCTGTTCGTACCAACCAACAGGATTACCCTTTCAGTGGGCAAACAACATTAGGGAACTGATGGCTTTGTTTATAATATACGTATGGCTAGATAGTTTGTTTTGAGGGTCTGTTTAGTTCGTTTTGTGGTTTTTCTTTTTACCCGACTGCGCTAGGACGGTAATGTTTAAGGATATATTATTCGGAGCGCGCTCCATACAAACGTACTATGGTGATATTTTCAATACTAACCAATTAAAGTCAATGAAATTTTGCAGAAACAATCTAAAAACAAATTTCTATGCTCGTATGGAGTCAGATTTTCGTTAAAATTTATAGTTTTCAAGTTACAGTGCCTCAAAGATTTCCATACAAATCTTAAATTAATCCTAGCATTGAAACTGCATATTTAAACGAAAATCTGACTCTATAGAAGCATAGAGATTTGTTTCTAGATTGTTTCTGCAAAATTTCATTGAATTTAATAGGTTAGTTTTGAAAATATCACCATAGTACGTTTGTATTGTACGAGAAGCGCGCGCGGCCTTGCGCAATAAACACACGTCTGTTATTGCTCCGTTTAAATAATTCCCAAATAGTGGTCTAAAATCAGTGTTCCGGTTTAAAAATTGTACCAATAAACTCCTAATAGTGTCACTCCTTAATTTGACGTAAAATATTGTTATAGATCTAGCTCAAAATATCTATTTTTAACGAAATACTTTAAATCGAACAGTTATAGTGCAAAAAGTGAAAGCGACATCGTGAGTCAGTGACCGGTGCATCGACCTTGCAAATACCAGTGACCTCGGGACACGGCAAATAGCCAACTCGAACAGTAGCTTGTTTTCGAAGCTCATTTATCATGTCACGTTGGTCTAGTGGTCAGTAACGCTGCCTACAAAGCGGTGCCGGCGGTCGTGAGTTCGAATCTAAGCAAAGACTAAAACATAAATTTTTTCGTTTTTTTTTTCTTTCTTTCTTTTGTATCGGTCAACTTTCTACGGAACTTTATATAATTATGGCTCCTAAACATATTAAAACGTGTTATAAATGTCAAAGAGGAATTCAGAATAAGGACTTCTTACAATGCTTTATCTGCAAAAATATTTACGATGTTACCTGTACAAGCACCTCAAGAAAACTCTTTGACTTAATGTCAAAGGAAGGCAAAACTGCTTGGAAATGCACCACATGCATAAGGAAAAAAATTGTATGCAAATCTAGCACACCAACCGCGGCCATTTCAAAAGTGACAACACGTTCTAAAAAGGAAAGTCCAAAGCAGGAAGAAGAACATTTGTCCTTAGATCAGGAGAGTGTTTCCTTAAATGGGCCTGGAACAAGTGCTAGCCCTCCTCCTCCTGGAGATAATGTCACGCATCGGAAAAAGCTTTTAGTTAATGTAGTTAATGTTTCTACTGAAAATTCTTTTAATCCGTTGTCGGACGAGTCAGACCTTGATGAGCAGTCAGCATTATCGTCTACAGAAATGCTCAATAGAAGTTGTCCTAATCTGATTCCATATACTCGAGGGGATTCGGATGAATTGAGGGAAAAAATATGTTACTTAGAGGGGAAATTAGCCGCTGCGGATAATGAGATAGAATATATGCTAACTGAAAATTCAGAATTAAAGCGGAAAATATTGGATTGTGAACTAAAAATTAAGCACCTGACATTAATATGCAAAGATACGAACCTAAGCTCTGCCAAGAAAAAAACCTCAGAGAAAGGAAAAAAGCAAAAAAGTTTACATAGAAAAAAATTTTTTTTTTCTGAGAGGAAACCTATACTAAGTGACTTTAGAGGGGAGAATGAGACCCTAGATTTTTCAGTCACGCAACACTTAAATAATAGCGACATTATCGAAACGGAATCTTCTAAGAATGAGCATCAGCAACAAGAACAGAAACTCCAGGATTTCCAGAGAGATGATAGTTTGCAGAAGTCAATGCAAGATGGCGCTACGAGTGTGAACTCTAAACACAAGTTATTTATTATAGGTGACGAAAGCCTGTCTGGCTTATCGACCGCTGTTCTCAATTCTAGAGGAGGAAAATGGAATGACGTTTATATCCCTTCGGCTTTCATCATGCCCAGTGCCACAAGCTCTCAAATACTTGAACAGTGTATCAATATAGAAAATACCATATCCGATAAAGACATTGTAATATTAAGTGTTGGTTGTCATGATAGCAATCCGATTATGTTACATCTTAATATGTCAAACGCTATTGCCAGGCTATCAGCAGCTGCTTCTATCTATGTGATACCTGTCCACAAGAGTTTGCATTTGAATGAAGTTACTCTCAATTATCACTTGAGGTATTGGTCTGGAATGTATGAGAACTGTACATTTGTGGAGGGTTTGTCCTGCTATTTTTCCAGACACTGTGACTATGTAAACTATATTTGTAACAAAATCAACTTACTTATAGACAGTTCTGAATATAATCTACAATTTTTGTCTCTTGAAAGTATACGCCACAGAGTAAATATATCTAAAAAAGTTAAGCAACAGAACTCAAATAATGATGTAAACTCTGTAGGCAGCAGCGAGATCAGTGAGTTGCCTAAAAAAGGTACAATTCCATATTATTTTAAAGTGGAGAGGAAAACTTTTTTTCGACCATAATGTTAGATCTTTATCAAGTAATATTACCAGTGAAACTGACGGACCACGTGCTAATGAAACGGCTATCTTAACCAGAGACTCAACATCATTAAACATTTTTCACCAAAATGTCTGTGGCATAACCAAAAAAAGGGATCAATTAGAAATTTACTTTGAGAATTTAAGGGAAAGACAACACTATATTTGTATCACAGAGCATTTTCTAAACAGCATCTCTGCTCCTATGTTTAGTCTATTAAATTATGATTTAGTTGCCTACTTTGCAAGAAAGAAAATGATCAGAGGTGGGTCGCTAATTCTGGCAGACAAAAACATGCATTTTGAAATATTAAATATTTGTAATAAGCTAAAAAGTGTTGAGAGTTTTGAATTATGTGGTGTGAGGGATTTGGACACTAATATAAACATTCTTTGTTGTTACCAGAACGATACTAAATTTGATATTTTTATGGATAAGTTAGAATTCTTGTTCCAGCACTTTTTCAATAAAAAATGTATAGTATGTGGTGATTTTAATGTGGACCTATTGACAGATGATGAAAAAAGAAGTAAATTTTTGTCACTTTTACAAAGCTATAACTTTAGGCATCTTGTAAATACGGTTACCTTTATTCGCAATAACGCACATTCTTGTCTTGACAATATGCTTACGAACTTACCGGAAGCATGTATAGCACAAGTTGATGTTGATCACAATGGACACTCAGATGGTCATGCCGGCATCTTCAGTAGTGTAATTGTCAACAACAAGAAACAGAATAAGGAGAGTTTTCTGGTCAAGGAGTCGAGGATGTATGGTGAAAAGCAACAAAGCGTATTTCGAAATAAACTAGTTCTTGCGGAATGGAATAATATGGGCATAAATGGTTTTTTAAAAGTATTTAACGAAATCTTTAGTAGAAGCTTTAAAATTTCGAAAAGGAAAATGTATTTTGCAAGATACAAAAAGCTGAACTGGGTCACTAAAGGCATAAAAGTTTCTAGCAAAATGAAACGAGTACTAAGCATTCTCAACACAGCCACCAATGACCAAAGTCTGATTGATTACCGGATAAAGTACCTTAAAATATATAGAAAAGTACTTAGAAGGGGTAAAATGTTAGCGGTACAGTCAGAAATCATTAAAGCGAAAAATTCTGCTAAGAGAATTTGGCAGACAGTGAACAAACACAGAAACAAGGTTACGACGAAGTCAGATGAGAAACTGCTCCTTAAAGTGAATGACAGAATAATACACGATACACAACAAATAGTAGAAACGTTTTCTCAACATTTCGATCTAGGAAAAAATTCAGTATCAGGTAATTTGCAGACTGCGATGAGTCTCCTGAAAGAAAATACAGAAAGAGTTGTTGGGGATATGGAATGTGGACCTACGAATGCATCTGAAGTGGCCAGAGTAGTCAACAAAATGGAAGACAAGAAATCTTGTGGATATGATAAGATGCCGATTACGGTCATTAAAAAAAACATAAAGCTGCTGGCGGAACCACTTGCACACTTCTATAACAAATGCATTGAAGAAGAAATCTTTCCTGAACAACTAAAAATAGCGCGAATCTTACCGGTACATAAGAAGAATTTGAAAAGTGACCCAAAAAATTATAGACCCATATCCTTGTTACCCATATTGTCAAAATTTTTTGAAAAAATACTTAAATCTAGACTAACTTTACATTTGAATTTTAATGGCGTATTGAACCGTAGACAGTTTGGATATCAGAGAGGCGTGGGTACATCAGAAGCCGTGGGAACTTTAATTGACGATGTCGTTAAACATCTTAATGGTAAAGAAAAAGTAGCTGGTGTTTTCTTAGATCTTAGTTCCGCTTTTGACATGGTAGATCATGAAATATTAATTAAGAAACTGGAATACTACGGAGTTAGAGGAAAGGCACTAAATTTAGTAAAGTCTTACTTAATTAATAGAAAACAGTTCGTAGAAGTAACAAGCGTAACAGACGAAGGATATGAAAAAACATACAAGTCTAAAATGGTAAATATTACAAGAGGTGTTCCACAGGGGTCAATTTTGGGACCAATATTTTTCATTATTTTTATAAATGATTTAATTAATTTCATTTTAAAATCGGTACAAGATGTCAGTTTAATAGTTTTTGCAGATGATACTAATGCTATAATTTCGGGGCAAAACATGGAAGTTCTTAACAAGAAAATCAACGAGGCTCTAGCAGCTTTTCAATCTTGGTTCGAAACAAACAGTCTAATAATTAACTCTTCAAAAACAAATATCTTACTTTTTAAAACAACCGCTAGAAACAACGACATACTGGAAGCCAAATTAAACGGAATTAGTATTCAGAGTACAAATGTTGTAAAGTTTCTTGGTATTTACGTAGATAACAATTTAAATTGGAAAGAAGAATTAGGCGCAGTTGAAAATTCAATAAGTTCTGCCTGCTATGCCATGAGATCTTTAAGAGACGAGCTAACTATTGGCCAACTAAAGACTGTGTACTATGCGCTTGTGGAATCTAGATTACGGTATAGCATAAAACTATGGGGAAACAGCTACAAATACAACATAAATAAAGCTTTTGTGGTTCAAAAGAGAGCAATTCGCACTATGGCACGGATACCACCATGGGATTCGTGCAAAGAATACTTTATTAAGTTTGGAATACTGACAGTTCCCAGCCTTTACATTCTTGTACTACTCTGTGACCTAGTTAAACATAGGCACCTCTATGAAACTGAAGAGGAGAGGCAGGAAAGAGAATGTACCAGAAGAAAGGATCTCAAAAGTACGATAGTACCGAAATTGAAGGTTGTAGAGCACAGTGCTCGGAATCAAGCAGTGACACTATTTAATAAGTTGCCTAAAGATTTAAAAGTCATCAATCGGTTAAGCATTTTTAAAAAAAAACTTAGAGCTATTCTGATTGAGAAGTGTTGTTATAGTATTAGTGAGTTCTGAGGGTCGTAGTAAGTGTGAATTTTAGCACAGATTATTGACATGTTGATTTTTATTATTATTGATTTATTGATTATTTATGACATAATATGTTATTTAATTGGGTATTTAATTTTATCTCCGACATGTTTGAAATTATTATAGTAATGTTTGTGTTTTATGTGATTAATTTATTCGTTTTAAGTTCCTAATTTTATTGACGTTCTGTACTGACATTTACATTTATAAATATTATTTCTCTAGTCGTGTTTTAGTAAAGCCTTAACTTCAAATTAAATTATACCTAATATTATTGTTAACTTTGCATCGTTTATGTAACTAAAATTATTGTTGAATTTTTAGATATAAGTTTTAGTTGTAAAATATTTCAAACACAATTTATATTGTAAATGAATAAATAAATGAAATGAAATGAAATGTATGCAGCGCGCATTTTCGCTCTCGGAATAATATTCTCTTAACTCTGTTATAAACGTTCTAGCTTAATTTGACTTCAGACTTCCATCACCGTGCCATATTTCAGTCAAATCCGTTCAGCCGTTTGAATGCGTGATTGAGACACGGAAACATCACGTACATTTCAATTTATAATAATAATAATAAACATACATACATACATAAGCTCACGCAATTGTCCCATGGGGGTAGGCAGAGACCACGGACCGCCACACGCTACGACCCTGACACACCTCTTTAGCCTCATTCACATTCATACATCGCTTCATGCACTTCCGTCGATTGAGGGTGCTACGCACTTGTCCTTTTCGGAAAAGATCATTGATTTGATCATGGTATGTTTTCCTCGGACGGCCTCTCCCAACACTTCCGCTCACCTTTGCTTGATAAATTTCATTCGTTAGTCTTCTTTCATTCATTCTCTCTACGTGACCGAACCATCTAAGCATACCCCATTCAATCCGTGTTACTATATCATCCTTCAACTTACACCAATCCCTTATCACATAGTTCTTGATTCGATCAAACAAAGTAGTACCACACATACTTCGTAAGGAGCGCATTTCAACTGCATTCACTCGACTTTCATTCCTTTTATTCCATACCCAACATTCACTCCCATACATCAGAGTAGGCACCAACACACCGTTGTGAATAGCCAGACGTGCCCTTTTTGATACAGACTGGCTACTCACCACGGCGTGCAGGGCACCATTCACCTTATTTCCCGCAGTCACTCTTCGCTCTACATCCCCATCACACTTTCCATCTCTCGTAAACAAACGTAAATAATAATAAATAATGTTGTTATACCCTAGAGATGTTTTAACACTGCTTATTATATGTCTATGTTCGCGTAAGGTCTATCCATAAATTTTCTCTAGGTACCGAATCTCCGAGAGAAGGTTACCATTTATGTTAGCGGAGTATTCAGGTGGCAGTAAACGTGGCAGAAAATAGTAGGCACTGGTCACTTGCACTTACTCAGTATTGCCTGAAGTGTATTAAACAAACAAAAAAGTCGAGGAAATCCACGCAAGCTGCGATAAAAACGCTAGTTTTAATAAAAACATTAATAAAAACACCCTTCTTTTAACAAATCGGGTACTAAAAACAGTTTTGTTTTGACTCCAGTTTAATATTTACGCATTCCAGAATAGTCTGTAATCTAAACTAAAACTAACTGGCGTATAAATAAGATACCTTCTAAATTAAAACTGCAAAGATAAGACGATCTAGAAATATTGTCTATGTTGCAGTCAAAAGGCAACGTGTAGACTTTTCACGAAATTACTGTTCTTCTGCTGAAGCACAACCCCGTAATAATAGTTCACGACATTCAAGGAAAAAGTCAGAGCCATTTATCCCCTCAATTTTATTTTACAACCAACAATGAAGCGCAGAATAAAGACTCTTGGAGAGAACGGAGTCATCGCTATAACGGGTGTAAGGAAAAGTATTATTAACCTTTAAAACACCTAGGTATTGAACAATTTTTACTATGGGAGCTATCTGTCAGAACAAAAATCAGCTGTCTCATTCATTTGAGTAGAGTAGGCGCAGTTTAGTATGGAACATCTGTTTTTTTTTGCGCTGACACAATGTTCCCATAGTAAAAGTTGTTCAGTTTGATGGGTTGAGTATGTGGTTTAAAGGTAAACTTTATACTAAGATTTCTTTTGTAGAATCTGCATCAATAACAGTGTTATTGATTTCGAATCAGAAGGCTGTCTGGACAAAATTTTGAGTCCAGTTTCTCCCATAAAAATTTTACCATGGAAATATAGATATGAGTAGATCAAGGTAGATTTTTGCTCAAAATTCACAATCAAGTCCATTTTTCCACCCAAGAAAATTCTGCAGGTGGTGTAGAATAATAATTTCTTACTTTTCTTCAATTACCAAAGTATAAAACTTGTACCGTAACATGAACACTATGAAACTCGTCCAAACATAGCAAAGACTAGTACGAGGGCTATTTAGATAAACCTGAGATAAAACCCGACCAAATTGATGTGTCTATTAGGATTTGCGCGGCCGTACTCGATACGGGCTATACTAGATTTATTAGAGTTTCAGCTGTTTACTTTATCTTTTAAACACGTTGTGGCTTATTTATTGTCTGGTTGACGTCATTTTTAGTGCAAAAATGTTGTAAGTGAATAAGAATTAAGAGGATAGTCGCGTACCGTTTTTTCCATACTAACGTATTCCCCTGTCTCACTGAACAGAGTTTCGGTACTACTGGTGAAACGTGGATGTTCTGATGTTTCAGAATATCTCTGACTACCCTCTCGGGGAATATAGTCGTGAGCATATGCTATGCTATGCTACGGATCTGATAAATACGACAGTCGGAAAAGTGACCTATTCTCCAAATTAGCGTTTCAGCCCGCCTATCCTCTTAATAAAGCGACTATACCACCTGCTCGCTGCCACAGACAGATACTGTTGGTTCTGTCGGTTCTACGCAGAGGCGTAGCGTCGCCGTAGCGGCGCATCGCTTCTGTAGTATCGCATGGAAACCGTCTACGTGTGCATCCGTCCGGTCCTGGGTTCGAATCCCGGTCCGGTCATGGATGTTATAATATAGGGTCCTTAATATGCTGACACTTTTTTAAGGGGATGACGACGATTTTCTCTACGGCACCAACATCGAAATCGCGAAAAAAAACAGCCCCTCCATAATAAACTGCAAACCTACTCGCGCCAAATGTACGGGACAGCGGATTTTTTTTCGCGAATTCGATGTTGGTCCCATAGAGAAAGTTATTCATTTTTTTTTTATATCTTGGACATTGTAACACAAATTATCTAGTCACATTTAAAGTTCCAGAATCGAGCCTGGACTTGTATTATGATAACTAGACAACGATATAGAATACATAAATATAGATACAAACATCCATGACTCGGGTACAAATATTCATATGATTCATCATACAAATATTTGTCCTTTACGGGATTCATAATCATAATCATAATCATAAGCATAATCATAATCATAATCATTTATTGCTTCATGTGGTGTACATAGATCTTATACAGGTAATAACAGTTCAAATCCGCAACCCTCGGCACAGCAGGCAGGTTCACTACAGACTGTGCTGTCGGGCCGTCTAAATTCTGATGGTTTGATCATCCCATTAAAAAAGTGTATTAAGTTGGACCCTGTATATGTGTGCCGTTGTTGTATGGTTCCCATAACAAAAAGCCTGAGGCTTACTTGGGATCATTACAATATAATTATGTGCCTGTGACCGTTATTTAATAATTTAATTTATTAATTTATTTATTACATTGGTATAAGACCACAAATAACTGAGTCTCAAGACTATCTATTGTTTAAAAAAACAAGCCGTCAAATGAGATAACCTCATAATCATAACAGATGGGCAGAGAGAACTGTAGAGTAGCCATTTATTATTATAATAATTTACAAACAGTAAAATTAAAACTACGTAGAACATAACTATCATAGAACCTTGTCACGTCAAACTATTTACATTTTAATTGTTTCATAGGAGGTTAACGAAGTCAATACATGTGATTGTGAAAAGGTTTTAAGAGGGGCTACACTTCAATTTAAGAACATACATTGTACATGCTTTTATATGTTATCTGTGTGTATAATAAATTGTTATAATAATAACATAAGCACACAGCGTATGATTTGTAACTATTGAAAGTAAACAGTAATAAAAAATGAAAGATCAAAGAAAACAGGCGTAACGAAATCAATACCCAATGGAAGCGTACTGGGGTGTATACTGTTTCTGATCTAAAAAAATTGTAAGTAAAGTAAAGTAAAAGTTTATTGCATCAAGTATATAGTTACTAGGGTACATAACTTAAAACATAATAAATGGTACATGACATTTTTGCTTTCTTAATTTAAGTTTTTTCATTCCACTGGTGCTTAAAATAGGAACCCGCTGGGGGCCCGTGATGATTTACCTAAGATAGTGGGCATTATACGCACTCTTATTTATTGCAGACGACATCTCCATAGTTCTTCATTGCCAGAATAATCCACGGTTAAACAATGTATTACATTCCAACATTTCAAAAATTACGTAGACTGGTTATCTGACCACAATTTAGAAATAAATTTCCAATAAAACAAATCAATTCGTGTCGAAAAAACGTAATAGAAAAATTAATTTTTACGTTCGTAACTAGAGGGCGCTAACGTTGGCGCGCTGAACAATTTATTAATAGTTTTCTTATTTATTCAAGTCTAATGACTACGGAACCGTATCATGGGCGAGACCGACACGCTCGTGGCCGAGTTTTCACAAATGAGTAAGTTATAGCCTGTAGGTGTAGGATCCCACTGCTGGGCAAAAGTTTCCTCTCACGAATAATGAAATCATATTAAACATTGTCCGATTTGGTTCATGGAGATTAGGCATGTAAACGTGCGATTCTGTATTAACACCACTCCATGGTCTTCGGTAGTCTGTGAGAGATAAAACAAAAATAATAGCATCACAGATTACCCAATTATTACTTATGTGTTTTACATATTTCAATCTATAAAACGGTGTGGTGTGATTGCCACATTCGTTGACTAAGAACAAGGTAAGATTATTTTAATCTCAATACCTGTACTTCTTAAATTATATTGCGATCTTAGCCTAGTTCTATTACATTTAAGAAATTTACTCGCTTTTTGTTGTCACCATGAATGACAGTTTTTCTGGAACATAAAATAATTTCAAAAATAAAATAAAAGAACCAATATATATATATTTTTTAAATTTAATTACTTACTTACTTACTATGCCAGCTCAGGGACCCGAGGTGGGTCTTGGCCTCCGACAACAAAACATGCCATTCATCTCTTTTCTGTGCCATCTCAGTCCAGTTGGGCAACTCCAGCTCCTCGAGATCCTTGGTGATCTGGTCTATCCAGCGATATCTCGGCCTTCCCACCGGGCGACGCCCAGAGGGTCGCCCCAGATACGCTCTCTTCACCGCACGATCTTCCCCCATCCGTTCTATGTGTCCGAGCCAGCGTAGTCGAGCAGATTTTCCTAGTATGTTAGGAGTGGAAACTAGGTCTTCTATTTCCATATTTTTCCTTATGCGCCAACTCCCATCTTCTTTCTTAGTCGGTCCTAAAATCTTCCGGAAGATTTAAAGTTAATGCATAAACGTAATAATTGTAAACACCGTGTTAGGACATGCTGGAAAACCTGATGTTGACGTAACGGACTTTAATGATACGTCAAACAGATAATACATATTTCAATGGGAAACGGAAAAATAGCAGTTATTTAAATCTTACACTGTCTTTCATCATTGCATTGTCATTTTTACCTAAATTTGTTCAGCCTTTTAAGCGTGATTGGATCAGAAAAATTATATAAATATATATTATTATTAACTAAACAATAATTTTTAGTTACAACCAATAAACTTTTATGTTAGTTTTATTTCACTTTGTACGTAATGTAATGCTAAGTTTCATTGATGTACGGTCTCTCTAAAAAACCGAAATAACATACGAATCCGCCACTCTTCTTTAAATATGACATAACAAAACGTATGGTAAGCTGTGGTGGTCCAGTGGCGAGTAACCTTGCCTGTCGTGCAGGAGGCGATGGTTCGATCCTCAAGCCGACTCGTACCAATGAGTTTTTTGGAATTTATGTACGATTTGTTACACCACTGGCTTTTCGGTGAAGGAAAACGTCGTGGGGAAACCGGCATGCTTCAATTTCGAGGCGTGTATTGTACCCACGTATTTGGTCCTTATACGTACGTCTAGTATGACCCCTTTCGACTGTTCCATTCACACTCGCTTTATATATTTCATACGTCAGTCTACTATCACTCATCCTTTCCACATGACCAAACCATCTTAGCATTCCCTTTTCATTTTATGATTTTCCACTATCATCATCATCAGCCTATCATCGTCCACTGCTGAACATAGGCCTCTCCCAAGGCGCGCCACAAAACTTTTCCACTTAAAGATTTTCCACTATAATATCTTCTTTCAATCCACATCTTTCTCTTATTACACTGTTTCGTATTCTGTCATTCAGAGTTATACCACACAGACTGCGCAAAGAACGCATTTCGACAGCATTTATACTAGATTCATTCCTCTTTTTCCATACCCAACATTCACTGCCATACATCAAAGTGGGTGCCAGCACACCGTTATGAAATGCCAATCGGTATTTTATACATAAACTATATTTTTTCCATTTCAGATCTTCAAAATGAATCTCTATCTCCTGCTAATAACATTGACAACAGTTAACGCAGGAGTCGTAACAGATATTGAACGCAATAGAGTCATTTTCGATGGCAAATACTATGACAAAGAAATATTAAAAAATTTAAGCGTTCCATACAATCTAGCTGTAGACTACAGTGCCAACATATTGTACTTCAGTTATCATAATGGTACGGACGGAAAATCAGCTCTTATTGATCTTAATACTAAAGTATTTAAAGATATTAATGATGTCCCGGGAGGATACACACAAGCCGTCGATCAGAATACCCACGACATTTACATAGGAGGGTACAATGGTATAAACAAATATGATCCTAAAAACCATAAATCCGAAGTATATTATGCAGAAAATGACAAATATATATCGAGAGTATTCTTCAAAGATGTTTTATATTTTTGTGAGTGGCCATCTTATTTCATGTACACTTACATCGATGGGAATATAGAGAAGATACACAATTTTGAAGATATTATATCTGCCCAATTCGTTATTGATGGTGAAGATGTAATGTTTTACTTTAATAAGACTGGATTTTATGGTCAAAAGAAAGGTAGCAAAGACGCAGTGTTATACAGCGATAAGGATGTTAAAGCGTCAACAGTTGACGTACATGGTAATGCATACATGTGCGATAAAGACGCTATTTATAAGATTGATAAAAAGAGTTCGTCTTTAGAGAAAAAGATGGATGTTTGTGAGTGTCATGGTTTAGCTTTCGATGGTAACGATAATGTGATATATTCGACTTCCGAGAGTTTAATTTATTTGAAGAATAACAAAGATAAGGCATGTTCGATATTTTCGCCACTCGTCGTGTTAATGTTAGGGCTGTCACACTTGGGGCTGTAATGTACACTGTGTTGCCAGCTTTCAGAGTGAAAAGCAGCAAATCACCAATTAAAAATAATACAAAAGTATGCTTTTTTATTTAACATAATCTCTACTACCTTAGCAAGAACATCTAAATCATGCATAATGCAAGAACGTCTTTTTGCACTGTACACTTGTTAACGCGTTCTATGCTCGTTTACTGCAGTAAACTGTAACTGTGTGTAACAGTACTGTGGTTCCAGAGACCCTACAGCTTGTACCCTGCTCCAAAAAGTTTTTATGTACGCATTGTTGATCCTGGTTTACAGAAGTTACAGTGGTGGGAATGTGCGGTGGGCCTGTGCCCGTTAAAAAAAAAGTACCTACGCTTTGCTTAACAGGATATCGACAATGAAGTTTAGTGTAATGACAATTTCAAGAATGACATTTTCACAATTCAGTCGCCTTTAGCTCTATCTACTGAGCGTCCTGACACTGCACTCTATTTTTCGCGCTCTGACAAAGGTGGTCAAAAGTATGTCATAGGAATGAGAGCGGCGGAACAGGTCTGAAGCAAGATGATGAAGATGAAAGAAAATTTAAATTAAAACCGAACACAACGGATTCTGAATTTTATATTTTATTTATCATGCGCGTGTCCGACACGCTCTTGGCCGGTTTTTTATTTACTCGAAGTCACGGGCAAAAGCCAAAGTTTCTAATGTACGTTTCCTTTGTATTATTTTATAGCGTAAATGTCCGTAGGTACCTAATTATAAAACATTTTTGACAGGTATTGTTATAATGAGCACATTCTCGTAGTGAGTGACCCTCACATGAAGTGGTACGTCAGAGAACTAAAGTGGTTGATAAAGATCAGAAAATTAGCAAGCTGAAGTGGCAATGGGCTGGTCATATCTGCCGAAGAACTGATAACCGATGCGGCCCGCTGGACAGACGACCTAATAAAGGTAGCGGGGAGCGACTGGACGAGGAAGGCCTGGGACAGAGTTTTGTGTCGCACGTTGGGAGAGGCCTATGTTCAGCAGTGGACAATGGCTGAGTGATGATGATGACATCTTGAAATAGATTTTTCGTAGCACATCTTCGTAGTCCCATAGCTTGCGTAGTAATGTGAAGTCTGCCAATCAGCATAAGTTATCCTTCTAAGAGGGTATATGTATGTCAGGTGTGAGTGTGAGGGTAGGGCCCAGCCTACCCTGCCGTGAGATACAAGGTGTTACAAAACTATAAATAAACATTTAAGGGGGTGGTTTAGACCATCAAACTCAGCAACTTTCACTATGGGACCAATATCGAAATCGCGAAAAAAATATGTTTTTGCTATAGGTACCTACTCTACAAATCGACTCGAGCTAAAATATGTATGGGTACAGATTTTTTTTTCGCGATTTCGATTTTGGTCCCATAGAGAAAGTTGTTCAGTTTGACGGTCTAAACAACCCCCTTAATAGTTTTAAAAAATTATTCTTACTTATGTAACACCCTGTATACACAACAATTATTTTTATTGCAAGAAAAAGTTCTAGGGTGTATTGGGGTAATTAAACTAAACAACTTTTCCTAAGGAACATGGGTCGAAAAACCAACCCTAACACCCTGTGGTATATGGTCCAGGATGCCTGTTTGTATGTTATGTCCAGGATACGATACGTGTGGAGGAAAATGACATGTTATTTGATGATAACATTATTTAACGGCAAAAAAAATTCATAAAATAACATAAATAACAACGAAATCAACAGATAGGTAATCTTTGTATTTCAAACATAACAAAGGAACATCGACGGATGGGTGCAGCCAGACCAATGTCTTAACAAGGGTCTTAACAAGGTTGATTTTTGTTGTTACACAAACTTCTTGAAAATTAAACATTTTGTATGTGTGAAAAAAAAAAAAAAAATATGTAAAATTGACTCTGAAGTAGGAATCATCATCATATCGTATGGCGTTTTTGTCTTCCTGCTTGGATCCGAGGGGGGGTTAAATTTCGAGGTCGAGATGTTTCAGCCAGTCTTCCGCTGCCGGGGTTCGCATGGTCGTCGCATAGACGAATTTCTGGGATCTGGTGTCTGGCATGTCGCTGGTATAAAGGTTGAATAGGAGTGGCGCTAAAACCGACCCCTGCGGAAGCCCGTTTTTGAGCAGCCTATAACGGCTACATTTATCACCAAGGAAAACTCTGACGCAGCGTGGACCAAGCAAAGTCTTAATGAGGCGGAGCGTTCTACGGCAAAGGATGTAGGAATGTAGTTTGTATAATTAAAAAACTTTAATAAAATCCTTTTAGTTATTATAATGGCGACGGGCTCACCCCCTGTCACACTGGACAGTTCTGAGGTTTCAGAATATCTCTGACTACCCCCTCGGGGAATATAGTCGTGAGCATATGCTATGTAGTTATTATAATTACATTGAAATAAGACCAAAAGTAACTGAGTTTCGAGACTATCTATTATTTAAAAAAACGGGTCGTCAAGTGAGATAACCTCATAACAGATGGACAGAGAGAACTGTAGAGTAGCCATTTATTGTTATAATAATGAACAAACAGTAAATTGTGAGAACTTGGGTTCTCACCAATCCCCGCTACCCAATCCGCCGCGTAGCCTCAGCAACGCCCTATGCCGAGGTCCGTACCCCTCTGGGTGCCCCTAGGTCGGTTGCTTAAGTTCAATCACTTGGATCGGTAGACCCTTCGTGGTCCTTCCAATAGTCCGCAGTAAAAAGCAGTAACTAATTATGTAGGTGGCTACAGTGGAGATAAATGAATAGATCGAAACTTGCAAATTATAATATATTGGAAAAAAGTCTTTACATAATTTTCTTAATTTTAAAATAAATCTAATTCACGTCCGAAGTTAGGTACGCGATATGGAATAATCAATCATATCGAAATGCAATAAAACGGAAGCCGGCGGCGCGTCGGCGAATGTCACAAAGCGCATCAAGTTACCGATGAATCGGCAGCTCGTGGGGCCGTCGCAGGTGGCGTGTTCTATGATGTGTTGATATAGGTATGGAGGATGCATAACATCTCCCTCCCGAAGATGAGCGATTATTTGGCAATGTTTAATGCAAATATCGCGGCTCGTTTCTCTTCTGAGCTTAAATTTGATAATTGAATATCACTTTGTGTTGATGATTCACATTTATTTTGTACATCATAAGCGGATTTTCTTCGTCGAATAAAGTATGTTGCGGCGAGTACAGCTGCACCAAGTAATGCAATTATATATAGCGGAATTGTTGTATGGTAAACTGATAAGTCTATTGTCTCCGTTTCAATCGAGTGTTCCATATTTACTTGTTTTTGAATGTTGTGTAAGTTATTAAGTTCGATTGAAGTCAAATTGAATGTAGGTTGAGAACGCTTCTTGGTAGGTATTGGCCATGTGATATTCATTAATTCAATAGGTGATCCTCGTATCTTATCTTCAGTATTTACTATGGTAAACTCCGGTGCCTTAATTTTGCAGTTGTGCGGGATGCGAGCAAGATAGCTTCCTTGTAGCAACTTGTGTTGTTCCTGGCTGCATATGAGTTGAACTTTAGTAGGTTTTGGAAATGACAATATGTAGTTTTGACTATCAAGCTCCGTCAGAGCCTCCTTAGACAGAAAGATAGGCGTGGGTTTACACGTTTCATCGATCTCCTGTAAGTATATTAGTTTATGAATGCAATCGCGTTGAGTTCGAAATTGATGTCCGATCTTCTGCTCACACAAGTACCATGCATTAACCTTCGGGCATTCAGCCTCTATGTAAACATACTTCTGGGAGTTGGTTGCTATATATGGATAGGTAGGAAGGATTATTTCATTATTCTGATTGGGTGTCGGGCATAATCTATAAAGATCAAAGGAACTTGTAAAAATTATAGGAAATTTTAGAACAATAATTACTCTTTTATCTACAAAATAGGTTCCTAAGCTAATAATATCAAAATAGTACCTAATGTCTAAACTAATGATCTCGTCGATGTTATAAAAAGTTTTTAATTTCGTTATCAAGCCTTTTAACTGTTCTATGGACAAAACCGAGTGATGCATAGATTTAGTTCGGCTGAACGCTAAAACATTCTCAAGTCTGTATATTTCGCTATTTAATCCTTGTACATTTTCGCCTAAAATGACGAAAAATTGTGCAAGATGAGCGTATTTTATGGTTCGCTCGTTATCAGTTTCCGTCGTATTAATGACGGACGCAAGAGCTTTTTCTAATTTTCTCTGGTTACTTTTGAGGTCACTTAATATTTGACCTTGCTGAATGGTCATTTCCTTATACAACGTTATGTGTTTTGTAAAGGTCTCAGAAATACTTTTGTCGTTTCTATTTAAAACCTGGAGAGCGTTTTCAAATCGAACAGCATCGTTATGGTCAAGGTTGCCTGTAATATCTTTAATTAAAGTGCCTAAGGGATCGAATATACCTCTTTTGATACGGGAGGGTAAAAATGAATCAATTTGGGCCATAAGTTTATCTATCTTACTGTAAAGATGTTTGACTTGATACTTAAAAAACATAAGGTCGTTAGCCGAAATTTTACTAACGACATCAGATAATTGCGATTTTAAAGTAAAGATGTGGTCTCGAATGTTATCAATATCAATATCTTGAAGGAATGTGTGGTAATGGGATATGATCTTGGTTGTTCCTAATTTAAAGGGTAAAATGCCAGGTCCACTGCTGAGGTTGTCGAGACGTATCTCTTGCGCTCGGGCCATATTTGTCAAGGTCAGAAAGTACCTGTAACAATTTAGTTATTTTGTTTTTTAAGTGGTCGTTTTAGTCTAATTTTTGCAACAGGACCCCGATTTTTAGAAGTGTAGATATGTATTGGTAAATTGCTGATCACTTTATCAGAAGTAAAGCGAGGAGCTGTCTTTTGCCGAGCTGCGGCAGGGTTCCTGATATAAATTTCTTGGTTCTCTACATATTCTATATTAGGTTCTCGGTTTTCATTAAGTCGAGTCATAATTTTTTCACGGTCAGCGAGCGAAGAATCGTGTATGAGTTGATAGACAGTTTCCATTCTATTACGATGATCATGTGTATATTTTTGCATCAGTCTTTCTGTTAGTTTTAAATCAACGGGATCTCTCGGATCAAAATGTCCTGATATGACGTCAAAAGGTCTACATTTTGTTAAACTGTGCACTGAGCTATTATAAGCAATCAGTGCATAGGGGATTAAATCTTTGGCGGTTTCATTTTTACATTTTAATTTTAATAATCGCAAATGTTCTAATAGTGTACAATGGAAACGCTCTATCATTCCATTTTGATTCGGGGCGTGCGACATTATGGTTTTATGTTGCACACTATGTAAACTTAGGTATTCTTTTACAACTTGGTTTACAAATTCTGTTCCTTGGTCTGTAATTAATACTAAAGGAAGTCCATGATGTGTGCTAAATTTTAAAAGGGATTTGACTATACTGGGAGCAGTACAATCAGGTATATGGTAGGCCTGGGCATATTTGGAAAATGAATCTATTATAGTGAAATACTTTTCTTGTTCGATCGATAATACATCTGCATGCATTATCTCAAACGGTTTAAAAGGCGGGGGCACGATACTAAACTCGGGACGTACTGGGTTTCGGTCGTATTTTGCTAAACTGCACGTGCTACACTGACTGATGTATCTAGTTATACTATCTCTCATTTTCGGCCAGAAATAGCTCTGTGATAACGACATAAAAGTTTCATTAATGCCGCGGTGATTGGTTTTGCCTACATGGTACTTTCTTATGATAGATTGTTGCTCTAGGTGTACGGTTACATTTTCTACTTCTCGTTTTACTAAAATTATATTCATAGCAGAGTTACAAAAGGTGCGTTGGATAATTGGTACAACACTATACATTTTTTCTATAGGTTGAATTAAGAGAGCAGTACGAGTTTTGGGGTCGATATAATTTTTAATTGCCTGTACTACACCTTTTTCTAGGTTACTTTCGAAAATGTCAACAGAGGTTTTTATGTAGGTTTCGAAAGGTTTCGTGATAGTCGGTCTAGTTCGGGGTGGGTGCGAAGATATATTAATTTTGATCTGTTTTCTAAACTTGTTCAAGGGATCTTCGCTTATCGGAATCTCTAATATTGGATTTTCAGCGCTTGTGTGGGCGGTCAGAGTGGATGAAGAGCTGTGTATGGGATTTCCGGTGTTTGCTGATAGGGTAGAAGAGGAAGAGCTTCGGCTTATGATTTCTGATGAATTAACAATCATAGAGATTTGTTCATTATTTAATTCGATGCGAGACAGGGCATCTGCATTAGTGTTAGATTTTCCTTTTCTATAAATTATGGTAAAATTGTATTCTGCTAATTTTAAACGCCATCTGGTTAGTCGGGAATGGGGTTCCTTCAAGTTCATAAGCCATTGTAAGGGCTTGTGGTCTGTGATAATTTTAAATTTGCGACCAAACAGGTAGGGCCTGAAATACTTCGTGGCCCAGACGATTTCCAAAAGTTCTTTCTCGATTGTTGAATAGTTTATCTCACTGTCATTAAGCGTCCTAGATGCGTAAGCTATTGGGCGGTCAGCGCCAACGGAACCTTGAGATAAAACTGCACCTAAAGCGAAGTTTGAGGCATCTGTCGTAAGTATAAAGTCTTTTGTAAAGTCAGGATAGGCTAGGATGGGGTCGTTGGTCAAAAGAGTCTTACAGTGTTCGAAACATGTGACGTAATCGTGATTAATGTTAATTTTAGCGCCTTTTTTTAGACAGCAAGTCAAAGGTTTCGTAATTTTAGCAAAGTTAGGTATGAATCGACGGTAATATCCTAGTAGTCCAAGAAAACCTTTGATCTGTTTAGTAGTTTTTGGCATAGGATGTTTTAAAATTGCCTTAATCTTGTCTATGTTGGGTTTTACACCGTCTGGAGTGATGATGTGACCTAAATATGGAGTTTCATGTTTCAAAAATTCAGATTTGTTTATCTGAATTTTGAAATTTGTTTCTCGGAGTCTCTGGAATATTTTTCTCAAATTAACAATGTGTTCCTGAAGGGAAGTCGAAAATACTAATATATCATCTAAATATACTACGCAAATGCTGTTTTGAAGGTCTTGTAGTATATTGTCCATGACTCTTTGGAATGTAGATGGGGAGTTTTTGAGTCCCATGGGCATGCGAAGGAATTCATAATGTCCTCGCTCAACATTAAAGCCTGTTTTATGAATATCCTGACAATCCATTTCCACCTGGTAGAAGCCACTGGCGAGATCCAGGGTACTGAAATATTGACATTTTCCCAGCTTATCTAGAATGTCGACTATATTTGGGATAGGATATTTGTCATCGATGGTTTTGTCATTTAATTTACGAAAGTCCACTACTAGTCTCCATTTTGTCTTACCCGAAGCGTCGGTCTTTTTTGGAACGACCCAGATTGGAGCACTCCAGGCTGAGGTCGAGGGTCGAATAATCCCTTGAAGTAACATTTTTTGAATTTGAGACTGGACTTCTTCTCTGTGTACATGAGGATAACGATAAGTCTTGCTGTGAACCGGAATTTCATCGGTAGTATTAATTTTGTGTTTGATTTGATTTGTGAAAGTCAATTGTTCTCCTTCTACATAAAATATGTCTGAGTATTCGGTGCACAAATTAATTAAATTACATTTTTCCTCCTCGTTCAAATGCTGAGTACGTAAACGTGACACCACGTCTCGTGTTCGGTCGTCATGGCCTTTAAATTGTGCAGTTTGTTCGTTAAAAATATTTGCATGAATTGGTTCTGATAATGAAAAAATTAAGTCATTTTGGGTAGGGTTAAAAACTTCTAAATAGGCAAAATTTTCGTGTGACATTGAAACACATTCACTTATCATACAATCGCAAATTATCTGCTCGTTGATGTAAATCTCACCTTCACAAATTGTGGTCGGTACTTTAATTAATTTGGAGGAATTTGCAGGAATTATTTCTTCAAATAAATTTTCTTTGCCAGATACGTACATATGGATAGGATTATTAGCCAACTGTGTACTAAATAATCGCTTTCCTAAGTCGATTTTTGCTTGCCATTGCTCTAATAGATCGCAACCTATGAGCCCATCGAAATATTCGTGAAATTTATAGATAAATAATTTTATCGGGGACTGATCTAGGAACTCTGAAAAACAGGGGATCGTAATTGAATAATGATTCATAGTGGATGCGTGAATGTTAGTTACGATGAAAGGGTCATAGTCAAGAACTGCGTCTGGGAAGTATTTAGCTACGGCTTGGGGGCTTATAAATGATTGGTTAGCGCCAGTATCTATTAAAAACTTGAGGGGTGGGTTATGTATCTGTATAAAAGGAAGTTGTCGCTTATTTTGAATATTTAACTCTATTCGGGGGCACTGTTCTCCAAAGCAAGTGGAAAATTTGATTCGCTATTCTGGCTTACGTCATTCTCAGCTGATTGATAATCCTGTTCATAAGGGTACGTTTCTTGAGGCTGATTATCATACTCGAAGTAATTTTCGAAAATGTTTTCGTTTTGAAAACAGTTATAGGGATCATACATTTCATTCATGTTCATTTCTCGAGGTCTATAATAGCTACTCTGGGGTGGGTTACTAAAGTTTCGCCAGTTAGGCCTAGTCGGCGGCAGTGATCGCGCTACGGGGTGGGTGACGCCACTCATGGGTTGGGGCGCGTTATAACTCATCTGTTGGTGAGGTGTCTGCTGTCTGGGTGGGATTCTGAATCCAGTAGACATGTTGGATGAAGGGAGGGCTCTAAAAATTTTCTGAGTGCGTGAAGGACCTCGATAGATAGGCTGCATTTGAGGTACATGAGGCATGTTTCTATAAATTGGTATAAAGGGCGGGTTCGTCGATGGCGGAGTAGCATTTCTTCCGAAAAAGTTATTATTTTGTGGTCTAGAAGAAGTGGGCACAAAGGGCATATTTCTAGAGCTACTTGGCTTATTTTTGTTCTGCAAATAGATCACATTCAATTCGTCCTGAGCGTACTGGAGGGCATCTTCTAATGTAGCAGGTAAAATTGTGTCTGATTAAACTAAACAGAAAGGAAAGGAATAAGACAGGAAATAGCAACCAATAGGGTATGAGTACTTACAAAAAAATCTGCATGTCTTCGATTACTGGAGCCTTGTTCTATCGATTTCTTGATAGGGTTCCTCTTTTTCTCCGGATAGCCAGCCGTTCGTAGGTAAATGGTTGTAGATAAGCCGATGACACGACGATCAGTAGCTGATATCGAAGTTAGATAGTTCTTTAGCACTGACTCTACAACTCCAGTGACTGCGCCAATTATGTAGGTGGCTACAGTGGAGATAAATGAATAGATCGAAACTTGCAAATTATAATATATTGGAAAAAAGTCTTTACATAATTTTCTTAATTTTAAAATAAATCTAATTCACGTCCGAAGTTAGGTACGCGATATGGAATAATCAATCATATCGAAATGCAATAAAACGGAAGCCGGCGGCGCGTCGGCGAATGTCACAAAGCGCATCAAGTTACCGATGAATCGGCAGCTCGTGGGGCCGTCGCAGGTGGCGTGTTCTATGATGTGTTGATATAGGTATGGAGGATGCATAACAAACTGCTCCCTGAGCAATGCTGTATTAGTCATTTAAAAAAAAATATATCCAAGTAGTATTCATTTGAAACGTAGCTGCTATAGAACCTTGTCACTTCAAACTATTATTACATTTGTTTAATAGAAAGTTAACGAACATGTGATTGTTAGAAGGTTCTAAGAGGGGCTACTCTTTAATTAAGAATAAAAGCACACAACGTATGATTGTAACTATTAAATGTAAACAGTAGTAAAAAGATCAAAGAAAACAGGCGTAACGAAATCAATAACCCAAGGTAGCGTGCTGGGTTGTATATTGTTTCTGATCTATAATAAACGATTTACCAAAGATAGTGGGCATTCCATGCACTCTTATTACAGACGACATCTCCTTAGTTCTTCCTTGCCAGAATAATCCACGGTTAAATAATTTGTTACATTAGAACATTTCAAAAATTACGTAGACTGGTTATCTGACCACAATTTAGAAATAAATTTCAATAAAACAAACTAATGCTGTATCACAAACCATATCAGAAAGTTTGTAACTAGAGGGCGCTAACGTTGGCGCGCTGAAATTTTAGAAGTAAGAAAAACTATTTTATTAATAGTTTTCCTACCTAATCGAGTCTAATGACTACGGAACCCTATCATGGGCGAGTCCGACACGCTTTTGGCCAAGTTTTCACAAATATGTAAGTTACAGCATGTAGGATCCCACTGCTGGGCAAAGGCTGCTGCACAAATAATGAAATAATTTTAAATAAGGTATTAGGCATGTGAACCTGTGATTCTGTATTAACACCACTCCATGGATTTCTGTAGTCTGTGAGAGATAAAAAAATATAAATCTATAAAACGCTGTGGTGTGGTGTGATTGCGATTCTTTGATTTAGACTTGGAACACGGTAAGAATATTTTTATTTCAGTACTTAAATTATATTGCGATGTCAGCATAGCCCTTAATATAAGATATTAAATAACGTTTTGTTGTCACCTTAACGTTGACAGTCTTTCTGGAACATAATATAATTTAAAAAATAAAATATATAAACGAAAGTTTATACAAATCAAATAGCTACTAAAAATTTTAAACAAAGATTAATAAAAGTATCAATTTTATACACCGTTTTAGGACATGCTGGGCAACGGGTCTGACGTAGGGTAGGATACTTATTTATTTACTTTATAGAAAAAAAAATTTTTTTTCATTGTGAAACGGGAGACCAGTTATTTTAATCTTATACTGTCTTTCATTATTGCATTGTCCTTTCATATAAATTGATTTAGCCTTTTAAGCGTGATTGGGTCAGAACAAAAATAATAACATAAAAAATCTAACCTTCGCCGCAAACTTTCACATTAATAATACTTTAATTCTTTATTGTGCACACAGAGTAAATACCTAAGTAGGTACACACGGCGACACATCAAGCTACGCAAAACCAAAATAAGCTGGCCGCGCTATAACGTCGCGCGGCCAGCTTATGTGTGTATTACTACATTATATTTACAAAAAAAAATGTTATGTCATTTTACCATTACGTTTCGTCATCCTCTTCCTATTGTAGGTATGAATCCTTAAGTGGGAGTTACAAGTCATGATAAAATTTGACACACGTAATCTTGTGACATACCTACCAAATGCAAAAATTCCACATTTATAAAAGTGTGAATTCAAAAGTGAAAATTACGAAAAAGCAGTAGCAAAATGCAACTGTGACAGCTATTTTCATCGAATATCACCTATATAGGTATTATTTTCACCTTTAAGAGGCTCTCCATAGGTAAACGCAGGGCCGCCGGGGATATATTTTGTAGGTTTTTAGAAGCTTTCTTCTCGTTATTTGAAACACATACAAATTATTGAAAAGTGTAGCAATGATCTTCAACATCTCGGCTTTATTTGCTATAGATCATATTTCTTATTTTTCGATTAAAAACATATGAAACCTGTGTTCAAAGGAAAGCCTAAATATCGGAAAAAATCTGAATTATGGGCATAGCTACTTTTTAAGTTGAAGTCACTTTTACTTGAGACACACACCTTTAAGATCTATAATTGCTATAAAGCAATTTTTTTTAAGACCAATATTTAATGAGTTAATTGTTAAATTTGGTGCGAATTCTTATGATTTTAGAATGTGATTTCCTTGGATTAGAAGGCACCGCAGTGACATAATCAAGGACAAGCCAGTCAAAAATAGGTATACCTACGAAAATGACGTAGTTTAGTAGATGTGAGGCGGCTCTGAAAGAGTCAAGGTCGTTCGGAAACCTCTTAAAGAACGACTTCGGTTTGATTGAACTGACTTCTGCCAATATCATAAAATTGTAAGGTTATTGGCAAAATTCGTTTAAATAGAGAAACCATGAATGTATGAAGATTGAGTGGACTATCTAATGAGTAACATAATGAGGTCCACACACGTAATTCAAAGTTTATTATAAGGAGAATTATCTTACCTCAAACTGTAGAGGTTACAACCTTTTTTGATAGTTTATTTCTCTCTACACGCAACGCTAAGTTTCATTGATGTACGGTCCCTCTAAGAGACCAAAATAATACACGAACCCGAAACTCCTCTTTATAAGTAAATATGTCATGACAAAAAAACTATGGTATTTTAAATAAATTTCATTTTATCTATTTCAGATCTTCAAAATGAATCTCTATCTCCTACTAGTAACGTTGGCAATCGTTAACGCAGTAGTCGTACCAGATACTGAATGTGATGGAGTTATCTTCGGTGGCAAATACTATGACAAAGAAATATTAAAAACCAATTTAAGCCATCCACTAAACCTAGCTGTAGATTTCAATGTCAACATAATGTACTTTAGTTATTTTAATGATATAAGCGTCAATTCAGCTCTTATTGATCTTAACACTAAAGTATTTAAAGATATCAATGATGTCTTAGAAGGATACTCACTAGCCATCGATCAGAATACCCACGACATTTATATAGGAGGGAAAAATGGTATATACAAATATGATCCTAAAAATCACAAGTCCGAATTATATGCAGCAAAAGGCAATATATGGAGACTATTCTTCAAAGATGTTTTGTATTTTTCCGACAATTCATATGGGTTCACGTATACTTACATCGATGGGAATATAGAGAAGATCAAAGATTTGGAAGATATTGAAACTATTCGATTCGTTATTGATGGTGAAGATGTAATGTTTTACACTAATGATACTGGATTTTATGGTCAAAAGAAAGGTAGCAAACACGCAGTAATGTACAGCAATAATACGTATATTCGTGCGTTAGCAGTCGACGTTAGTGGAAACGCATACATGTGTGATGAAAAGTCTATATATAAGATAGATAAAAAGAGTTTGTCTTTAGAGAAAAAGATGGATGTTGATGACTGTAGTAATTTAGCTTTCGATAGTAATGATAATGTGATATATTCTACTTCCGACAGTTTAATTTATTTGAAGAAAAAACAACAAACAAACAACAAAGATAAGACATGTTCGATATTTTCGCCATTCGTCGTATTAATGTTAGGGCTGTCACACTTGGGGCTATAATGTACACTATGTTGCCAGCTTTCAGAGTGAAAAGCTGCAAATTTCCAATTAAAATAGTCAAAAAAGTTAATGGTTTTTATTTAATATAATCTTCACTGCCTTTGCAAGAACGACTTTTTTGCACTGCAAACTTATTAACGCATTCTATGCTTGTTTACTGCACTGTGGTTCCACAGACCCTTCGGCTTGATACCCTGCTCCAAAAAGTGTTTTAGGGTTGAACTACACATGGCCGCACGCGATCGCCCTTTTCCGTCGTTCCATCCTTTTCTGTCACTTAGGAACGTCATTTGCTAGAGCATATAAGATAGACGGATCGCGATGGAGCGACGGAAAAGGGCGATCGCGTGCGGCCATGTGTAGTTCAACCCTTAGTACGCTTTGCTTGACAGGATATAAAAGGTGTTACAAAAATACATATAAACCTTTAAGGGGGTGGTGTAGACCATCAAACTGAACATCTTTCACTATGGGACAAATTTTCATTGACTTTAATTGGTTAGTATTGAAAATATCACCATAGTACGTTTGTATGGAGCGCGCTCCGAATAATATACCCTAAACATCGAGGTATCTGACACTGCACTGTGGTTTCGCGCTCTAACAAAGGTGGTCAAAAGTATGCAACGGGATTGGTAAGGAACAGGTCTGAAGCAACTGAAAGAAAATTTAAATTAAAACCAAACACAACGGATTCTGAATTTTATTTTTTATTTATCATGAGTGTCCGACACGTTCTTGGCCGGTTTTTCAATTTACTCGAAGTCACGGGCAAAAGCCATAGTTTCCAATATACGTTTCCTTTGGATTATGTTATAGAGTAAAGGCCTCCGCACATTGCAGCGATATTATCGCGCAATTTTATCGAGCGATATTATCGACAGCGATATCGCGACACCTTACACACTGCAGCGATTCCGCGATTCGCGTCACGCATGCGCACACCACTGAATGTAGTCGAAAGAGATTGCGTCAGGTTGCGATAATATCGCGGCAGTGTGTGGGATCGAGCGCGTCCTCATACAAAAAGTACTGAGAACATTTATCGCAAAATCGCTGAAGTGGCAATGGGCTGGACTTATCTGCCGAAGAACTGACAACTGATGTGGAGTTATAGAGTGGACACCACGAACTGGCAGGCGTAGTGTGGGACGCCCTGCTGCCTCTGTACAGACGACCTAATAAAGGTAGCGGGGAGCGACTGGACAGCGTTTTGTGGCGCGCCTTGGGAGAGGCCTATTTTCAGCAGTGGATAATGGCTGAGTGATGATGATGACATTCTGGTTGTAGAATTTTCGTAGCACATGTTCGTAGTCCCGTAGCGTGCGTAGTAATGTGAAGTTTTGACTCTAGCTTAGAATTTACGTATTCCAGAATAGTCTGTAATCTAAACTAAAACTAACTGGCGTATAAATAAGATACCTTCTAAATTAAAACTGCAAAGATAAGACGATCTAGAAATATTGTCTATGTTGCAGTCAAAAGGCAACGTGTAAACTTTTCACGAAATTACTGTTCTTTTGCTGAAGCACAACCCCGTAATAAAACTGAGTTCACGACCTTCGAGGAAAAGTCAGAGCCAGTATGATGGACCGTGCGTACAACACATGCCTCGAAATTGAAGCATGCAGGTTTCCTCACGATGTTTTCCTTCACCGAAAAGCCAGTAGTGTTACAAATCGTACATAAATTCCGAAAAACTCATTGGTAGTCAGCCTGGACGGGGATCGAACCATCATCTCCTGCACAGCAGGCAAGGTTACTCGCCACTGGACCACCACGGCTTCACAGCAGGTGGTGATGAATAATAATTTCTAACTTTTCTTAAATGACCAAAGTATAAAACTTGTACCGTAACATGAACACTACGAAACTCGACCAAACATAGCAAAGACTGGTACGAGGGCTATTTAGATAAACCAGAGATAAAACCCGACCAAATTGATGTGTCTATTAGGATTTGCGCGGCCGTACTCGATACGGGTTATACTAGATTTATTAGAGTTTCAGCTGTTTACTTTATCTTTTATTTATTTATTTATTTATTTATTGACGAAACCAACAGCATTACAGTGGGTAATATAAAAATAACAATTTTTGTAGGTAGTATAGCCAATTACAGGTTTCCTTATGTTAACATAGTTATAATATTTTGTTATTATAGTAATCTAAACACTAAAACTACTCACTTTAGCAATGAAATGTGTCATAACATAATCAACATACAGAACACGGAAAAAATTGAATATTTATAACACGAAAATTTCAATACAGCATACACATCCCACATCCTCTGCAACACACCACATAAAGGAAACTCCTTGTGATTTTGAACACGTTGTGGTTTATTTATTGCTTGGTTGACGTCATTTTTGTGCAATAATGTTGTAAGTGAATAAGAATAAATCATTGACTTCTACTGGACGAAGGGTCCGCGCTCAAAAGTGCTCGAAACAAAAGAGACTTACAACGTAGAGAGAGACCTAACTACGCGACATCCCACCGATCCCCACTACCCCTACGACGTAGGCCGCGTAGTCCAAGCAACGTCCATTGCCGAGGACCGTACCCATTCTGGGTGCCCCTTGGGCAGGTTGCTTAATCTCATGCATTTTGCTCGGTAGACCCTTCGAGGTCCCGCCAATAGTCCGCAGTAAAAAGCAGTAACTGCTCCCTGCGTAATGGCGTATTAGTCACCCAAAAAAATTACGCGACAGTCTTTGTTTGAACGGTCTACGACGCGCACGCGAGCGCGCGCGGTGCGCCTTGGCGCGATGGGGTAAAAACTACGAAAGTAAAATGTAAAAGAATTTCAGCATTTTCAATTATTATATTACTATACACGTACTTCCCTAAGAAACCTTTAGGAAATTAGTAAGTTATAGCCTGTAGAATCCCACTGCAGGGCAAAGGCCTCCTCTCACGAATAAGGGTGAGAGGGAGCAGGTCATACTACACAACGCGGGCCCAGTGCGTGTTGGTGGAGGCAAGTTAGTGGTCAACTTGCTGTCAGAGAATTTTTAGGAATTTTTAAGCCGCCTTTATAGGCCTCTGACCTGGCTTAACGAATAGTTACAACGCCATCTGACGGAACTATCCGAGACCAACTGCTTAACGTGCCTTCCGAAGCCGAAATTAACAAAACATCATACTAAAATACTAAATGCAGGCTGATCGAGCATTTGAATGAAAAGTTGAATTTTTTTCTGCTTATTTCCTGTAGATTTCTCAAGGAAAGTTGTTTAGTAGGTATCATGGGTACAATCATCCCTTAACGTAATGCAACTATTTACCCTCTGATACAGGGTGAAATTCATATCAGTAGCCTCCTTTTATACCATCGTATTGAACAACTTTTACTATGGGAGCAAACCGAGCGGAGCAAAAAAAATTTACCTGTTCCATACTAAACTGCAATGCCTACTCGACTCAAATGTATGTAACAGCTGGTTCTCTTTTTGCTCCGGTAGACTTTACATACGCATCAGAATATCTTCTTCAGCGTATGCAGGTTTCCCCACGATGTTTTCCATCACCGTTTGAGAGCAGTCGGTATTACGTACATAAGTTAGAAAAACTAATTGGTAGGTACATGGCATGTCGTCCGTGCGGGTTCGAACCCAGACCCTTATGATTGAGTGTCCATACCTTAAACAATATAACTAGGGACCAGGCTTGCGGTAGCATTTTCCCTCTGCGTGCCTCTGCCACGTTACAAGATCAATTTGATCATGTGCATACAATTTTATACATAATCACAAAACGACGGTACTACTGGTGAAACGTGGATGTTCTGAGGTTTCAGAATATCTCTGACCCCTCGGGGAATATAGTCGTGAGCATATGCTTATGTTATCACAAAACGAGACAGCCTATAATTGTGGAACAATAACTTCAAACTCGTAGCGTTCGGGGTTCTCAGGAGACTATTTTTAACAATCATAATTAGAATCTAAACTAATAATGGAATAAAATTCAAATTTGCGGATCTCGTGCTACCGCAAAAAGGGGCAGAAAAATTTGATATTAGAATTACACGCGTAACTCATCCATGGTTACATTGTCTAAGACTGGAGCGCAAATACCCTGCTAGGATCTTAGATCAAAATAAAATGCTAGGACATCATGAAACATGTCAAACGTTATGCTACAAAACTTTCATATTTAGCACCCTAATCCCAATACCTAACCCATCCCTCCACATATCAAGTCCACTCGCTGAACCCTAAGGCCAAAGAGATAAGAACGAAAACATCTTGATTAATGGGACCAAGTATTTTGTACAAATATCTAGAATGAAAGTCACTTAACATATTCCTTAATACTAAAGTATTGAGGTTGAAAATGCCTTAATACAAGGGACGTCGAGAAAATTTAGAGTAGCAAAAGGTTATCTTGCGGTAAACGTGGGTCAAAGCCGACCTTTAAATATGTCCTAGGTTTTAGTTTATAGAGGTAGGAACTTCAGTACTATATGACCATTAGTACTAGACAGTTTGGGATATAAAAGAATGAGTATAGGTCGCCAAAATTGGCTTTTTTTAACCTACGTCCTAATTTGATCGGTTGCAAGTATAGACAGTTGCATAACTTTAAACATTTTATAAGGCGATTTTTTCAGGTTATCCGAATGCAAGCGTCTCTTTCTTACAAGCTTAAATTATAAATTTGTATTTAGGCATCCGGCTTCAATTGATAGCAGGATCGCAAAAACCGTATTTTTAACCCCCGACGCAAAAAGAGGGGTGTTATAAGTTTGACGCCTATGTCGGTCTGTCTGTTTGTCTGTCGGTCTGTCCTGTGGCATCGTAGAGCCCAAACGGGTGGACCGATTTCGATGCGTTTTTTTTTCCTCAATGTTTTTAAGCTCCAAATTCTGCTAATTTGTTTAGAAAGATTTAATGTATTAAGTCAAGTATAAAAATAAAAAGTTTAAAATCAGCAGTATATTCATAATATTGAAAAAAAAGGGGTAGCATTTGGATATTTTTTATCGAATCAAATTCATTAGTCGCATTCGGTTACAACATCTAATGAATTTGACTTTTCTAAGATTCTTAAAAGTAAGATCAAAGTAAGACATTATTATGTTTTTTTCAGAATTTTTAACACTATTTTCTATGTCTCATATGGTTTTAAAAAAATCTAAAACGCGGATGACCTAGCCCAATTTAAACATTCCCCAAGGAAACTATTGGAAATTACCCTTAGAGCATAAATGCTCTAAGGAAATTACCCCATTTGCGCCGAGGCCTACGACATAGTAGTTCGTCTGTACCTATGTTTATATTTGCCTGAATATTGTCGATTTCGTTTAGACTTAAACATGTCAATACTGAATATAGGACAAGAAGGGTCTGGTGGAATATTAGTCGTCCAGGGTCATAATAGGATTCGAAGGGAAATGTTTAAGGCTTCCGCACATTGCAGCGATATTATCGAGCGATATTATCGACAGCGATATCGCGACACCTTACACACTGCAGCGATTCCGCGATTCGCGTCACGCATGCGCACACCACTGAATGTAGTCGAAAGGGATTGCGTCAGGTTGCGATAATATCGCGGCAGTGTGTGGGATCGAGCGCGTCCCCATACAAAATGTACTGAGAAGAATTATCGCAAAATCGCAGCGATATTATCGCTCGATAATATCGCGGCAGTGTGTAGGATCGAGCGCGTCCCCATACAAAATGTACTGAGAACAATTATCGCAAAATCGCAGAGATAATATCGCTGCAATGAGCGGAGGCCTTTATCTGACGGGTTGGATTACAATGTAAAGGAAGTTTCCGAATAATCTAGGGTTTTTTATTTTGACAAACACATTTGTAGTTTTACCGTTCGATAAGCGATAATCGATACTATATCGATTTTCTACCGACAGCAGCGCCCGCGGCATGATACATCGATAAACGTTTTATCGCGCCTGCTAACTCGTTCGTTCGTGCGCAAAAAGAAAGGGAGCTAGGGCGCGATAGCGTTTTATCGCGCGATCATGCCGCGGGCGCAGGCCCTGTACCTGGACCTTTGATTCATAATTCATTTAGCTCCACTTGCGCCAACCACGGGTTAGCAATTAACTCCGGATAAAATAGCTCTTTCAGTTGTTTTTCTATACAAAAAATCATGGGTTACCAACTTAACCTAGAGTTTATAGCTAGCCCAGGTTGGCGCAAGTGGGGCTTATTGCATCATATGGTAAATTACATAAAGGTGGTATATCTTCTTAACTATTATAAAACCGTAAAACCATAAGGAACAAAAAAGTAGCGGTTCACTTCATAGAAATTCAAATGACACTCGATAGCGCGATTTAAATGACGTGCAGCGCCATCTATTGACAAAATAGTGTGTTTGTTTGTTTGTTCGCGCATCACGCAAAAACTACTGAACCGATTTAGATGAAACTTTTTTTGTTTGATAGGTTATGATCTGACTTAAAATCTTGTATATAATTTGTGCGGACGAAGTCGCGGGAAAACACTAGTAGTACATAAAGGTGGTATATATTACCAATATAATTATTCATAGCATATATATCATGCTATGAATATTACCAATATAATTATGATCGTTTTGGTCTGAACTTCATAGTAATAGAGTTGATATTGGAACGAAAACGTTCACTTTGATAGTCTCTTCTCTTAAAATAATATGCGTTATTTCTGAAGGACTATATCGGTAAATACAGACACGTCATTTTCCTAAATCGTTTAAAGCGATCAGGCTGTAGGTGTTAGCTGGAGAGCAAGTGCTAAATAAGTCTCAAACTGAACTGTGATTGGACCGCTTTCTTACCACAACTTTTAACACTTTCTCTATCGCGCTATTAATTTTACAGAAAGCCGTTTTGATAAATCGCTGAGACGGTCTGCTGACAGTCACAATAGTAAAAATAGGTCAAGTTTAGTGCCATACGGAATTAAGGCCTCCGCACATTGCAGCGATATTATCGAGCGATTTTATCGAGCGATATTATCGACAGCGATATCGCGACACCTTACACACTGCAGCGATTTCGCGATTCGCGTCACGCATGCGCCCACCACTGAATGTAGTCGAAAGAGATTGCGTCAGGTTGCGATAATATCCCGGCAGTGTGTATGATCGCACGCGTTCCCATACGAAATGTACTGGAAACAATTATCGCAAAATCGCAGCGATATTATCGCTCGATAAAATCGCTGCAATGTGCGGAAGCCTTAAAGCACAGTTGAATAGTAATTGGATTTCAATGTGAGTAGAACTGAAATTGGATTAGGATTGACCTTCGATGTTTTAAATTAGCGCAATCGCCCTACTGGCATAATAATACTAGAGCGTTAATTAAGACATCACCCATCTTCTACTCTCGGCAAAGTCGGTTAAAAACAGACTTTTGACGGTAAAATATTATGTTGAATAGAACGCAGTTATATGTCGGTTCGGTAGTCAAAGAGATCGTTTGTAGTGCAGTTCAATTCACATACTCTTTGTGATATCTTTCCACGTACGAAGTATTGTACGAATCGCATGTTATTTGAACTATTTAAAATACTGTTAGTTTCTGATATATCTATTGTGTTACTCAAACAAAAACCTTGAGCGGATGAGAAAAAAGTAAAATTATAAATTTTGTAACAATCGACGACGGATGTCATGTAAATAAACTTTGTATAAACCCCCGACTAGAAGAAAGTACCAACTAGGTAAGTAACAAAAATTAAGGGTAAATTTTTTATCACTGCGGATAACTTCAGCATGTATTCTACTCATCAAACTGAACAACACTTTGAACAACCTTTCCTATGGAGCCAACATCGAAATTGCAAAAAAAACAGCTGTTCTATATCTACATATTATTTTATTTGCCTTATCCTTTTTCGATTACAAAGTTTACATCCGTCGTACGGGTTTTTTAAAAATGTTGAATTTTGCTTTTTTTATATTTATGTTGTTGTTCTATCTTAGAGTATGCGCTGTAATCACACCAGCATAGCTAGCATGCCGCAGTGATACAGCGCTATCACATCTTAGCTCTCTTTCTATTTGCGTGCGAACGAACGAGATAAAAGACGTGATACAGCCGTATCACGTGTAGCATACTACGAGTGCAGGAGTGAGATTTTTGAACATCACACGTTCAAACGAGCAGTAGAAAATGACGTAAAATCGATGATTTGCTATTTTTGAATTCATATTCTATCACTTGCAACGAGTGCTCCGAACCACTCGTATCCAATCTCACCACTAGAATATTTGACGTTTGTAATGTTGTCCCCACAGAGTGAAAACGGGACCCTATTACTAAGCCTACGTTGTCCGTCCGTCCGTCCGTCCTACCTATTTAGGGCTGTAACTTTTGAACCGTAAAAGCTAGATAAGTTGACATTTTCACAGAATATGCGTTATTACGGCGGATTTGTTGACAAATAATAAAAATGTCAAAAAGTATCAAATTAAGGGGGGTTCTCAACAAGAAACTAGTTTTTATCGACGTTTTTTCTTCTCGCTCTATACCTAGTAAAAACGGTGATACAAACAAGCGTCAAACTTAGTGTGATTATAGAGCAAACTCTACAGTATAACAACAAATAATAAAAATCGGCCAAGTGTGAGTCGGTCTCACGGTTAAGGTCCCGGAGAAAAAAGTTTTTTCCAAGTTAATAATATGTTGTGTTCTGTGGTGGTGTGGTACGGAACCCTCGATGCGCGAGTAGCCCGACTCACACTTGACCGATTTTATTTTTCTACGTTCCGTTATCCCATAATTTTGACGATAAGGTCCAGTTTAAACAGTTAGTATGAAACCATTCCTTCGTTCAATTGAAACGTTTTCTGTGTGAAACGAAACTATTTTGGAACATCCGAACGATTTCAAAAATACATAAAAATTCAGAAGAAGAAGTAAGAAGAATTCATTCGAAGTAAGTTGTCTGTCTTCTTATAGTTACAACTCTCTAGCAAAGCTCAATTTTTCCGATGTTTCGGTCTTTCTTCTTTTTCTTCTTTTTAGCCATCTCGTCCAAGACTAATCAACGACTACTCAATTGAAGAAGATTGCATTGTAGTTACAACGAAAAAACTAGTTTTTCCCACTAACACATCAGTTTCAATTAAAGTTCAAGTCCTTATACGGTGGTTACACGCGCACTTTCGAAGAAACGGTGTCGCATGGCAAGGTCGCCATGTAAGGATGCGGGTTATAAATCAATAGACGTGTGGACAGTTTAGTATATGATTTAATACTACTCAATAAAATGCGATACAATTCCTTATGAACTACTTGATACCTACACTACAGAATGAAAATCTCTATTCGAATCCGAAACTCAGTTTCACCGGTGATGTTCAAAAATCGCACTCCAAGTGTGATGCTTGTATGTATTAATACTTATAGTACTTTGTGGTATTATTGTCGCAGGGATATGATAAAAACAGATATTTGATCAAATACCTAAGTGACTTGATGAAACCACGGCGGATGATAAAACAACATCACGATTTTATCATTTCCCTAAACAAATCTAGGTATTTCATCAAATTCCAAAGTGGTTCAGTGAAATGATGAAAATTACTTATTATTTTAATTAGTTAGAACAACTGATTTTACACCCTGTATAGAGAAAGTTGTTCAGTTTGATTGTCTGATGATCCTCTTAAAAATCAGCATAATAAGTTGGACCCTGCATAACTTCTTGCATGGAGATTGGCTGCAACACAATCAATCCCCTTAAGAGGAAAGGCGGACTGAAATGAAAATTTGGAGAACAGGTAAGTTTTCCGACTGTGTACGTATTTGTCCGATCCGCCCCACCCATACACCGCACCGACTAGAGTGTGCAAGACACAACTGCAGCTCAGACCGATTTTATCTACATTTATTTTTATTTATTAACATTTAAGTTTACATTGGGTTGTAATACATTTAATTTGATGGTACCAAAAAACTCTATTTGGGTTTGTCTTGGCACCTTAATACATAAAATCGACGAAATCAGCATTTCGTATTCCCCTGTTTCCTCCTCCAAAACTAAACAGATTTTAATAATTCTTTCAAGAATCGTATGAGAAAGACTTTGGCTATGTATGTATGGTTTCCTTTTTTTGTTTAATTCGTCTTTGTTTGCTGGATGACTGAAAACGGGCGGTACACTGAGAAAAAATGCTACGTACACGTAGCCCGTCGCAGCTTATACGTAGCCCGTACGTACTTCCTAATGAAGCTTTTTATTACGATGTACGAGACAACTTAAATACTGATGCAACCTTCGATCAACAATATACAACTAGATAACGTGTCGCATACAAAATCAAAGAGAAATTCTGTCCTCGTGAATATACAACATTTTTTGTTAACGAACCGAGAAAACAGTCCGAATACATTATAATTTCGACCTCAAAGCAACCATAATTCCTAGTGGCAACTAATTCAAAATAAGACCTCACTCCAATAGTGAGCTGAGACAGTGGAATACGTCTGTATGGAAAAAACGGTACTGGTCTATCCTCTTAACACTTTGTATAGATTTAGACAACGCTATGCAGACACGTATTTCAAACTTCATCCACGCGTTAACTCTGCACGCCAATGTATACCTTGAATCCTAAACTAGCTGATAACTAACTAGATAATCCAAAACTTCCAGTTAGATAGTAGATACACTTGCCTTTAGGATGCTAAGTTGCTTCCACCGGCTGCCAAGGCAACTGAGTTTTGCATCCAGTTGTCAAAAAAGTAAGATCTTGTCTGGGAAAAGGTCGTCTGGAATACATAGTTTTTTAGCAATAAGACCGCCTTTTTTGTACCTGTAAGTGTAAGTAGAGATGGGCAGGCGTTGGACCAGAAGAACACTGGAGTGGAGGCCCAGAGAAACCACGCGTGGTAGAGGCTGCCCACCAGAAAGATGGGTCAATGATATCAGGAGACACGCGGGTCCCAACTGGATGCAGGGGGCGAGGGACAGGACGTCATGGAGAAATATGGAGGAGGCCTATGTCCGAAGACGGACTGATCAAGGGCTGTGATGGAGGGATGGATGATGATTTTGCTAGACCTTATATTATAAAAACCGTGGAGGTCCAGTGGCGAGTAACCTTGCCTACCGTGCAGGAGGCGGTGGTTCGATCCCCGTCCAAGCCGAGTCGTACCAATGAGTTTTTCGGAAGTTTTGTACGATTTGTAACACCACTGGCTTTTCGGTGATGGAAAACATTCGTTTGGAAACCTGCATGCTTCAATTTCGAGGCACGTATTGTACCCACGGTCCATTACAAGTGCGGCGACGGGCTCACTCCCCGTCAACACTAAACAGAATTTCGGTACTACCTACTGGTGAAACGTGGATGTTCTGAGGTTTCAGGATATCTCTGACTACCCCCTCGGGGAATATAGTCGTGAGCATATGCTTATGTAGTCAAACTCGACTACAAACACGATCATCATCATCATATTTAGTTCCATAACATTATCCTATTATATATGCTACTAGTGTTTTCCCGCGACTTCGTCCGCACAAATTATATAACAGATTTTAAGTCAGATCATAAGTTATCAAACAAAAAAAGTTTCATCAAAATCGGTTCAGTAGTTTTTGCGTGATGCGCGAACAAACAAACAAACAAACAGAGAAACATATTAGCGATTATCGCTGCGATTTTGCGATAATTGTTCTCAGTACATTTTGTATGGGGACGCGCTCGATCCCACACACTGCCGCGATATTATCGCAACCTGACGCAATCTCTTTCTACTACATTCAGTGGTGTGCGCATGCGTGACGCGAATCGCGGAATCGCTGCAGTGTGTAAGGTGTTGCGATATCGCTGTCGATAATATAATTTTTTTGTAAATATCTTCAATGTGACGGCCCGACAGCACAGTCTGTAGTGAACCTGCCTGCTGTGCTGGGGGTCGCGGGTTCGAATCCCGTAAGGGACAAATATTTGTATAACGAATATGAATATTTGTACCCGAGTCATGGATATTTGTATCTATATATGTATTCTATATCGTTGTCTAGTTATCATAATACAAGTCCAGGCTAGATTCTGGAACTTTAAATGTGACTAGATAATTTGTGTGACACTGTCCAAGATATACACTTCAGTTACAGTTTTATAATAGTTTAGATTCGATTTATATGCTCCTTTAATTATGATTTCAAATAATTTTTATAACGAAGACCAAAGACTGAATTGACCTATTTTCGTACGTAAATATTTGTGATAAGACACAAACAGAACGCATAACAGATGTGCAGAGTTCAATGACTGTAACATAGAGGATAGAACTAAGAAATGTGTGGTCTTGCCACACTGAACACCTCACCTCTACTTACTAAACTACGTAATTTTAGTAGGCTACCTATTTTTGACTGGCTTGTCCTTCATTATCTCACTGTGGTGCTTTCTAATCCAAGGCAATCAAATTCGAAAATCATAAGAATTCGCACCTTTTAAAATTTTCTAAATAACTCATTCTCCTTCTTCTTATCGTGTCGACTTCAAACTTTGAACAAAGTCGCTAAATAGTACCTTGCCAGAAGTGGGCAACCGATACTGCACCGTCGCTAGCGGTCATGAGCTCCTCCTGCGTACTGGTGTTAGGGCACGCAGGGCACGATGTGAGATGGGCCATCGTTTGTGGAGCTCCACACAAGCAACTCTCATTTTGCGCATCTGAGAATACAAATGTTCAGGTGGGGACTTGAACATGTAACTCATGTGAATAACTCATTTTTAGATCTTATTAAATTGTCGTCGTTGTTGTTGTAATTGTTGTTGTTGTTGTCTTGTTATATCTCTGACTACCTCCTCGGGGAATATAGTCGTGAGCATATGCTTTATGCTTATGTGATTAAATTGTCTGCACAATGGTGTGTGTCGCATGTAAAAGTGATTGATTCACGTTATACATACTTTGGCTTTCCTTTGAATACAAGTTTCATATCAATGTTATAGAAAAATAAGAAATCTTTCAAATAACGAGAAGATAGCTTCTGAAAACCAGCAAAAGCGTCAAAAGGATGAATCTTCCTATTAATTAATTAATAAACTTACGACCACACGAAATATGTCCAAATAGGGCTCCTCCTTTTTTTTAAGTCGGTTCAAAAGCGAGATTCAACAAAAAGCTCCAAACATGCGCATCTTTAGATCCATAAAGAGTTAAAATTGCTTCGTTTTACGTTAAGACAGGCTTCTACGTGGTTTATCGGCACTTTCGGATCTTTACAGCCAATACGTAAGGTCTTTACTCAGTTCACACGATCTCGATGAATCTTAAAAGAGTTTGAGTACACAATTCGATATAAAACCAATGGATTTTGTGTTCAAATCGAGAAGTTTAAAATACCTACGGAGATGGAGATTGGATTACAAACATAGACTTAAACTCTAGCGATAGACTTGCCCTTTCATAGAAGCAACATGTTCCACTTGAATGAGGTGTACGCACCTGATTGATGTTCCCGAGTTCACTTCGTCAATGCAATGACAGACCGCAATGTGTCATTTTGTGTTGTTTTGTGTGACATGTTGTTTGTTTGAACGAGCATGTCTATCGCTAGAGTAATATGTCTATGATTACAAACAACTTTTTGAAGCCAGAATCTATGACCTTTATGACGTCACTGATGTCTCCCATCTCATTTCCTCTTTACATGGAGTTGTCAATCTCAAGGTCATTCTAAAGTCATGTCATCTGAGGAAATGATATGGGAGACATCAATGACGTCATAAAGGTCATAAGGATTCTGGCTTCAAATATATGTTGTAATGCAATCTCCATCTCAGTAGGCATTTTAAACTTCTTGGTTCAAATCAAGTTCGTAAGCCTACCTACATGATTACTAAGTTCGATTTAGATTTCTTAGGCCCGATTCGACCAAACTCGAGTAAATTTTATTCTTAGATTAAGTCGCCGGTTACTCTTAGGTGGATTATACATTCGTTCTTTTAGTATGGGTTTAGTATGGTAGAAGACAAGTGAAGTTAATTTCGGAATAAACGCTAAGATAAAATTGTTCCTTTTATAGTTACTCTTCTATAGATCAAAGTTTGGTAGAATCTGGCCTTAGTTGAAATGGTTTAGCTCGATGGCCTGGGGTCCAATTGCGCTAATTTGAAAAATCTAAGTTAATCCTAATCTAATTTCAGTTCTAATCACATTGCAATTCAACTGTGCTCTATGTACCTGACAGCCTTTAACGCCTGGGCGATCTGTCAAAACGGCTCTAATGGCTGTCAAGAGCAGTACCGCGATTAGCCCAATACCAAATATGTCTAAAGTTATGGTTCGTACGTAGTCCAATTACGGTTCAATCACCGAATATTTACCGCGATTGCAGGGGGCACTGATTGCACTAGATAAATCTTCACTTAAACGTGATTGGACCACGTGTCAAGCTCAATTTTCTACACATTCGGTTATGGCCTACTATGGATATATTATACTCTAGCGATAGACAGGCCCTTTCATAGAAGCAACATGTTCCACTTTAATGCGGTGCCCGCACATGATTGATGTTCCCGAGTTCACTTCGTCACTATGGCAATGACAGACCGCAATGTGTCATTTTGTTTTGTTTTGTGTGACATGTTGTTTGTTTGAACGAGCTTGTCTATCGCTAGAGTATATGTCAGTGGTTATGGCGGTAATAATTTGACAGTTTGACAGATCGCTCAGACGTTTCAAAAGTCAAGTTTCACTAGTCATAACATAGTTGAATAGTAACTAGATTGCATGGTAACTATAAGTGAAATTGAATGAAGATTGAACATCGATGTTTTAAAAAATCTGAAATCAAAAATACACATTAGTGCGTTCACACACGATGACGCACTGAGACGGAGCGGCAGATGTCAGTCCATCGAACCACACCCGGTGCGTCAATGCGTCGCCGTGTGTGCGTCTACGTGCGGTTTCATACAACTCCTTGATTCACACATGACGGACTGACGTCTGCTGCTGCGTCAATGCGTCATCGTATGTGAACGCACTTATACTCGTATCTACTACTAGACATTTTTCTCCATGTGAATGCAGAAAACTTTTAGCGGGATCTCGGAATATCATGCATTTATTTCAAATTTAAAGAAAATATAAGAAATTTTGACAAAATTAGTAAAGGATCTTTTGTAAGGATTTGCTTCAACATATCTCCGTCTTATTATAACAATGTGTGGAGTAAATGAGAAGTTTTGTATGAATATATTCGTGAATAAATTCATACAAATGAATAATTCATGGGACACTCGCTCGTAATGAAAATACCGAAAGATCTTTGACTTGCATTTTTTATTCTTTTTGTTGAAGCTTTGGAATGATTGACGTATGATTACGCTAAACCTGAAAATCGTTTGAAAATACTATAATTATACATACATACATACATAAGCTCAGGCCATTGTCCCATGGGGGTAGGCAGAGACCACGGACCGCCACACGCTACGACTCTGACACACCTCTCCTCATTCACATTCATACATCTCTTCATGCACTTCCGTCGATTGAGGGTGCTTTGCACTTGTCCTTTTCGGAAAAGATCATTTTTGATTTGATCATGGTATGTTTTCCTCGGACGGCCTCTCCCAACACTTCCGCTCACCTTTGCTTGATAAATTTCATTCGTTAGTCTTCTTTCATTAATTCTCTCTGCGTGACCGAACCATCTAAGCATACCCCTTTCAATCCTTGTTACTATATCATCCTTCAACTTACACCAATCTCTTATCACACAGTTCTTGATTCGATCAACCAAAGTAATACCACATATACTTCGTAGGGAGCGCATTTCAACTGCATTCACTCGACTTTCGTTCCTTTTATTCCATACCCAACATTCACTCCCATACATCAGGGTAGGCACCAACACACCGATTTGAATAGCCAGACAGTTTGCTAACTGTTAACTAAAATAATAATTAAACATAATTAATACAGGGTGTTAGTAAACAGTTGCATTACTTTAAGGAGTGAAATAGCAAAAAAATGTTATACTTTCCTTACTAAATGCAATCACCTGATCGAACGTTTGTATGAAAAGGTGAATTTTTTTTGCGAATTTCGTATACTTAGTCTTTGGGAAAGTTGTTCAGTATCATGGGTAAACCACATACTCTACCCATCAAACTGAACAACTTTTACTATGGAAGCAAAACTTTCAGATCAAAAAAATATCAGCTGTCCCATACTAAACTGCAATACCTACTCGATTCAAATGTATGAGACAGCCGATTTTTTTTGTTCTGACAGGTTTGCTACCATAGTAAAAGTTGTTCAATTTGATGGGTAGAGTATGTGGTTTAAAGGTTAATGATACCCCACCCTAAAGCACCATCAAACTGAGCAACTTTCAATATGGAGCCAACATCTAAATCTCGATGTTGGCTTCTTTGTGAAAGTTGTTTGTGTTAAATTCACACTCTTTCTTTTTACCACGCCGGACTGCCAAACCAGGGTCCTGGGTTCGAATCCCGGTTCGGTCATGGATGTTATATGTTCGTGCCGTTGTTGTATGGTTTCCATAATAAAAGCCTTTAGTGCTAGTTTGGGATCATTACAATGTATGTGCCTGTGAGCGTTATTTATTTATTTATAACTTTTCGATGCGACTATTTTACATGAAAACTTAATTTGTTTTCTACGAATATAAAAAACGGACAATAATTCCGTCAAATTAATATTATTGAGTTATCGTTTCTGAGTAAAAGGGGAGGCCTTTGCCCAGCAGTGGGACATTGAAGAGGCTACGTAAAAAAAAAAAAAAAAAAAATCGTTTCTGCAGAGAACGTTTTCAGTTTTTCATTTATCTATGCTTGTTTGCACAGATTTCCTGAAGTTATATTTCGTTTTTCAAAGTCTGTTTAAATACAGAGTTCATTTATCAGGAGATTACCTAATGCACAAAACCTCACATCCTGAAATTAACATATAATTAACAGCCAATTCGCCATTATAATTAAAAGTTTACATCATTCAATAACAGTCTTAATTTACTACGCAGTAAGGATTTATCTTGCTCAAACTTTTCGGAATCCAAACATCACGCAAAAATCGTCTTTAGCGCCTAAGAAATAAGGGTTTATGTTGTAAAGTCGTTTGAATCTGTTTTCTGGTTCAATTAGGGTTCAATTTACATCTGAACCCTCTAATTAACATGTTGTTAGGGATGTTGAAGGGTTGAATAACTTTTTGACGTTCTCGCTTCATCCCTGATAGCAAACATAATACATAGATAGGTACACACGTTCATTAAGAGGCCAACGAGCCTCCAGTGATCAATAGGATGTTGTAAAAAGACTTGAGCCAAAAATGCGCCTCTTTTCGTAGTTTGAAATATACTTTAAAATAACAAAAATAAACGTACAGTGGCAGCGACTGTAGCAGGGCATATACTCACGACAATATTCCCGAGAGGGTAGTCAGAGATATTCTGAAACCTCAGAACATCCACGTTTCATCCAGTAGTACCGAAACTCTGTCCAGTGTGACGGGGAGTGAAAACTGTAAAAAGCAAAATCAGTTTACTCTAGAGTAACCGGCGACTTAATCTAAAAATAAATTTACTCGCGTTTGGCCGAATCGGGCCTAAAAGAGATGACTTGTGCCAAAATAGTATTTAAAAGCGACTTATTGTCGATTCACTGATCTACTGCCACATGAGCTAATACTACCGAATTTCGAAACTGTAAAAAAAAAGAACCGATAGAATATCTTGCGACATCAATTTGTACCAATATCGGCGTCTCAACCAATCAGCAATTGATCAAGCAAGCACCGAACTCTTTACATGTAAAGTATCTACGCGCTGCGAGCAGACGGGGTCGGCAGAGATATCTGATATTGCTGAATTATGCGGTAGTGAGCACGCAGGGCCGCTTTATATCATGAACAGGGCTCTTACAGATTATAACGACATTCTCTTGTTCTTTTATTTTTTATTTTTTTATAAATAACTAGTGTTTTCCCGCGACTTCGTCCGCACCAATTATATTTTATAACACCAGATTTTAAGTCAGATCATAAGCTATCAAACAAAAAAAGTTTCATCAAAATCGGTTCAGTAGTTTTTGCGTGATGTGCGAACAAACAAACAAACAAACAAACACATAAACAAACAGACAATTTCTAAAAAAGGTTGATTTCGAGTCAGGGACACCTAAAAACCATATCGTAATCTTTTTTTTGTAAATATCTTCAATGTACAGACACACTTCAGTTACAGTTTTATAATAGTTTAGATGGACTTCTTGCTTGTGCGTTAGCACCGCATTTCCGCCAATGTCAAGTGGTTTGAGGGAGTATCTATCCAATCTTGAGGATTGTTTTTGAGTAAGAACAACTGAGAAGGATTGCGGAGCCTCGTGGCAGGTTGAAACGCGAACCGCGCGAACACCACGCGAAAGACGAGTGTTCGGGGCAAACCCTGCAACGTGACTCGTTCTTTTTGTTTTAGGGTTCCGTCCGTCTGTATGTCTGTCCGTCCTTCCTATTTAGAGCTGTAACATTTGAACCGTAATAGTTAGACAGTTGACATTTTCATAGAATGTGCGTTATTATGACGGATTTGCTAACAATAAACAACAAGAAACTAGTTTTAATCAACGTTTTTTCTTCTCGCTCTATCGTAAAAACGGTAATACATACACGTGCTTGGCTCGGTAATCATATGATCGGGCAGCGGGTCATTATCACGCATTCGTACTTAGTAACATATACCAAATGCGTTTGTTAATTTTCGGCATCTACCTAATTAGATTTAACCTCATAATATTCCTTCTTAATATGCCGACAGTTTTTAAGCGGATGATCGGGCCATCAAACTAAATGATTTTCTCTAAGGGACCAACACCGACAAAAAAGTCTTCTGTTTCTACAAAACTGCAACTTTACTCGGTAACTACTTAATGTATCGGACAGCTGAACCACAGAGCTGGTTTACACCATCAAACTGAGCAACTTTAACTATAAAAAAATAAAAAATAAAGGACAGGACTATGTATGGAGCCAACTTCTAAATCGCGAAAAAAAAAATTTGCTGTCCCATACAAAACTGCTGTGCCGAGTCGACTGTATGGGGCAGCAGTTTTTTTTTACGCGATTTAGTACTTGGCTCTATAGTGAAAGCTATTCAGTTTGATGGTCTGAAGCTCTATTAAGTATTACTAGGATATTTTGTTACATCCTGTATATTTTATTATCATTCCAAGTTCAATTAGTTCTTCCATCCCATGGTTGTCTGGAAGAAATCGCTTTTAGCGATAAGACCGCCATTTGTACCCTTACGTTCATCTTTATTCTGTTTTTTTGGTGTACAAATAAAGAATATTTATGTTATGTTATGTTATGTTATTAGCCCTATGGTTTTACGACAGAACGGTTGTCAAAGTTTGTACGTAACTCAAAATGAATCGATACGAAAAGTAATACAGTTTCATGTTTTACAACCTCCATAAATTAAATGTTCGATCAACGATAGGCCCACCGGCGCAACCTGGTCTCCTGAATTATGTCGTTTCAGTACAAAGGTGATGATTTGTTCGTAAGTCTTGGGGTCTTTGTTGATTGGTCGATCTTTACGTACAATAGGAGGTGCAGGTTAGAAATATGTAGATGTCTTTGTTTAAAACTGTTTTGGATAAGGAAGTGAGTGCTATTTTGGATTTATAAGCCCATCATCATCATCATCATTCATCATTTTCAGCCTGTATCTACCCACTGCAGGGCATAAGCCTCCTCCATATTTTGCCATTCTTCTCAGTCCTGTGCCAGTCGCATCCAGGTCTTGCCTATAATTTATAAGCCCAAGAAATAAAAAAAAGGACTTCAAAAGTATGGTTAACCATTAATCAATCAATCAATCAATCAATCAATCAATATTTATTGCTTTTTCATGTGGTTTACAAGATGTTCTTAAAAATATTTTACAAGTTCCTGACATGAACCCTGTGAGGGCACAGCAAATACTTAACTAATTTTTACATTACAATTTCATTGTATTTAGTACCTAGTTTATTAATATTCAAACAATACACAAAAAAATAATATACAAAAACATTCATTTCTCAAAACATGCATTACAGATAATGGTTTGGTTCTCAATTAGATTCCTGGAAAAACTCTTGCAGCGAGTAATAACTTTTGTTAATTAGCAAATCCTTTAATTGACGTTTGAATTTATTAGGGTTATTTTCATTTTGGATATTTTTTGGGATGTTATTATATATTTTTACACACATTGAGAATGGTCCGGAGTGAAAAATATGTAGTTTTGATTTTGGAAGAGCAAGTCTACTTTGAGGTCGTAAATTGGTTGGCCGAGAGTAGAGTGGAAACATGTTAATATTATTTTTTACAAAATTACAAACCTCCAGTATGTATAACGATGTGAGCGTTAATATTTTGTATTTAATAAAATACGGTTTGCAGCTTTCTAGAGTTCCTATATTCGCGATTATACGGACGCATTTTTTACCCGCGACGGAACGGAGAACGTGTATGCGTTTAGGGTGAGAGGTTGTTTGTTTGTTTGTTTGTTTGTGTGTTTGTTTGTGCAAAACCAATGTTCCCATTTATCTCCAAAACGGCTAGACCGATTTAGATACGGTTTTCTGTAAAGGGTTCGTAATTAATTAGCGATGGTTCTTAGATAGGTGATACGATATTAACTCGCCAGGGGGCGCTGCAGTAACTATTTTTCTAACGTCAAAATGAGTTTTTTTTTGGAGTCTGAATAGATTTGTGATTAATTAGGAATAGTATCATTAACCATTAAACCACATACTACTAAAGTGCAATACCTACTCGACTAAAATGTATGAGACAGCAGATTTCTTTTTTCTGCTCTGACAGGTTTGCTCCCATTGTAAAAGTTGTTCATTTTGATGGGTAGAGTAGATGTAGTTTAAAGGTTAATGATATTTTTCCTTTCACCCTGTATAAGGCGTGTGTGGAAGGAAAGATAGAGGCAGACCTAGGAAGACGTGCCTAGACCAGATCCGGGAAACGTCATTAAAAAATTCCAAGTTAAAAGTAGCCGAAATAAACGGGAATGTATGACAAGATGTATGGACCTAGAGGAAGCAAGAGAGGTGTGTCAGAACCGCCCCAAAGTGGAGATACCCCTCTGGGAAAAAGGTGGTACCCCTCTCTGACTCATTTTATGACGATAGAGAAGAAAAGAAAAAGCATATGCTCACGACTATATTCCCCGAGGGGGTAGTCAGAGATATTCTGAAAACCTCAGAACATCCACGTTTCACCAGTAGTACCGAAACTGTCCAGTGTGACAGGGGGTGAGCTCGTCGCCACTTATAATGGACAGTGGGCACAATACATGCCTCGAAATTGAAGCATGCAGGTTTCCTCGCGATGTTTTCCTTCACCGAAAAAAAATTGGAAATAATACTTTCTGAAATAAAATCAGTCCCTTGATTCACGACTGAAACGACTAAAAGCCTCCCGGAAGTCAAGTAGGGTTGCTTTCATATCACTTCCGCTGGCGACCGGATGTCGCTGTCCGCATGTGACGCCGGAAGTGGGTGTTAGGGTTTGTCGCCGTTTCCGTTCAGACGTTATGATTTGTGTCTTATGTTAGAATGTATTTTGTCTTTTTGATTATTTCAAACTTCTACTACCCCCTTCGGGGAAGTTCATTCCGAAAGCTCCCGAGCGCGCTGCATACAAACGAAGATCCGTCCAATTTCAATATTAAGGCGTTTCATCCCGGGACCACGTCTCTCCATACTAATCGATGCGAACGAGCAGAGAATTCGGGTCAGAATCGAGCCGTTTTTTTTTAATTAGATGATTTTTTTTATAACCATATTTTATTTATTTATTTATTGATATATGACAATACAATGTTGTAAATTAACAATTAGTATTGTAATTAATTTAATTGTTCAATTTTATAATCATAAAGAATATTTCAAACAAGTAACAATTATCATTCTAAATTGTCATGTGAACAATATTATTGTAAATTTTCATTTTCTCCCTATTAAAAATGTAAGAGTTAAATGGTTACAACTGGAAAAAAAGACTTTAGATTCGCTTTTCTTCGGTTTTATTCATTAAAATCGATTTCTAGAAAAACCACATCACTTCTCATGTCCAGTTTATTTTTCAGCTCAAAACAAAAAGTGTCATATTTCTGTGGCTTGGAACAAGAAGTACGTAAGTACAGCTTGGCCATAAAGAGTATACTCCGTTCAGGAATTAGAGCGACAAAATGTAAACAACGGTGATACCAGTGTAGAAAATACCATCTCGAGACTGTAGAAAACTTATCTCCGGAATGAATAACATTAAATTATCTATTTTACTCGCAAAGGATTACGACAAATGATGATGACAAAATACGCAAGCTATAATTTATTTTAGATTAAAAGAAAGCGTGACTGTAAATATTTTATTTCGTGGTCTGGCAACAATCATATATTTAAGACCTTTGGTTCGTTTTAAAAAAGTGCTTAAAGAAAAAGATTTTTTATTGCATACAATAACGTAAACGCGTCAGTTGATTGTTAAATACCGTCGTCTGAGTCCGTGCGCTACGCGTGGATGCTACACATAGCACAAAAAGCCCACACAGACAGAGTAGCTGGGCTACATAACATAATTTAAAAATTTCATTCAAATTGTCATGATTGTTTTTATTATTTATGGATGGACAGTAAATGTTTAATGTTACGCCATTTATTAAATGCCGTGCCGACATAATGTTATTCTTAAAAAATGTACCAAAGGTTTATGACCACGTAATGTCACTTTGACAGTGACGTTTCTTTGTTTACATTTTGTCGCTCTAATTCCTGAACGGAGTATAGAAATTAAATGAGGGCGCTGTCTCCACGCAAGAACGTCAAAATCACGCATAACCTAGCAACCAAATTTTAGTTCCACCTGTCACCACGTTCAAGACTTTATGGCCAAGCTATTTATGTCCATATGGTTATAGAACAGACTTACGTACTTCTTGTACCAAGCTACAGATTTAATGAATAAAATGGTTACAAAGTTACCCAATTTCATCGTAATCGACCGCAGGAAACGCGAAAAAAAAATCAGCTGTCCCATACATTTCAGTCGGGTAGTTACGGCAGTTTTGTATGGGACAGCAGATTTTTTTTCACGTTGCCTGAGGTAGGCTCCATAGTGAAAGTTGTTCAGTTTGATGGTCTGAGTTCTCCGTTTCAGTTTGCGGAGGGCTGTCCCTTACACCCTGTATAGTAACATTCAAAATCATGAGAAAAAAGTAAAAAAATACCATGCTACTAAGATTGTTGATGGTTGTAACAAGGATTCTACCTACCACGAAGAGGAGTATGGTCGTCCGTGAGTTTACCCCAAAAATTACCGTAATAAAAATTATTACCCCAAAAATTACACTAAATAATTTCATACCCTAAAAAATTTCCGTAGGATTAGGACGATATTTTTACCCTAAATCTAGGGTAAATTACCCTAAATTGGCAAGACTGTGACTGACTGATGGATAATTATTAATCAATGAGAAATTGAGATTTGTGCTGAGCGCAGATCAAGCAGCACAGCAGCACTTCAAAAATATAATTAGAAAAAGTTTATTTCTAGTCATTGTACTTACATTAAAATTTATTTACCGTTAGTTCGTTTCACGTGAACCGAACGATAGCGCCATTTGAAATCGCACAGCGCCATCTTTTGGCGTTTTAGCTGTATGTAGCCCCTCCAGAGGTTTTATTGGGTTGGAAAGTAATTATCTGTAATTATGTTCGGGACTTTTATACTGTTATAGTTACAATTTAGTGACATTTATTTTTATTGGGAAAAGAGTATTCCTTATGGTGGGTTGCAGAGTTTCCAAAATCATATAAAAGTTTGACGCAGTAAACGCGTAGACGCTATTAAAGTGGGGCCAATTTACTAGATCACATTTGACATATATTGATATTTCATCAAACGTACCTAACCTTGTAACGGCGGGCATAGAATAATATTTATTTGAACTGCACAATTGGTTTAATTTTTAAATTACGATTACATATTTATTGTAATAATGACCAAAGAAGGTAATTTTACGATTTACTTTCACTATTAAACCACTTTAAACATAATAAACGATTTCTGTTCTAAAGAACTGAACGTTGATACAATGTTGCCTCAGTGAACCCTTTTTCATGTTTAACACTAGGAAAGTTGCCCAAAAAACATCGATGTTAAACTAAACGTAGTTCCAACAAACCGTACATATACCGTACTATATTTACATACACATAATTTATGTTTGAAATCCATATCGATTCATTCATTTTAATCGATGTTTTTAAGCAGGTCACCTCAATATTATGCTAAAACTGACAGATGTCAAATGTGATCTATTAAATAGGCCGACTTTAATATAAGTAATCTTGTGTCTATGCCTCCCTTTTATTGCGCCATTCCTCACGGCCCTGTGCTAATCTGATCCAATGCGAACCCGTCACGCTCACAATGTCATCAGACCAGCGTGCTGGTGGTCTTCCTACTGACCTCCGTCCCTCTTGAACACCACTCTGATATTGCCTTGATCCACGGGCCATCTTCCCGTCTAGCCAAGTGTCCTGCCCATCTCCACTTCAACTTTGTGATCCGCTTACCCACGTTAATAAATTATGTAAATAGGTACCTTGGGAATTGAAAAAAACAAATAGCTGTCGATGTCGTGGTGGCGTTTTGCTACTGCTTTTCGCATGATTGACAAATCATCATGATTTTTCCCTTTTTACCCGCGACGGAACGGAGAACGTGTATGCGTTTAGGGTGAGAGGTTGTTTGTTTGTTTGTTTGTTTGTTTGTGTGTTTGTTTGTGCAAAACCAATGTTCCCATTTATCTCCAAAACGGCTAGACCGATTTAGATACGGTTTTCTGTAAAGGGTTCGTAATTAATTAGCGATGGTTCTTAGATAGGTGATACGATATTACCTCGCCAGGGGGCGCTGCAGTAACCATTTTTCTAACGTCAAAATGAGTTTTTGCGCATTTACGCCGAAACGGCTTAACCGATTTAGATGCGTTTTTTTTTAAAGTGCTTGAGGTTTATTTGCAATTATTCTTTATTAGATAGGTTTGATTGTGACAAACCACCAGGGGGCGCTGATCCGGTTTTTTATCAAGTGCATGCTAGTAGACCGTGTTTGGGCTCTTTTAATAGCGTTTGGTGAGTAGCTTCTGTACATGAAGGTCTGAGGGTCTGAGGGTCTGATGATATTAGCAGGACAACTTTGATGGGCTGCCATTGCCATCTGTTCCCAATTTCAATTAGACACAAACTCATAAAACTGATTTACGTTACTACTGGTGAAACGTGGATGTTCTTAGGTGTCAGAATATCTCTGACTACCCCCTCGGGGAATGTAGTCGTGAGCATAATATGCTTATAGTCATAAAACTGAAAAAATTTAGTTCATGAATCAAATCAAAAATGAAATAGGCATGAAATGGCAGCCCCGACGGATTTTCTAGGGTTTGGTTTATTATCTTTCGTTACTTACCTATTTTCTTTTAGTCGAGGGATTTGCAAAAAAATTATTTAATCCTTTTTCGATTACCATTGCGGGTTTTTTCAAAATTTTTATTTTTTTTACTAGTAATTTTATACTTTTGAATCCGGGCTTCAAGAAATGTGGAAGTTTTTTAAAAATATTCCGTAAGTATCAATCCTTCCTTAAGACTCTATCAATAACACGGACGGCAAAAGTGTGTTTCATTGTTTTACATTACTGCTTAGAGACCGAGGTCATTTATTGTAAGGACTGGAATATCAGCGGCAGTGTATGAGAGCAGAATGGAATAGAGCACAATTGAAGCATACGAAGGTGGCATTAGAGGCGAATTACGTGTTGTATGACGTGGTGAGTCCATGTGTTTAGAATGCCATTGACTCTACATGGTGCAAAGGCATAGACAATTTTTTTTTCGCTTACGCTAATAGACTGGACACTGCCTACAAAAAACCTACCAAAAAACAGATTTTGACAAGATGACGTCAGCACATGCTAAACGGAGTCTAGGGCTGCAACAACTTTAGCTGCGTGCGGTACATGACTATTTCGTAAATAAAACGCATTGACACCCGTTTATTATACCCGACGACCCGGTTGGTGTAATGGTTACCACGCCGGACTGCCAAACCAGGGTCCTGGGTTCGAATCCCGGTTCGGTCATGGATGTTATATGTTCGTGCCGTTGTTGTATGGTTTCCATAATAAAAGCATTTAGTGCTAGTTTGGGATCATTACAATGTATGTGCCTGTGAGCGTTATTTAAATTTATTATTTATTATTCAAAAAGAGTTTTTATCCTTCGCCCTATCTTTGTTTCAAAAACATGAATTCTAGCGTGTCAATTGTAGTGTCAGCCTGGCTACAGGTAACTGCCGTGGTAACCAGAGGGCAATAGAGGGGAGGGGAGGAAGGGAGTGTCCGTACTGTATTTAGTAATATACAGGGTGTAAGGGACAGCCCTCCGCAAACTGAAACGGTGAACTCAGACCATCAAACTGAACAACTTTCACTATGGAGCCTACCTCAAGAAACGCGAAAAAAATCTGCTGTCCCATACATTTTAGTCGGGTAGTAGTAGCAGTATTGGACAGCTGATTTTTTTCGCGTTTCCTGAGGTAGGCTCCATAGTGAAAGTGGTTCAGTTTGATGGTCTGAGTTCACCGTTTCATTTTGCGGAGGGCTGTCTCTTACACCCTGTATACTCTTTCTTATGCTGTGGTTAAAGGGCAAGTATACCCATGACTCTGATAAACTTACTCTAAGAAACCAATAGGAAATTCGCAAAAAAAACCGGCTTTTCATACAAACGATCGATCCATAGATTAATATGTACTTATATTGGGTATAGATAGGTAAGTCGCCTGAGATTTTAGAACGGCTTAATTATTGTCGTTGCCCCTTATTAGCGGATGGGGGAGCCACATTGATAAATAAATAGAAAAAGACGGCCGGCCGACACGAGGCTCGAACCATAAGCACCCGAATCGTGAGCCGGTTGTCTAGACCACTAGACCAACAAGACAGTGTTTGATATGAGCGAAATCTCTCACTACTACAGCGCAGCGGTGAGGTGTAGCGCGCTGTCGCTCATAGTGCTTCGCAATGTCACCGAGAGATGGCGGAAGCTGTCTTTCAGCGTTCCACTTCGTTTGCACTAAGATATCATAGCATGGATCGATCGATCGGCTGATGGCATTTAGTATGCTTAGTGGATTTTTTTTGGGAAATTTCCTCTAAGGTCTCCTCCCGGGGTTATTGCAACTATGGGGTAATTGCAACTAAGGACCAAATGCCAATTCATTTCTTTATTTACCAATACCAACACCTGCCTTCATATTCATAAACAAGGCAGGCACTGTTAAATGAAAAAAAGAACTGCACCGAGATAAATAAGTGCAATTACCCCATAGTTGCAACAACCCCGGGAGACCTTATTTAATATTTGAGGTTGTGGGTTATTTAACGTCGCTGGATTTTTGAGGATTAGAGATATAAGTGGACTGCATTGCGGTATGGGTTTATAGGAAGGGAAAGTAGGTAAATGAAAAAGCACAACACTGACCTGATACAGCTGAAGTCTGGAGTTAGGTGGAAGGTCACAGGCGGGTCACTCGATGATCGAAGTGTGTTGCGCGGCGGTATTAGGTGATATGAAAGCGTCTCTGATTGTTCTGATCTAAACTTAATCGTCACACAGAAAGTCACACAATTTATATTAGTTTTAGATGAAAGCACTGAATCTATAATATTAATAGAGATTAATTTCCACGCGGTTTCTTCAGCTTCCAGAACCATTCTGTCACTCTCGGAGATATTCGTCTTGCGCTCGCGAGGATTTTTCACGAACGCGCCTCCATCTCTTTCCTTCATGCAGAAGTGTTGTGCGTTGGACAAGGATAGGTATAGGTATGGTAGTGTTTGATAGAAATCGTTTTTTTTTTTTTTAATAAGGTGGCGCGAACAGAGGTTTCTTAGGGAGAGTTGTTCATTATCATGGGTACAATCACCCCTTAAAGTACCTAACGGTATACCGAAACATCCTGTATGTATGTATGGATCAATAAATCAGTCCCTTCTGCCCACTCGTACCGGGAAGTAAGAAGTAATAAGATACCTAACACACGAGTGGTCCGCGAGGGCTACTGAAGGGCTCTCCACACGACTCGAGTGCTCGAGCGATCGTGACGCGGGCCCTTTACAACTTATTGTGTCCGAGGACTTGGTGACCCATAGAGGTAGGAATAGTGGAACATACAGCTGAGAGAGCGAGATGTACCTAGCGGCACCACTGTATAATAGAAAGAGATACGTGACGCGAATCTATAGAACCGTTCAATTTTTACAATTCGGTCTTCGTGAATAATTGGGAATCTAAAGTGAAATCGTAGATAATTTTGTGAAATAAACTGACACTACTTCATTAATTTATCCACGATTTTACGTTAGACTCAGAATTATAGACAGTATTAGAATTTTTGCCTGCGTATAGTCTCCAAAAAACATCCATAAACTGTTTCATTTGACAACCCATGTCACTGACTCTATTCCTGTAAGGTATAATAACTTTATGTGGTGACCGCTCCCGGTGTTGCTTGCGTGAGTGACGGAGAGTCCCCAAAAAAGAGTTTTGAATAGACTTGAAAAAGGGGGTTGTTAATATATTCTATTCTATTTTTATTTTCTATTCTATTCTATTTTTAAAAAAATTGCTGCCATCTTGGGTATTTGATGATTTTGCCAATGTCTAGTTTATGTAGCAAAAGTGCTTGACGTTGTACGGTAATTTATGTATTTGGTGACTTCAAGGATTGTTTTTCGAAAAGAACACTATCTTGAGCCACCACTGGAGCCCTGTTGTAGACCTGGGAGGGGGCAACCAACGATCGACAGGCGACGCGACCGCCCAATAGCAGATCAACAACGTGACTCTCTATTTTTATTTAATGGCGTTTCCTTGTTAGATTTCGCCAGTGTCAAGTAATTTGAGGGAGTGTCTATCCAATCTCGAGGATTGTTTTTGAGTAAGAACAACTGAGAAGGATTTTGGAGCCTCTTGGCAGGCTGAGACGCGAACCGCGCGAACACCACGCGAGAGACAAATGTTCGAGGCAAACCCTGCAACGTGACTCCGTTGTTAATATAGGTAAGTCAACTTAAATATAGCGAACCCAGTGGCAAATTATGTCAGTTTGACAGCGACTATTAGGTCCGATTCGACCAAACGCGAGTAAATTTTATTCTTAGATTAAGTCGCCGGTTACTATAGAGTAAACTGATTTTGCGTTTTACCAACCCTAATCTAAATGAGATGTCAATGTCACATAATTAAAAAAATTATAATAAAAAGAAACCTAACAAATTAAAACTGTATAACCTCACATTGCAATAAGTACGGATACAACGACCTCTTTCTTTAGGTGAATTATACATTCGTTCTTTTAGTACGGGGTGTGTAAACACCAAAAGTAAAATTGTTCCTTGCATAGTTACTCTTCTGTAAATCGAAGTTTGGTCGAATCCGGCCTTAATGTAACAAATTAATTTAGGTATCAAAGAATTATTTTGGTCTATACGACTAGATACCGTCAGCGTGCTAATAAAATGAAGCAAAGAATACCACGCCCGCCAGTATTTCCCGTATCCTAGCAACGAGTGTTGCCAACCGTACGATTTCGGAAATACGGAATACTTACGTCTTTTGAAATCTTCGATCAAATCGTGTTCATTATACCATCTGTATCATGTGTTACTTTATCCATATTGATTTATTAAAATGTCTTTGTCGTTTTTTTTATACTGTCGATTTTTCTTAAGAATGCCAGGCAAAATCGGATCTTTTAAAGGCCTCCGCTCATTGCAGCGATATTATCGAGCGATAATATTGCTGCGATTTTGCGATAATTGTTCTCAGTACATTTTGTATGGGGACGCGCTCGATCCTACACACAGCCGCGATATTATCGCAACTCTTTCGACTACATTCAGTGGTGGGGCGCATACGTGACGCGAATCGCGGAATCGCTGCAGTGTGTAAGGTGTCGCGATATCGCTGTCGATAATATCGCTCGATAAAATCGCTCGATAATATCGCTGCAATGTGCGGAGGCCTTAATAGAAACCCGCCGCAACGCACGTCAACGTCAAACTTGGGTTGCTAGCAGGTTGCTTTGGGTTTCGTTCACTAAACAAATAGGTGGTCGGATCTTGAGCTATAAAGTCAATCTCTAAGGGAGTATAAAATTGGGTGTAAACGTTTGCAATCCACCCGAACGAAGTCGATGGGAAAAGCGTTCATAGTGCATTTATAGTGTTCATATTATACAGGTGGCAGGTAAAAAAGCCGTGGTGGTCCAGTGGCGAGTAACCTTGCCTGCCGCGCAGGAGGCGATGGTTCGATCCCCGTCCAGGAGTGCGATTTTTGAATCTCATTCTGTGAGCTCAGCAATTGTAAATGTCAAAATTACTATGGAGATATGCATCTTTTTACTGCTAAATTGACTTTCAAAAATCATACTTCAGGAGTACAATTTTTGAAAGTCAAATCCGCAGTAGAAAGATACAACTGCTGAGCTCACCGAATGAGATTCAAAAATCGCACTCCAGGCCGACTCGTACCAATGAGTTTTCGGAATTTATGTACGATTTGTAACACCACTGGCTTTTCGGTGAAGGAAAACATCGTGAGGAAACCTGCAAGCTTCAATCTCGAGGCATGTATTGTACCACATTATAATTGGCGACGGGCTCACCCCCCGTCACACTGGACAGAGTCTCGGTACTACTGGTGAAACGTAGATTTTCTGAGGTTTCAGAATATCTCTGACTACCCCCTCGGGGAATATAGTCGTGAGCATATGCTTATGCTTATATTATACAGGTTGAAATTGAAGTTTAAACTAAGGTTTAAATGGATGGAAAAGACTTCAATGCGGTCTTAACTATACAAATCAAACTGAACAATAATAAAAGCAAACAATAATGAAATGAAAGCAAACAAATCGCAAAAAAATATCAATAGTTTTGTTAATCTAAAATCTATCCCTAAATCACCTGAACAACCAACAAAATCGTGAAAACTAAACAATCTACCAACAAAAAACATAAAGTTAAACCGACTAAGCAGAAATGTTTGTAATCTAAAAGGCTCAATAAAACCGCCTGCCGGCATATATCTCTATCGGCGAACTGTCGAACAAGGGAATATAATAAAAATAACACGTGTATGTGGCTGGGTGTTGAAAAGATATGGCATTTTACTTTTAGTCCAGTCATTTTAGAGTTTCCTTGTATGGACACCCTAACAATAATTGATCTATCGCTGAAACTTTGCAGTGTGATAAAGTAAAGTAAACAGATTACGGTTGACAAATAATCTAGGATCGGAAAAAATTAAACCTAGATTATTTGTAAACCGTAATCTGTATACTTTACTTTATCTTATCACACTGCAAAGTTTCAGCGATAGATGAATTATTGTTAGGGTCAAACCCTAAAATGATTGGACTATTTGTTACTTGGTTATTTAATAATGCCACAGTTTATACAGTGTGTTAGTGCGTTCACACACGATGACGCACTGACGGAGCGGCAGATGTCAGTCCATAGAACCACACCCGGTGCGTGAATGCGTCACCGTGTGTGCTTCTACGTGTCGTTTTATACAACTCCTTGCTTCACAAATGACGGACTGACGTCTGCCGCTGCGTCAATGCGTCATCGTGTGTGAACGCACTTAGGGTAAACCGTTGCATTACTTTAAGGTGTGATTGTATCAATGATACTGAACAACTTTGTCAAAGAAACTGAAGGAAATTCGCAAAAAAATAAGAAGTTTCCGTACTAAATGCAATCAGCACTGAGAAAGTTTGTATGAAAAATTGACATTTTTTTTGCTAATTTCCCTAGGTTTCTCAGGGAAAGGTGTTCAGTATCATGGGTACAATCGTACCGTAGTCCAATCACGCGGTTCTATCACCGAATATTTACCGTGATTGCATCGCTGACCGTGGTAAGCCGTGTTGGTCCAGTAGCGAGTAACCTTGCCTGCCGTGCAGAAGGCGATGTTTCATCCCCATCCAATCCGACTCGTACCAATGAGTTTTTCGGAATTTATGTACCATTTGTTACACTACTGGCTTGTCGGTGAAGGAAAACATCGTGAGGAAACCTGCATGCTTCAATTTCGAGGCTTGTATTGTACCCACTGTCTATAATAAGTGGCGACGGGCTCACCCCCCGTCACACTGGACAGAGTTTCGGTACTACTGGTGAAACGTGGATGTTCTGAGGTTTCAGAATATCTCTGACTACCCCCTCGGGGAATATAGTCGTGAGCATATGCATGCATCGCTGACCACGTTGCATTTCCAGAGTTGCACAATTAGTCCGCCGAACGCCTAAATAGAAAAAGTCCGAATAAAATATCATCCCGACTTCGACCGCAACACGAATGAAAAGGAGCACAAAAAATAGAGGAATAAAGAAAACCTCTGCGTCCAGAGATAACGTCAATTAGTAAGACGTATGGCGTTTTGTACAATGGCATTATGTCTCTACACGTGGTCAGTTGGAGATGTGGCGGATTACCGCCTTTGTTTTGGGTAGGTGTTGTCGTTTGAATGGAAAAGTTTTGTATGAAAATTAGGTTTTACGAACCTGGTTTACACCGAACCTTTTTTTAAAAGTTATTGTTCAGTTTGATGAGTAGAATACATGCATAAGTTATCCGCAGTAATAAAAAATTTACCCTGTATAGTGCAAGAAAATAAAACAAAAATAGTTATTTGTTATGCTAGGCTGCAAAGTTGCTTTTTGGCGCGAGTACTTGTATTGAAACCTGAGCAAGCGAAGGATTCTAGGATTGAACCACGAGCAAAGCGAGAGTGGTTCAAATAATAGAATCCTGAGCGCTTAGCGAAGGTTTCAAAGGTACGAGACGCAGAATAACTTTGCAGCCGAGCGAAACACACAATTTTTCACCTCACAACAGCGAGGAAAAAAAGTGAATTGCTAAAAAGAACATTTCAAAAAGTTTTTTCACCTCACAAGCTCGGAAAGGTTCTGTTTATCATTCGAAATCTGAGTGCAAAAGTGCATTTTATCCGCTAGCGTGGAAAGAGTTTTTGAAATTCGAATCTGTCAATTCAATATTTTTATATACCGCCAATCCACTGAAAATGCTTAGTAACTATTTCATGACACTGGCCAGCACAAAAATAAAAACTTTTTGAAATGTTCTTTTTAGCAATTCACTTTTTTTCCTCGCTGTTGTGAGGTGAAAAATTGTGTGTTTCGCTCGGCTGCAAAGTTATTCTGCGTCTCGTACCTTTGAAACCTTCGCTAAGCGCTCAGGTTTCAATAAAAGTACTCGCGCCAAAAAGCAACATTGCAGCCTAGCATAACAAATAACTATTATTTTCGTGCTGGCGAGTGTCATGAAATAGTAATTAAGCATTTTCTGTGGATTGGCGGTATATAAAAATATTGAATAGACAGATTCGAATTTCAAAAACTCTTTCCACGCTAGCGGATAAAATACACTTTTGCACTCAGATTTCGAATGATAAACAGAATCTTTCCGAGCTTGTGAGGTGAAAATATAATTTGAATGTCCGGCGAATAAGTTTTCCCTGACAACATACGTGGCAACAAGCAGGTGACGTCACGATGACGTCACTTTGGTACTTGGTACGACACTACACGCAACTGTTTACCAGCAGTTGACGTCATCAATCATTCGGCCAATCACAGTCGTTTACGATCACCTAAAAGTAGACACATCAATTATTTTCTTTGTCGATTTTCTCTTATAATATCCATTGTTTTTCTTAGTTGGTTTCCTAAATTCATATTCAATACGGATGTCATCAATAGATCTTATTTTTTACTGTCAAATACCCTTATACCCTTATTCCATTTAACTTCACAATCGTAACTAATAAATATATTTTCCCTCCATGTTTTCATGTTAAAATGTAACAACATTACAATTTATAAAACATTAACATATTACAATAGACCAAACATTATGATATTCCTTTACATAAAGTCTGCAACATTAATTCCGTTTTAACACAAACCATTTATTTTCTTTATTATCTAACAAAGAAATCAGCCAACACTGAACACTATTTACTATAACAGGGTTCCGTATACAGACTAACTACCTAATGGACTTGTAATGCTAACACAGCAAAACGATTCAAATTACTGAAACAAAAGGTACTTTACATTTAGGGCCTGTTTCACCATTGTTTCATTTCATTTATTGCCATAAACTGTATGTACGAATACATGGATAGGTGGTAACATAGTTTTCTTAGAGGTCAATTATAATTTTACCCTTACGGGTGTTGCAAACATGACCACTTCTGGATAAGTTAGTAGTAGTTCACTACTTCGGGATAAGTTTTCAGTAGCTTATCTGAATTATCGTTTAAATAATTTTTAGGGCCTGTTTTACTACTTCGGAATAAATGCATAAAAGCTTATTTGACAGATCGTGTAACATTTATCCTTAGGGCTTGTATTACCACATCTGTATAAGTTCTTAATAAGTTATGTGACGGATAGTTTAACATATTTGAGGCCTGTTTCACCACTTCTGGATAAGTTCTGAATGGCTTATCTGAAATGTGACACAATTATCATTAGGGCTGTTTCATCACTTATTGTCAGACAGATCGATTGACTTTATCTTTCATACGAAATATATCAAACGATCGGTCAGATAAGCTGTGGATAAGTCCAGAAGTCGTGAAACAGGCCCTTGAAATTTTGTAAATTGAGCTGTTTGTTAATATTATGTCTGTAGGTAATAATGTGGATTTTAGAAGTATGTAAGTTACGTTGTCAGTGACGCCGGACCTAAACTTAAACTTAACTTAATTATAACTTGATTTAGAATCAATTATTAAAACGTCCAACTTGTCATTGGAAATTTCAAAGGTTTTCGCTAAATTAAGTTAAAATTAAGTTTTATAACAAAGTTTGATTGGACAAAGGCTTTTAAGTCTTTAGTACAAAATTTACGTTTCGATTAAGTAACAAATATAAACGAAGTGGCAACTCCTGAAGTTATTACTGATGGATTTAATGAATTCCCAATTGTGGATCTACTCTTGTCTTGAAACACCCTGTGTAAATACAGGGTGTAAAACACCATAATAATATATAAAAGGGTGGTTTATACTTAGATCAATTTTTACTATGGAGACAACACCGTAGAGATATTTTTTAAATCTGCAATTTTAAAACTGCAGTACCTAACTGGCTATACCTATTGGACTCAAATGTATGGAACAGCAGATTTTTTTCGACGTTATCTACATAGTGAAAGTTCATCAGTGTGATGGTCTAATCAAAACCACCTCTTTACAGAATCAAAATCGCGAAAAAAACAGCTCTGCCATACAAAACTGTAAATCATCTTGACCTAAATGTATGGAACAGCGGTTTTTTTTTTCGCGATTTCGACGTTGGTCCCATAGCGAAAGTTAATCAGTTTGATGGTCTGATCATCTCCTTAAAAAGTGTCAGCATAATTATTAACACTCAATCACTCGCAGAAACGCTGATTAAAGTTAATTCTCCATTAAATCTCTTGCTGTCACTTTTTGTCTTGTTGACGTAGTATAAGCTAGCAAGAGATTTAATGGTGGATTAACTCTAATGAGCGTTTCTGCAACTGAGCGATTGTCTTTTAAACAAACTTTAGTGCCGATACTAATCAAATACATAATAGAAAACTCGGGTTCTAAATAGCAAAATGTTTTGCTATTTTTTATAGTCTAAATTTTGATTATGTGCAAAAGTTTGACTATACAGGGTGTTTCATAAGTAGGAATAAAATTTTAAAACTCCTAAGGGGGTTGTTTAGACCGTCAAACTGAACAACTTTCTCTATGGGACCAACATCGAAATCGCGAAAAAAAACAAAATTTATATCCCATACATATTTTAGCCCTAGACGATTTGTAGAGTATGGAACATCTTTTTTTTTTCGCGATTTCGATATTGGTCCCATAGTGAAATTTGTTCAGTTTGATGGTCTACACCACCCCCTTAAAGGTTTATTTGTATTTTTGTAACACCTTGTATAAAACAAACCAAATTTTTTTAGTGAACCTAAGCTACACCACTGCTCCTAAGGAACCCTAAAAAAGGAATTTCTATACATTGAAAACTAAAGCTGTAAACCTTTCAGATGTGTAAAAAAATATATTGCCTCCCTCGCTCGGTCACATATATCCTCTGGAAGACATTATCCGATTTACTTTTGTATTAAACGTTAAATTTTATTATTTTCACACAAAATGTATTTTTTGCGTTAGTTTATAAACTTTTTTCTTTGTTTTACAACACAAATGTTATTGCTTTTTTAAAGTTAGTTTTGGGTGATGAAATGAAGTTTGTTTGGAAAAAATGTGCAAAACTGTTTATAAAGTTTTCAGTGTATCCAAAAACAGTGTACTTTGCAGCGTGAGTAGAAAACTATTTTTGTCAGAACAAAACTAAAAAAAATGTTTGACTTCTCATCGAAGAATTAAAAAATTTACTTTTATACATTTTCAAAAAAAACATGTAAATTGTAAATGAATAACTAAACACCCAACTAATTTGTAACGAAATAAATACATTGAAACAATAATTTCATTATTTAATTAATTTTTTTTATGACAAAACATGACATTATTTGTTTATTAATTAATTGAAATAAACATTAAATGTAAAATTACTCACATAATCAATTTCAGCAACATGCGTCGTCAACAAAACTCCTTCAGCAACATGCATCGTCAAAAGAGACTGGGCAACTTTGTATGGAGAGTGGCCTATGAACCAATAGAGATGGGAGTGTGGTATATTTGTTAAGAGACCTTTCCTCATGACTCACTGAAAGGCGCATCAAAAGCGGCACCGAGGATTTTGAGAAAATCATGATTCAAGTTACTATGACATTTTAGTTACCCTCAGCGTATTTTTTGAAAAGAGACTGCATTTACTCGACCACGGAGATGCTTCATCTCCATGGTCTCCTCGCAAGCCGTCAAAAACGTCACACTATACGTTTGTCATGACATGACATGACATGACAGTTGTCATAACAACTGTGTGGTGTGACGTGTGCGACGGTTAGCGACGGGGCCATGGAGATGAAGAATCTCCGTGGTCCAGTTAATGCAGTCTCTTCACAAAAAATACACTGAGGGTAACTAAAATCTCATAGTAACTTGAATCATTATTTTCTCAAAATCCTCGGTGCCGATTTTGATGCGCCTTTCAGTGAGTCATGAGGAAAGGTCTCCCAACAAATCTACCTTACTCTCATCTCTATTGACTCATAGGCCACTTGCGCCCCGTCTCTTTTACAAAACACTATTCAGCAACAAGCCACGTCAAGCACTTAATCTATAAGACCGCCCCTAGCCGTACCTGGCCCAAACGTTCCCATGATGCTGGCCGCGTTTAGTCCTGCTCTCGATTCTAAACAATTAATTTTCTAGTTTGCATTTATTCATAACACCTTGTATATCGGATGTTGTTATTTGCACCAATTTGGATGATTTTGTTAGAAGGGTACACGCCAAGTCAAAAAAAAATACTACGAGTATGCCTAAATATACAATGCCTAGTAAATCTTGGCTTGACACTGAATCCAAAAGAAATAAATTATTAAAAGTTTAGTAACTCGACCTAAAAAGGCCACAAAAATTTAAATATCGCACACAAAATGAATAGAGCAATAAAGAAATCAATATAAAAATTAAGCTTTAAGTAGATACTAAATAACTTATTTCTAGTACCTTCCGTAAATTGATGACACAATTCGATTTATGACAGTTTTTACGACCTTAAAGTCGTTAACGATTCGGTCATTAAAACCATATTAATTACTATTTTATGACTGGCCGTTGACAAATGGTGTCATAAAATTACGATTTAGTTTTTTTGGACAGTCAACTATAAAAGTTTATTTTATTAATTAACTACAATTATTAAAATAAACTATTTGTATCGAGAGCTTCGGTGACGCGTTGCGGAGTGCTATGGAAACTCAATCTTGAGGCTCGGGTTCGAATCCGCACGGACCACATGATATGTAACAATGAGTTTATCAACTTATGTGCGTAATTCTTTAGGGTATGTCGGCTACTCTGGTTCTTCTGCGGATCTCTTCATTTCTGATTCGATCTCGCGGGGAAACTCTGAGCATAGCCCTCTCCATTGCCCTTTGGGTGACTTTCAGCCTTTTCGTATTCTCCATACAATTTGCATCTTGCGGGATTCGAACCCACTACTCTCGGCACAACAGGCAGGTTCAGCTATCGGGCTGTTGAAATGATGGTATGGGAACGATGACGTGGCAATGAAAGGACAGTTAATTCTTTCTCCCGATAACATTTTAATGCACTTGGATAGCTACGATAATAATTACTTATATAAAATAATATGCTTATTAGTCACATGAATCGACCTCTCATTATGTCCCGTCAAAGAGACATAATAACATTGACGGTTGGTGTAATGGTTACCACGCCGGACTGCCAAACCAGGGTCCTGGGTTCGAATCCCGGTTCGGTCATGGATGTTATATGTTCGTGCCGTTGTTGTATGGTTTCCATAATAATAGCCTTTAGTGCTAGTTTGGGATCATTACAATATATGTGCCTGTGAGCGTTATTTATTTATTTATTTTATTTAATTATCATGCTGTGGCCATAAACAACTTCTCACCAAAGAGGTGTTGCTACAATGGGTTTTTACACTTTCACCTTTTGTACGTTTTCTTAGCGACTGTACCTATTTTTATAGATGGAAATGTTTTCTATTTAATGTCTCAATTACTGTATTCTTCACACTTGATTCGAGTTTGAGAAATTTCAAATATTTAATTAATTTTTTTATAGTTTTCTAAGCTCATTAAAACTTAATAATTAAAGCTTGTTAATTGAATTTTTAAAGTAGTTAAAGACTATTTTAAATTATCATCAAGATGTATTTTTATTTTAATGATTCCTCTACAGCGTGTAATAAAACATCCTAGTAATATTTAAAGGGGTGATTTAGACCATCAAACTGAACAACTTTCGATATGAAACCAACTTCGAAATCTCGAAAATACATTCAGCTGTTTCACGTTGACGTTTGCTTTCGTCAATTATACTTAAATATTGAGTTATAATTTTTTTATATTTTTTTCAAAATATCACTATAACTTCCAAATAATCCGTTTTTTTTCTTTTTTCTTATTTTAGTATAATAAAACAATAAACGAGGTATTTTATACACATTACAAAAGTTCTCGAACATTTATGTTAATGACGAAATTATAAAACAATATTTCCGAAAGTTACAGATTTGAAACTGTAAAATTTGAAAACAGTATAAGGTGAGTTTGTGAGAATTTCATACGTGCATACAAAATTCAAATCCTGTCCGTATACCTTATCGAAACAGGCTTCGTCCACGTAAGCCTAAACCTAGGCAATCTAGGCAACCTAGGCATAGACTTGGCGCATTTCCAAAACAGATCCTTTGTTACTAAAACTATTCGTACTAAGGCTCTTAGATTAAACTATTTTAGACTTTTAGCCATCGACTGAAGGACTATGTAAAGGGAATTCGTATGTGAAACAAAACTACATTTCATTCTTTGAAAGATGGCCTATAAATCAAGTTATTTCAGTTTTTATTCTGTTGCTATTAAGGTCCATATCAGGGGACTTAGTAAGTTATTGTAGACTTTGACTGGCCAGGCCAGTAATGAATGAAACATGTAAATTAGAATGCATCGAAAGTTGTGTGCTTTCGTTTGATCACTATACAGGGTGTAACAAAGCACCCTAGTGATATAGGTATACAAGGTGTAAGGAAAAGTATCATTAACCATGCAATCTTTACCTATCAAACTGAACAACTTTTACTATGGGAGCAAACGAATCGGAGTAAAAAAAAATCAGCTGTCCCATACTAAACTCCAATATACGTACTCGACTCAAATGTATGCAACAGTAGAATTTTTTTGCTCCGATCGGTTTGCTCCCATAGAAAAAGTTGGTCAGTTTGATGGGTGGAGTACCTATGTGGTTTAAAGGTTAATGGTACTTTTCCTTACACCCTGTAGAGGGGTAGTTCATTTCAAACTTCAGACTATCAAACGCATCAAACTGATCAACTTTAACTATGGAGACAACAACGAAAAAAACTGCTGTTTCAAACAAAACTGTAAGGACTCGTCTAATGTATAGGACAGCAGATTTTTTAACATTATTTTTTCGTCTTTGTTCCGTAGTAAAAGTCTTATAGTGGGTCTCAAGGCCTCCAGTACAGTACAACCAAAACTCAAATCGTCACTTTCCCATATTGACTGAAATTCAAATCATCATCATCATCAGCCTGTCATCGTCCACTGCTGAACATAGGCCTCTCCCAAGGCAAGCCACAAAACTCTGTCCTCGGCCTTCCTAATCCAGTCGCTCCCCGCTACTTTTTTTAGGTCGTCTGTCCAGCGGGCAGCCGGGTGTCCCACACTACGCCTACCAGTTCGCGGTCTCCACTCTAGAACTCTGACACCCCATCGGTTGTCAGTTCTTCGGCAGATATGACCAGCCCATTGCCACTTCAGCTTGCTAATTTTCAGAGACATTCAAATAGCCTAGTCCAAATTGATTTTAACACATTTAAGTTTCCACCCTGAAGTGCGATTTTTGAATCTCATTCGGTGAGCTCAGCTGTTGAAAATGTCAAAATTACTACGGAGATACGCATTTTTCTACTGCGGATTTGACTCTCAAAAATCGCTCTCCTGTAGTATGATTTTTGAAAGTCAAATCAGCAGTAGAAAGATGCGTATATCCATAGTAATTTTGATGTTTTTAACTGCTGAGCTCACAGAATGAGATTCAAAAATCGCACTCCTGTATGCAAAAATGAGGGAGTATTTGGGTGGGGCATACAGACAGACAGACATAATAGACAAAAGTAAAAGTGTTGTTTGACTACGGAAACCCAAAGATAAAAGATACAACTTGGAATCTGCAATAGCAAGAGCACCGGAAGAGGGCGCTGTGCGATTTTAAATGGCGCCATCGTTTGGTTGACACGAAACGTTTAAAAGGTATTTCAACCTACGTTAAATTTACAACACTAGATTTAGTCCTGGGGACAAGTGCAGGAAATAATAATTTTTGATGGTGCTGTGCTGCGATGAAGCTTTCATCGATTTGCACTGCACTTCAGTGTTGCCAGAAGGTTACTTTTGTAACCTTTTAGGTGATTTTTAGCCCTGTCAGGTTACTTTTAGGTTACACGATTCAAAAGGTTACTTTTAGGTGACTTTTCGGAATTTGTATAATCAATCATATTTTTCCATGAAACAGAATACTTTTTCATATTTTTTGCACTGTTTTATAACGCAAAAACGTTCGTAACGTAGTGAGTGCGACTCCTAAAAACACGTTTTTCTCCGTTTTTTTTTCTGTCGCACTAATGTATAGGTATATGCAGTGATGCCAACTTAGCAACTTTATAGCTAGATCTAGCAATTTTCGGAGGTCTGGCAGCTACAAATTTGTAAATCTTGTAGCTAAACTTTTTAGCTACTTTTTCTAGCAACTATTGGGATTGAGAGTTTTTCAAAGCCAGAGCCATAAAATGAACGAAAATGGAGAGAGAAATAAGGGCAAACCCTGAAAATAGCTAAATATTTGATTTTCTTTTCCTTTGTACTATATTTCACTCTCGTTCTTACTTGTTTTTTTGTTCTGGAAGCAGTCGGAAACACTGTCGGTTTTGTCTTTACATCTGTTTTTACGTCCGATACATACATTTTTCTATCTTAACTGTATAGAATGAGCAAAAACATGGCTATAACATGATAATAACCCATAATATTTTGAGAAATTAAAATAAATTTCAAAGTTTGGGGTTGTTTTAATCGATTTTGATGTTTAGCTACTTCTAGCAACTTTTATAGGAAAGAAAATTGGGCAATCTAGCAACTTTTCGTGAACTACCTAGCTACAGCCCTAACATACCAGTTGGCAACACTGGGTATATCGCACGTTAAAACCATTACCGTCACTATGCAAAAAATGCAACTTTCGGGAAATGGCGTTCAAAGTTTTTGTAAAACGAATTATTTAATTATATTTTTTTGTTAGTGGTTTTTTATGATTTTATCAATTTAAATGATAGTTTGGGTAATAATCTTGCTATTAGTTCAATGATGTACAGGGTGTATTCCCTTTTCATGCAGTTATTAAAAAATATTTACTTTTGTGTCATTATTCCTCTAACTTTTTTACTTAGTATGTCGTGGAGAATAGGGTACATTGACTGACACTATTCTAGTAAAACTTAAGAAAACTTGAAAAAACATGCATTTTATGAGCAATTAACTGGTGTAAATAATAAAAAACAGTTGTCAATAGACCGTTCTTAAACACCGACGTAAAAAGAGGGGTACAATAGGTATAATAAGTGTTTCAATAGGACTAATACATAAATATGAATACTTCTTGCTATTCCATGTACGCATCGTTACTACTTCTATGTCCATGCGGGCTATTCTAGATACTCACACTTATACACCGTGTTCAAAGGAAGAAGTACACTAATAAATAGCACTTAACCACGCTGTTAATTCATCAGAAACAGGTATAAAGAAAATGTACAAGGAACTGTGTAGATGTAAAAGTAAACTCCACTAAAGTAATTCCCCAAATAACTTTGTGTTAGACACAAAGTAATTTTGGGTCCTACTCCACTTTTTTATAGTAAGAGTTTAAAGACGAGTTCTGTAACCTAATCTGATTTTGATGACGAGCTAGAGCTAGAGGACTGGATCGGGCTACATTTTGGTTAAGCGCTAACATTGTTTCATGACACCTCTTTCAAAGTTGAATTTAAGGTCTGACGGGCTTCATTTTGAACACTCGTTTAGTTTAGAGTTTGGTATTTAACTCTTGACCAACGATGGCTTTTCAATAGCATTTTCTTCCAAAACAAATCGGATTCTGATGAAGAATAGTTTGATTTTTGACTTTGGTATTTTGCTCTTGACTGACGAAGGGCTTTGGGTTTGATACTGGCATAATCTTGCAAATGTTATTTAGATCTTAAAGACGGCCGTCGTAAAATTGTATGGTGGTTCGTACTACAATTTTCCTGACTCCCGTAGAAAGTTTTGACAAGACAACTGGTGGGGACGTTGTTGTCTTGATTGAAATCAAATACTGTTTTCATGATCTGAAATGGGGCTTAGGTACTTTGTCCTACGAGAATCTAATACACCTCATATTCTACATACATATATGAGCTCACGCAATTGTCCCATGGGGGTAGGCAGAGACCACGGACCGCCACACGCTACGACTCTGACACACCTCTTTAGCCTCATTCACATTCATACATCTCTTCATGCACTTCCGTCGATTTAGGGTGCTATGCACTTGTCCGGCATAGATTTTGTTTTGCGGCTTATGAGCTAAAAAGTACTACGTAATTCTATACCACGGGGTTGATTAAGTTTTGGGAATCTCTAAAAGCCGAAGTCAACCCGACTTCTTTTGCAAGTAACAATTCACTTGAGTTTTTAGTTAGCTTAATACCTATGAAATCAAAGTAAAAAAGCTCTTCGTTTTGGCAAAAGAATACAAAACTTTAATAGTAAAAAGTTAAAATGTGTTCTAATTTATTTTCTTAACATTCACAGTCTATAATAAAGGGTAATATCGACACAAAACGAAACATGACACGGTTTACTTATAAAAGATACAAACAATACTGACTCTAAGAAAATGTTATCATTTTTGTATGAATTTATATAAAATGACAATATTCCTTAAAATTATCTACAGATCTTTTATCTTAAGTAAAGGCAAAATAGGTTTAAAACATAAAATGACAGTCTTGTTTGAATCCCTATGCGTTTTACGCTCAAAAACTAACAAAAAGAACGACATTAATCGTCAAAAGTACACTATTCCCAGAAACTGCAACAGATTTTTAGCCTAAAGTAAAAGCAAATATGGCTCTATGCAAAAACAGACAGTATTGCGTTTATTTGTACCGAATTTACGCTATTAAATTAACGTGAAAATGACACTAACCAAAAAATGACGGTACTCCACACATCAAAGTACATTCAATTGGCTGTTCTATTTAATGGAATAACGTTCTTATCCAAAAAATGACACTCTTGCGCTTAGAAAGTACTCTGGTATGTCTGACGTTCACGTCACTACCCAAATGGTGTCGGTAAAGCGGTTAGTCGGCGGACGAATTTTGTTTAAAGTCGTTGCGATACTACTGACATCTATAAGAATTACATGGAATTTCGTTACAGGTGTTTTTGCATTGGACAAAGCTCTGATTGGTGGGAGACGTGGTGCGAAAATCTAAAAATGTGGGTTTTTCGTTTAGTGACGGTATTGGTTTTAACGTGCGATATGTACCAAATCACGAATGATCGCTCGATCAATCAATCGGATGAACTTGAAATGGAAAACGCTACCGAATGTTTTACATTTCTGAAAGTCAATGGAACCAACATCTGTCGATCAACTTTTAACACCTTATTACTGGAAAAAAATATGAAACGTTACTTTTCACACCAAAAGGTTACTTTTTAATCGAATTCCGGTTACTTTTGAAAGATCCGGCTGGCAACGCTGCTGCACTTGATGAACTTAACTACTTGTGCTATTAACCTCTCGTTAGCCGGAACGCGGATCCGCACGACGAAAACAATCGATTTCTAATGTCTGTATTTCCCGGCATACGACAGGTTAATTGTGCTTAAGGGGCTACCTGCCGGTTTTGGGTAATTTTGTAACCATTTTATTCATTAACTATGGCACTTTTTGAGCTGAAATTTAAACTGAACCATCTACAGGATATGAGAAGTGATGTGGTTTTTCTAGAAATCGATTTTAATGAATAAAACCGAAGAAAAGGGACTCTAAAGTCACCCCTTTTTTTCCAGTTGTAACCATTTTACTCTTACATTTTTAATCGGAACAAAATGAAAATTTACTATATTGTTCACAATACAATTTAGAATGATGTGGTTTTTTTACTTTTTCGAATTTTTCAAAGAAAACAGCAAAATTCTGACCGGAGCCACGCGCTCTTTCTCATCGATTAGTATGGAGTGTGAGTGAGAGGAGAGTGGTCTACGGCTGATACGCCTTAAGGGTATAATTACCGTTAGCGCGCTCCATACAAACGTACTATGGTGATATTTTCAATACTAACCAATAAAAGTCAATGAAATTTTGCAGAAACAATATAGAAACAAATCTTTATGCTTGTATGTAGTCAGATTTTCGTTAAAATGTAGAGTTCTAAAGTTACAGTGCCTCAAAGATTTCCATACAAATCTTAAATTAATTCTAGAATTAAAACTGTATAATTTAACGAAAATCAGATTTCATACAAGCATAGAGATTCGTTTCTAGATTGTTTCAGAAAAATTTTATTGACTTTAATTGGTTAATATTGAAAATATCACCATAGTACGTTTGTATGGAGCGCGCTCCGAATAATATACCCTTAAGTTTAGGTATACTAAAATAAAATGATTGAATGAATGAATTTGCGAGGGTGTGTTTTTTGCGTACAGTCAAGAGCACGTCAAGCCTTGGACTTCGTACTGTTCTTATAGCGTTCGTATTAAGAAACAATATCGTACTTCGATTGTCAAGCTTGATGTGCTCTTTATTGTACCATCGTAGTCAAAGTACTTTAACTTAACCCAAAGTTAAATTTAGATTTTACCTCATGATTAATTTACATGGTTAAGCTGGCTTTTTTTAAGATGAGCAACAGAAAAACTTTCTTGATATTGACAAAAATAAACAAATTACTGGCATCATTTTTAAAAGAGTTATTTTCATACTTTGTGCTTCCAAAAACGTATGTAAATATAAAAAAATTAAGACATAAAAATACCTTGAACGAGTGAGTAATTGACGAAAAAAAAAAAATTTTAGTAATTGGGTAGATTTATGTTCGGTAGTTTGGTGAATTGCTATCTTTTGCATACTGGAGGATCGCTCTTCATAATTGGATGGTCTTATTCAACATGCGTCTAGTAAAAAATATCACGCTTTCGCCAAGTGCAAAACAATTTGTCCTTAAGGCCCTCTTATCCGAGTGCAAGCGTCTCTTCGCCATCCCGCTCCAATTGAAAGCAGGATCGCAAAAAAACGTGTTTTTCATCAATATCTTTGCTCATGGGTGTTTCTCCAAATTCAACGAATTCCACTAGAAATATTTAATGTATTTAGTTAAGTACAAGAATAAAAAGATAAATATCAACAGTTTAATCATAGTATTGAGAAAACATTACAAAAAGGGGTAACTTTGGGATTTTTTTTATTTTTATGTTCTGATTACCCCCTTAAAAAACCTGCAGTATATACAAAATTAACCTATCAATAATAAGGACATTATCGACACGTACTATCGATAGTTCGACAACACTAAACAAGTATCTGTGGTCGTTTGACCCCTAACACTTAGTTGCAGAAACGCTCATTAAAGTTAATCCTCGATTAAATCTCTTGCTGTCACTTTTTGTCTTGTTGACGTAGTAAAAGCTAGCAAGAGATTTAATGGAGGATTAACTTTAATGAGCGCTTCTGCAACTGAGTGTAAGCCTACGAACAAGCCTGACAACACTCATTCACCCGTTCGGTCTAGTTTCTAAACAAACTAAATTAATTCTAAATTGCTTTCCTCTTTCAACCGCGCCGTGTTTATTTGATGACCATTTCCGCGTATTACCTACTTTTAAGCACTCTGAGGTATTACCGCTTCACGTTCAAACTGTTTTCAAAAGATTTGACATCGCTAGAAATTTATAATACTGTTGATCTTATTTCGGAGTTGCGTTGTGGGTCTGCTATTGGACGGTCGCTTGTCGGTTGTCCCATCCCCGGCCTACAGCGGAATTCCAGTGGTGGCTCAGGATATTGTTCTTTTATAAGAACAACCCTTGAAGTCACCAAAATATCAATATAACCGTACAACGTCAAGCACTTTTGCTACAAAAACTCGACATTGGCAAAATCATCTACACCAAGATGGATGCCATAACCTTAAAAATAGAATAGATCTTATTTCGTCAAAGAACTAAAAAGCCTATCTCAAACATTCATACATAAGCTAACAGCCGATTTGGATGGTCTAAACTAAGGGCCTGTTTCACCACTTATGTGTAAGTTCTTGTTAGCTTATCCGACAGATATTTTGACATATTTTCATACAAAAAACGTCAAACTATCTGACGGATAAGCTAACAAGAACTTACTCATAAGTGGTGAAACAGGCCCTTAGACTCTTAAGTTTAGACTCTAAACATGACCAAACCAACGAAGCATACCCTTCTCTATTCTTGTCACAACATCTTCTTTCAATTTACATCGATCTCTAATCACACAATTTCTCACTCTATCTCTCAGCGTAACTCCACACAATTTGTATTTTCTCTGGAAAAAATCGTAGTCGTGAGTTACTGGTTCCTTCTTGTATATCATAATCAGCCTCTCGCCTCCTAATAAGTAAATGATAACCTGTCGTATTAAGTTTATAGGCGGCGGCCTCCTCGCCACATACACACTGTATTTTACATACGCTCTTGTATTCCAAATACACAACAAAACGACTGTTCATTTCCATAATATTGTTTTTTATTTTATTTTTTAAGGTTCCGTAATGAAAGGTTTTAAAGTTTGCCATGTGGTTTTCCGGCTTAGAATAACTCTTAAAAGATCGTACATTTGTATGCGGTTTTTGACTACCCCTATTGTCGTGAGTTTGTATCAAATGAAAGGCAGAAAAAATTACACAATTATCACATAATCAGCATTAAAAACGTAAGCCTTTTTTTAAACGGAGGTAGTACCTAAAAGTGGGAAATATACATGCGTTAGGTATCTACATTCTATAGGGGTGGTTCATACCTATAAACCAACTGCACCAAAATTGCAATAGCAAAAAAAAAACATTTAGGGCGAGTAGTCATTGATATTTTCAATGGAACAACAATTTTTGTTAGCGATTTCAATATTGGTCGCACTTGTGAAAGTCAATTTGATGGTCTGAAGAACCCGCTAAAATAAGTAACACATTTAAGTTTAGGTATCTTAACTATTAACTATTATAAAACCGTGTAAAACCGTAAAAACCATGAGTAATAAAAAAGTTGCGGTTCACTTCATATAAACTCAAATAACACTCGATAGCGCGATTTAAATGACGTGCGGCGCCATCTATTGACAAAATTGTGTGTTTGTTTGTTTGTTCGCGCATCACGCAAAAACTACTGAACCGATTTTGATGAAACTTTTTTTTGTTTTATAGCTTATGATCTGACTTAATTTGTGCGGACGAAGTCGCGGGAAAACACTGGTACTAAAATAAAATGATTGCTTGTACGGAACCGTTTCATATTCAACCGACTCGCACTTGACCATTTTTAGTTTTTGTAACCCAGTGCAGATTCACGCTTCTATTTGCATTTTAAATTGGCGCTAAAATGTGTACGAATAATTTATTATTATTTAACAAAATATTCGGACGCGCTTTGAATTGCAAATTATTTGTACGATTTTATATAAGAGTTGCATTAAATGCTAATATTTGTTTTCGAATAACAATTTATGTTAGAAAATATACTGTTTTGTTTTGTTTAATTTTGAACAGTGTTTGTCAAAAGTAACATGATAATTGAGAACTACAGGGTGAAATTGATATCATTAGCATCCTTTCAAACTAAGAGTCTAACCATCAAAGTGAACAACTTTTACAATAGGAGCAAAAAAAAATCAGCTGTTCCCATACTAAACTGCAGTCCCCGCTCGACTCAAATCATATTTTTTGTTGCTCCGATCGGTTTGCTCACATAGTAAAAGTTGTTCAGTTTGATGGGTAGACTGTTAGTTTCAAATGACGCAAACATTTTTTTTTAAGATAAAACTGAAAACTGGCTACTCGACCGAAGAGTATGGAACATCCGATATTTTTTTCTCGATTTTTGTTAGCTCTAGAGAAAATTTTTAAGGTCCCATTATTGAAATTATGAAAAACTAGATGACTGCGGCGAACTTCGTACCGCCTTAGAATTTTCCCGACACACAGTTGACCGTTTTTTTTGCCATGTTCATAACGGATAATGTAGCATTCTAATGGTGAAAGAATTATTTAGATCGGTCTAGTAGTTTCGGAGCCTATTCAATACAAACAAACAAACAATAAATCAAATTTTTCCTCCTTTTTTCCTTGCTGCAGCTACAAAGGAGTCGGGGCACTGGCTACGTGCCTACCCGTCCCCCAACACCGGGACATACCTAGACCCCGAAACCATTCGCATAGCAATGGGCCTCCGAGTCGGCGCGGATCTCTGTACCCCCCACCAGAGCCCCTTTGGCATGTATGTCGATCGCCTGGGACACCACGGGCTCTCATGCCAAAAAAGTGCCGGCAGAATTCCTCGCCACTCCACTCTTAACGACATCATTCGCAGGTCTCTTGCCACCGTCAACGTACCGGCCACTCTAGAGCCGAAAGGTATTGTACGGGAAGATGGCAAGAGGCCAGACGGGATGTCTCTCGTCCCCTGGAAGATGGGTGGTGTGGGATGCCACCTGTGTGGACACCCTGGCCCCGTCCCATCTTCGGGGAACGAGCAAAAGAGTGGGCTCGGCGGCGAAATCTGCCGAAAGGACAAAAGAGGGGAAATACAAGGGTATCGGCACCCAATACAAATTCATAGCATTCGGTGTCGAAACCCTTGGTCCGTGGGGTCCCGGCGCCCAGGCGCTTTTTAAAGATACGATACGATACAACTAAAATTTATAATATCATGCAGTCAACTTTATTTTCCTTATCTTGTCAATATTACCTACTTTGTTCATAATAGTTTGAGAAACGCTACAAGTGTAATAAATAGTAAATGAATGCCGCATGGATGCTCTGCATACTAATTATTTTAGTACTCAAATAGTAAATAGTAGTGCTAGAACAAACTGCGCTAACGAGGCTGTGGTTGAGGCCCCCTGGGCTTGTCTTGCTTTGTGTTATATCATAATCAGCCCCCACTTTTGTTAGACTCCTTGAGACTTCCTCGATTCAATATCTACCACAGTACACTAGACGTGAAACTTCGCACGTCGATCGTCGTTTAGCGAGATAATATAAGCATAAGCATATGCTCACGACTATATTCCCCGAGGGGGTAGTCAGAGATATTCTGAAACCTCAGAACATCCACGTTTCACCAGTAGTCAAACTCAACTCAAACTCAAAATTTTTTATTCGTAATAATATCACAAAGATAACTTTCTGACGTCATTTTTGATTCTACCACCGCTTCGGAAGGTGTTCCGTTGTAGAGAAGAAGCGGCCAGAAACTCTACAACACACTTCTTTTAAACAAAACAAAATATACAAAGTACAAATATTGAATTACATAGTGTAACATTGTCAATACCAGACACCGTAACTACATGATGTTTCGCTGCCATGTGTACAGACACACTTCCGTTATAGTTTTAGTAGGTATAGCTAGGTGCGTTTTTTATTAACGTTCCGTCTAACCAGGACGAAAATTAAGTAATCAAGTCTAAATGAGTATTACTTCAGCTGCATACGAAAGTGAAGCGATTTATATTCAAAGTTTGTCTCAGTTTTAATATAAAGATCGTATCCGCAGATATTGTATGGCATCTCATTATCTCGGGGAGGTTAACAATTCTCTATACGTATTACATTTTAGATAATTTCTGTTCAGCCGTCCGTCTATATACTTACCCGTGTAAGATATTTATATGTAGACAGACAGATTGAAAGTTATCACTATAATGGTATCGATTCGGTATTGCCACGACCATAGGCCAAGTATGCCACGACTTAACTTAACTAAATTTATTCCTGTCATTTTCTAACATTCGACGAAGAAAAGAGACAGAAAACCAAGAACTGCATTTAGTGCTGTCAAAGTGACGCTACACGCCCAAAATAAGATGGCATCATAATGCACGCCATCTTCTTATTTAAGTCGTTTTTGGGCGTGTAGCGTCACTTTGACAGCACTAAAGTCAGTTGTTGGTTTTCTGTCTCTTTTCTTAGTCGAATGTTAGAAAATGACAGGAATAAATTTAGTTAAGTTAAGTCGTGGCAATACCGAATCGATACCATTGTCGTACTTTTTATTATATCAGCCGCCGGTGTCCCATTGTTGGGCAAATGTTGGGCAATTGTTGTCCTCCCTCCGTTCTCTCCATGCGTCCCGGTTTTGCGCTTCGTTAGGCCAGTTCTTCAAGATGCTATTGATTTCCGCCACCTTCTTCTAGGTCTGCCTCAACGCCGATTTTGTACTGGGAGCCAGTTGGTAGTGATTTTGGGCATAAGCCAGGAAAGATAAGATTGATAGGCATGCTGCAGACATGTCCAGCCCAATCCCACTTTAGATTAGCAGCGATGGTGGCGACGTCTGTCACTTTGGTTCTGGCGCGAATGACCTCATTTCTGTTTGATGAGTGAGATGAGAGATGAAAAGTTGTTCGTTTGATGGGTAGACTCTTAGTTTAAAAGGATGCTAATGATATCAATTTCACCCTGTATATTGTTTCGTCACCAATTAAATAGGCGAATGTCGTTACGTCTCGTATTAACAATAAAATATACGATAAAAATAAAAAGCCGACCAAAACACATGTGACGAAACAGGAAAACCTTCCACTTGTGATGTAAGGAACCCTCCAGTGGACCGAGAACACTTGTAAGGGTTCGAGTTGAGTGCTCGAGTGTATGTGTATGTATGTGTATGATATAGAATGCGTCTTATAATTGTATTTATAAGGTCTCAGTGTCTAGAGAGACATGATTTGGTATACAACGTGTTAACGTGAAATTGCACTAGCCCTAGTGTGCTAGTGGAAAACATCGTGAGGAAACCTGCATGCTTCAATTTCGAGGCGTGTATTGTACCCACTGTCCATTATAGCGGACGCACGCGTCCACTTAGTGCGTTCACACACGATGACGCACTGACGGAGCAGCAAACGTTAGTCCGTCATTTGTGAAGCAAGGAGTTGTATGAAACCGCACGTAGAAGCACACACGGTGACGCATTGACGCACCGGGTGTGGTTCTATGGACTGACATCTACCACTCCGTCAGTGCGTCATCGTGTGTGAACGCACTAAGTGGCGACGGGCTCACCCCCCGTCACACTGGACAGAGTTTCGGTACTACTGGTGAAACGTGGATGTTCTGAGTTTTCAGAATATCTCTGACTACCCCCTCAGGGAATATAGTCGTGAGCATATGCTATGCTAGAGTGCTATTTTTGAATGTCACACGTTTTAATCTACACTCGAATATGACGTAAAATTAATTGACTACCATCTTTGAATTCCACTCTTGTAACTTTTGAAACGAATGATTCGACCCACTCGTAATTATTCTATTCTATTTATAATTAATTGCCTTTTGCGTGCGTTAGTACTGCATTATATCCTAATCTCAGGGATTGTTGATCAAGAACAAGAAGAGATTGCGGATTGCGGAGCCTCGTGGCAGGCAAACACGTGAACCGCGCGAACACCACGTCAGACAAGTGCTCGTATCAGAACCTGCAACGTGACGCTTGACGTTTGTAATGTCATAGACTTCAACTAATTTAACGTTTTTTCTACGTTCCGTTACCCCATTATTTCGGCGATAATATCTGGTTTTAACTGATACTATGAAATTATTCATTCGTTCAATGGAAACTTATTTTGTGAACCGAAACGTTTCATGAAACATTTTGGACGATCTCAAAAATACAGAAAAACTGAACCAATTGCACTCCTGACGAAGGCTGATGACGATTATAACATTACCAGCTGTTGTCCAGTTATAGATTCTGATCCAGTTTTCTGACTTGCCTACATCTATTAACACCATGTATAAAATTAAAGGGACAAGGCCATTAAAACTGGAATTTTCAAGCAATGCGACTTCATTACGACTTGATTAACTAAAGAGCTCTTAATGACAATTTTAACTGCAAATTAAATGCTTTTAACAGATAAAACGTGAGTTAACAACATTTATATGACATAATTTAAAAAGTTAATCTCCCGTTTAAAGGCTTCCGCACATTGCAGCGATATTGTCGAGCGATATTATCGAGCGATATTATCGACAGCGATATCGCGACACCTTACACACTGCAGCGATTCCGCGATTCGCGTCACGCATGCGCCCTTCACTGAATGTAGTAGAAAGAGATTGCGTCAGGTTGCGATAATATCGCAGCAGTGTGTGGGATCGAGCGCGTCCCCATACAAAATGTACTGAGAACAATTATCGCAAAATCGCAGCGATATTATCGCTCGATAATATTGCGGCAGTGTGTAGAATCGCGCGCGTCCCCATACAAAATGTACTGAGAACAATTATCGCAAAATCGCAGCGATAATATCGCTGCAATGAGCGGAGGCCTTAAAGATTCTTTTTGATTGTGTTAACGAGAACCATTCATACAATATTTTTAATCTCGTCATAAATAAAAGCCGCTATCCGGTTGCCACATTAAATTAAATACAGTATAAATTACAAGGAATATGAGCAAAAGAACAAAAATATGGAAGCAAAAAGTTTGCGCTCGCAAATCGAACTGGCCGCTTCTGTCAATTACCGTGTTCGCCTCAAAGTTTAAAAAAAGTTAAAAGTAACATGGCGGCGGCGCGGCATCCCGCCAAAACAAAATGGAGTATAGTTGGTCGGATGCGAATGGAAATTGACGTTTCCGATAAGCAATGCAGGAGTCTTTTGAGTTAAAGTTTATTTTAGGATTTAAAAGTTTTATAATTATGGTGGAATGAAATGGAATTTTCCTCCATTGAAATGGGAAGATCTTCCATTGAACTATTACTACGACTAAACTTTGATAAGATATATTATGTCAAGATATATGACAGTCGAAGCTCAAACGCGTCGAAAAAAATATCGGTGAACTGTTAGTTGATAAACCGTGTCTGTACGCACACACAGATAATTTGTATAACACACCAACCTAAGAAAGTTGGCTACTTTTATATTATTCGGTAGAAGCGTGAGGTGCTATCTAGACATATACTTACTTTATCTAAGGTAAACATAACACTGCACGTCTGAACGCTGTCTTTCTTAGTAAATCGGTATCGATATATCTTTAAGCTGCTTTCGCTCATCGTACCTTTATGTAACGCATGACGTTTGTTTCTTGTGTTAGTTCTATACTATATGTCAAATAAAGACGAAAATAAGAAGATGACAGCAGCAGGGATACGAAACCTTTTCAGACCGTGATCGTTTTATAAAAAATCAATGTACCGATTGGCAGTGTTCGACGGAAGAATGTTATATAAATACAAAATATAGGAAAACTATCTTAGATTAAAAAGAATATCGTCAAAATTAAACACAAAAACATGTTAGTTTTATCTTTTCACTCGTTCGATGTTGATGGAAACGAAAGAAAACATCAGTTATGTGCTCACTAGGTTCGTAATTGCGTATGATTGAACCGCACTAAAAATAGATTTTGAGGGCAAATTAAACGAGTTTCAATCAATCAAATACACTTTATTCAAATATCAATAAATCCAAGTATTAATACGTCCTTCACATTGTTTGTAACCACCTAAATCTTATTAATGCATTAAAGAATTTTTCCCTAAAGTTACGGAATCGATATAAACACGAAACACTATAATTAATCTAACAAAAGATTGCAACACCATCTTAAATTCAACAATGTTTTTCCTTGCCACATTGTATGTACATAATAGTAATCGTGCGTAAGAACTTATTAAGTATTTTTATCCTTCCAGTGACAAGGATTTTTTGAAGGGGTTTCGAGCTTATTGTGCTGCCCCCAATCGTATTTTTTTATTTTTTAACAGTTAAACAACATTGAAGCGTGAGCAGAATGTATTAATGCACGGCGAGCATGCCACCCATTACAAAGCGTTTTAACGAGAAAAACGTCATGCGCACTCTTTCTGGCATAATACGTAAAATAATAAAGATGGAGGCACATCTCGATTTTTATCATTTTCTCGGGGGTGGCATGCGAGGCCTACTGAATGGCTTTCAATTTATCGAAATTCACCAAAGACCCTCGCTTACCAACCGTGGTCAGCCTTCATCGCCAGAATATTCTTCAAGTAGGTACTACCGGAAGGTGTTCACATCTAAAACTGCCCTTCAAAAAAAAGTTGGAAGACTTCAATCCTGCATTCCTCAATACTTATACTTACCACCGTGAAAAACATGTATTGTCGACTAAATCACTTTTTATTGTAATGCTAATTCAGTCAGAGTAGGTAATTCTCGTGTTGGTATCGCATCCTAATATAACAATTTCTAATAAAAATAAGTGCTGACAATAATGCGTTCCCCAAGAGCAGTAAAAATAAATATTTTATTTATTTATTTGTAATACAGTAAAAATACAAGACACAATACCTATACAACTTAAAATAGACTCAAGTAAGCGTCTCCAATATTGTGCAGGTGTCAGTAGATGGAATACCATCAAGGATAGGTTTTTTGTCCCCAACAAGTGACATAGATGAAGTGAAGCAAGCGGTGAAGCAAACATCGTGAGTAAACCTGCATACGCTGAAGAAAAAATTCGGATGCGTTATATGAAGTCTACCAATCCGCATTCGTCAATATATATTTTTGAATTTGCATTATTGACGTTAGATATGACGGATGACGATATTACGATACATTTGGCGTAGGCTTTCCAAAAATTTACTCAGCCGTTTTCTACCTGGAGGAGCCCTCGCTTGGTATGTTTTGAAAATATTTTTTGGATTTTTTAAAACACATGGCTGGTGTAGTATATTTTTAAGACCGACTCATGAAGCCCTTTTATTTAATAGCCCACACGATAGGTTTCAGAACAAAAATGTATGACGTCATAATTCCCCCCTTACTCTAAGGGAAATATTTTTAAGAACTGCCGGTCAACATTATTGTTCTGACATGTGTGCCGAACGGCTATCTTGCGGCTTTTTATTGATTTTGGCTTTGTAGGGCCTAACACTATAACTATTGCTATCTTACTCTCAACGAAATCGAGGCTCCATCTTTCAGAGTAAGCGAAAAGTTTTAAATCTATGAATCTTTCATATATTTTGACATACCAGTCAGAGATAGCACTTTTGATGCTATATTTCAAAAAGCGCTCGTTTGCATTGGAAACAATCACCGAGTAAAGTAACGTCAGGTCCGGTCAGTCGTTGAATGGATCGTCTAGTGGTATTTCATCTCAAGCGTTTCCGTGCTTCGGAAGGCACGTTTAGCAGTTGGTCTCGTATAGTTCCGTCAGGTGACGTTGTAACTATTCGTTGAGCCAGGTCAGATGCCAATTTAGGTGGCTTGAATATTCTCTGACAGACAGCTGAGCACTACCTTGCCTCCACCAACACGCACTTTTTTTATTTTTTTTTATTTCAGATTCTTACATCTAAATTTACAAATTTTAATATCGCCAAACTGCTGAGCAGTTTGTAGTATCCCGTGTGGTGGAGTATGGTATCACACCTATTCGTGAGAGGAGGCCTTTGCCCTGCAGTGGGATTCTACAGGCTATAACTTACTTTTTTATTTCAAAAATAATGATACCATAGACTCCAAGTACGGATTATTTTTTATTATTTTAACACCAATAATGTCACATCTGCGTAGAAAATTTCTTAGTTACTCTGTCAATTTTACTGAATCTTGGCCGCCAGCAGCGTGATGACGTCTTAGTCACGAGTGATGGTTGATAAATTACATACACAGTTATATACATACATAAACTCACGACCGTAATCCCTTTCGGGGTGGTCAGAAATATTGTTACTCCTACGTACTTTCTGTTTAAGAGTGTAGTTATACTCGTAGTAATGCTCACATTTAGCAATTTACCCTCTCTTACGATGAAACTGAAGATCTACTGATGGTCCCTGTTTAGCTCATAACACACATATGCATTCACACACTTACTCACACGAACACACTCTTTACATATTTTAATTTACATGTATTGTAGGCACTTAACCGTATCTATTGTTTTTGCTTTTATTTTGTAAAGTCAGCACTAGCCTTTTGTCTTACTATCATCTTTCGTTCACAATTAACTATAGTACACACGCTGTTACTCTGTCCTTGGGGTGGAGACCTGGTAACCTGAGGCACGAGAACCTTCATAGGTATCTTGAGTCAGGCACCAGTCTCCACAATACAAAACTGAATGCTCTAATTTTATTTTAGCTCTAAGTAGTATTACATGTATTTGTGGAGAACAAAATAAACAAATTTATTATTATATTATTATTAATGTAAGTTTCAGGATCGAATGACGTGTCAAGTGGTGAGAGGTGGCTAGCCCTTCACCCATATATTAAACACTGTATGAGAAACCTTTAATCCCTTAGTCGCCTCATACAACACCCACTGGAAGAATTCGGGTGGTCTATCATAGGCTGGAACCACACAAAAATGTAACCCCTTGTTCGTTTTAGGTTTCCGTAGTCCAACTAGGAACCCTTATACTTTCGTCCATTCTGTCTGTCTGTCTGTATGTCCCACTTCAATAACAGGCTCATTATTGCACCTATTGAATCGAAAATTGGTATGAAGACAGATAACAGTAACCCAAACAGAAATGAGGTAGTCATAATCATAAAGCAAGTAAATTTTTTTCGACAAAGATTTTTTTTAAATGGGTGGAAAGATAATTTTTTTTTTTAAATAAATGAGTGCGGTGACGTTGGATAGGTTTTGTCCTATTGAAGAAAACTCCTATAGAAACTAAATCATTACAATGCTTGTGTCTCGAGATATTTGAGCTCAAAGTCAAACATAGGGCGTACTAACTTCTAAAATACAGGAGTATAAAATCTGAAAATGTGATACAAAATAGCTTTCTGTAAGTACTTTCAATGAAAATTATAACAGAAGCTGTAGCCCAACTAGTTTCGGAGAAATCAAATAAAATATCGACCGTCGACCGCCGTATCGGCGTCTATCAATAGATGGCGCTGAACGGAATTAAATCGCACTATTGTTTGCTTCTTGAGGATTTCTTAAGTTATTTAAGCTATGTTAAGAAAAGCTTTTCATAGAACTCTGCGGAACCCTACCTTGGGAGATTCTGACACGCTCTTGGCCGGTTTTTTATTTTTGTTTAGTAGTTCAGACAGGCAGGACACAAGAAGGCATATTTTTCGAGGCTACGAACTTAGCACTAGGAAACTTGTCATTATTCATTATAGATATTAGTCGCCTAAATCCTGGCCAGTACGTGTGTTCTGTGTTACAAACTATTAAGTCTCTGCGCCTGTTCTAGTACCTACCTCAATAACTTGCAAACAAATTTTTTCTCGATTTTCCAGATTTCGATTAGAGACAAATCTATTCATAAATAAATACAACGATGCTCAATAACGATTTGAAAGAAGTTCTACTAATCTTAGTACATTTTTTAGAGTTTTTAAAAATATTTTTTCAAGTTTCAATATGGCTACTACTAGCTCCACCTGGCGGATATTTTTCATAACTATCATTAAAAAAGCTTCATTGAAAGGAAGACGAACCACATGTGTGCACCACTGCTTCTTTAGGTCTTTCAACATCGCCATTTTGTTGTTTGATACAATTTTTCGTATGTCTTTAAAGTGTGTACTATAAAGAACCTTTTTTTCCTTCTTTTCGCCCCTATTTGGAATGGAGTATAGTAGTACATTATAGTTCAATGGAATGAGATGGCAAAGGGAAGATCTTCCTTCAGGCTACGTGATATACAGTAGTATCGGTCGCGGCCGTAGTCCAATGGTTGTCCAAGTACAGGAGCCCGATTGCGCTAAGTTAAAACATCAAAGTTCTATTCTTATCCAATTTCAGTTCTAATCACATTGCAATCCAATTACTATTCAACTTTGCTGAATTTAGCATCGCGCCAACTCTATGTAACTGACAGCCTTTAACGTCTGAGCGATCTGTCAAAACGGCTCTAACGGCTGTCAAGTGCAGTACCGCGATTAGCGCAATACCAAATGTGTCAAAGTTATGGTTCGTCCTTAGTCCAATCACGGTTCAATTACCGAATATTGAACTAACTGATTTCGAGGTTGGGTCCATAGTAAAAGTTGTTCAGTTTGATGAGCCGAAGCACCATCTTAAGTATTACTGGGGTGTTTTGTTACACCCTGTATATTCTCAGTGATAGATCCAATATGAAAGTTGTCAATAACTCGGGGCGGTGCGCTGCAGCAAAAAGCAGAGTTCCAATGTAAACTGAAACTCCGTTGTATCGCCCTTTCTTTTAGCGAAGTTTGTTGGTCGTCGACACACTGCCGGAGTGGTCGGTCAATGATTTGACATAACTACTTCATCGGTTTCTGGAAATAACTTTTTGATCTCTTACCTGATTCGGTATGTCATGTATTTTTTGAAAAAGCTAAATCGAAAACCAATTCGAAATAATTGCCTCATTAAGGCTAGGTTATCCCAGTGCAAGCGTCTCTTTCTTGCAAGCATAAGTTTACAATTAGCCATCCCGCTCCAATTGAAAGCAGGATCGCAAAAAAACGTGTTTTTCGTCGATATCTTTGCTCGTGGGAGTTTCTAAGCTAAAAATTCTTCTGAGTTCACTAGAAATATTTAATGTATTTAGTTAAGTACAAGAATAAAAAGTTAAATATCAGCAGTTTAATCATATTACTGAAAAAACATAACAAAAAGGGGTAACTTGGGGATGTTTTTCTATCTAGTAAACTTAATCTAATCGTGTAATTGAGAAGAGTCGCCCATCCGCCCGATCCTTAAATAAGACATAATTTAATTTCAGACTTTAAAACACAGTTTAAAACACTTTCGTTCGTGTTCAAAAAACGGCCTCGACGGTATAACAGCGTCTTAACAATATTTTATATGTCAGCGAATTAAAAATGAAAGGATTACAGATATTTTAATTAAATAACGTCGTTTTTCGGTCCAATGAGTCCACTCGCTGGACCTGTTCACACCTTGATAAACTAAAAATGAGCTTAAAATAACTGGCCATTATGATACAAATATATTCAACAGAATTTTACATTTGATGTTGCCGTTTCTTTTTCCAGCATAGAGTTAGAAAGAGAAGGCAGTTTATTTTTAAATTAAGCAACGGTTTTTCTCCATGGAGTTCATATGATTTTGTCGTGACCACTTTTGCCATTTACTTACAGATTACATTTAAAAATGACATTTGTATTGATAAACTCGATGAACTACGAAAAAAAAAACTTAAAACGATGTCTTCTATCCGTAAAACATATAAAATGAACAAGAAAAACAAACTTGACATAAAGAATTAAAACTTCTGGTAGCTGCACAGCCGTAGATCTATAGGAAGGAGCATCTTAGGGTATTGCCCTACCCTTAAAATTACCAATCCAATATACCGTCTTTACAATAAGAGAACGTGGAAGACAAGCTTGGACCGAATTAATAATAATAACGACTTTATTTTCTCTTCAAAAAAACATTACAATAACATGGTCGACAATAATCATTAGTGGGTAAATAATTCGATTACACAGACTCGAAGGGCTTTTGAAAATGTAAGGAAGGCTCAGTTAAAACAGAAGCGGCTTTATGATAGGAAGGGAAAGAAAAGGACTTTCCTGCTAGTCCAGTAAAAATACGGGTCGACAGGAATTAATTTAAGTACTTATAATTTTTTTTATAATAAGAGTTTTTCGTAATTTCTATTTATTTAAAAACTTATTAATTTATTCTAATATACAAATGTATACAGGGTGTAAGTGACAGCCTAGCAAATACTGAAACGGAAAACTCAGACCATCAAACTGAACAACTATCACTATAGACTTTCCTCAGGAAACGCGAAAAAAAATCAGCTGTCCCATACAAAACTGCTGTACCTACCCGACTCAAATCTATGCAGATTTTTTTTCGCGTTTCCTGAGGAAAGTCTATAGTGATAGTTGTTCAGTTTGATGGTCTGAGCTCACCGTTTCAGTATTTGCTAGGCTGTCACTTACACCCTGTATAACAAAAAATATAAAAAAAAAAAATAAAAAAAAATAAAAAAAAAAAAAAAAATTAAATATAAAAAATTGTGGAGAGGAGAACCTAATTAGTGCCTCAGCCAGCGCGACAGAGATGGCAAGATACTAGAAATGGATGATCTGAAGAATACATGACGATTCCACACAAAAAGATTTAAATACCTTTTGCTATTAATCCTTCTCATCCGTGTGTAGAACGAAGTGTCTATAAGAAACAGAACGAAATTCCGTGTGATATGACGCACAACATTTTACAATCCACATCACTCATATTCCTTAAGCCTTAAGGTACATAATCCTCTAAATCAAAACTACGTTAAGATTGTAATATAAACTAGGAAGAAAAGTTTAGTACAGAAGTTTTCTCGCGGTTTCTTTCGAATACGAAGCAAGAATAAAGTTTGACAGGTACAATGATATGCAAATGATAGTTTTTTCCCTGGTTTTGTTTACTTTTACGTTCGGGGCGGAAGTGGGAAAATGTTTGACTTCATATTTTCTTTGCGGAAATCGAAAAAACGGGGACATATTTTAGAATCTTTTCGTGGAGTCACGTTGCAGGGTTTGCCTCGAACACTTGTCTCTCACGTGGTGTTCGCGCGGTTCGCGTCTCAGCCTGCCACGAGGCTCCAAAATCCTTCTCAGTTGTTCTTACTCAAAAACAATCCTCGAGATTGGATAGACACTCCCTCAAACTACTTGACACTGTCGAAATCTAACAAGGAAACGCCATTAAATAAAAATAGAATAGAATAGAATCTTTTCGTCGTACCAACTTTATTCAGTTTTAGAGTTCTGTACCCAAAAGGTGCCAACGGGACCCTTTTACTATGGCTAAGATGTCCGTCCGTCCGTTTTACCTTTAAAGATAATCTTACTTGAATTTTTAAAGCTATAGCGACTGGCAACAGTCACTATAAATGAAAAGATTGAAAATGCATGCATATGCTCACGACTTTGTTCCCCGAGGGGGTAGTCAGAAATATTCTGAAACCTCAGAACATCCACGTTTCACCAGTAGTACCGAAACTCTGTCCAGTGTGACGGGGGGTGAGCCCGTCGCCACTTATAATGGACAGTGGGTACAATGCGTGCCTCGAAATTAAAGCATGCAGGTTTCCTCACGATGTTTTCCTTCACCGAAAAGCCAGTGGTATTACACATCGTACATAAATTCCGAAAAACTCATTGGTACGAGTCGGCTTGGACGGGGTTCGAACCATCGCCTCCTGCACGGCAGGCAAGTTTACTCGCCACTGGACCACCACGGATTGAAAATGGCTCTACATTATTTTGCTCTACAAATATCTAGCATTGTAAACGTATGTGAGCATTATACAGAAAGTTGGTAGTTAGGTTAGGTTGGTAAAATTACGATCGTGAGATTATGTATGTACCTACATATCTATGTATGTATAAATGTATGAAGATGACGATTCATTTAACTTTTCTAATATTGCACAGAATAACTCTGAATTTTATGTTCCATATTATCTTATTGTTCCAAACTAAGGTACCTACCTTAATTCTAATGATACCTACGAAGGTACCTTTCTTTGGCCGACACTTTCAGAAAAGTGCCAGTAAATGTACGGAGCTCAAGCTCAGACCACTTTCAATTCAGATTGAAAGTGTGAGATTGAAAAAAAATTGCCCCTTTTTTTCTACAAAAAGTCGAGTTTACCAGTTACTTCGCCCGCAAGTGTTCCCGTGATCGTAATTAGATAAATTTCAGGTCGCAAGCTTTCAAACACAAAAAAGTTTCATCTAAATCGGTCTAGTAGTTTTCGCGTGATGCGCGAAGAAACAAACAAACAGAACAGACTTAAAAAAACCAAAAATTTGGGTTTTTGAGTTAAGGACACCTAAAAACCATAACGTAATTGTTTTTGTAAATATCTTCAATATACAGACACACTTCTGTTAGAGTTTTATAATAGTAGAGATTTCAATCGTTAGGTGTTAAGAGAGAAAGAAATAACAAAGGGATGAAATATCAAAGTGAAGATAGGGTGTGGCCCTAGCTTGTATAAATAATGATGTTGAAAAACGATATATTTATCTGAGATTTTGCTAAGAAAATGTTACATAGGTACCTAAATACCTAATAGTACTGTAGCCGGGGGACTTTATAACTACCAAAAAGATTACCGATTGCCGTTCAGAAATAGTTGTAAGGTACTAAATCACTAATATAAAAACCTAAGGGCCTGTTTCACCACTTCTGAATAAGTTCTTGTTAGCTTATCCGACAGATATTTTGACATAATTTCATACAAAATATGTCAAACTATCTGTCGGATAAGCTAACAAGAACTTACCCAGAATTGGTGAAACAGGCCCTTAGTCTTACAGATCTCATCCCGCTGAAGAAAAAAAAAAAAAAAGTATTGTCTGAAATTTTAAATTTCGAAGTTACAGTTTTTTTTCTATACTGTCATGTTCTTCACCTTAGTTCAATACCCATACGTAATAGTAAGACAATCTAAAGTTGCCATACAAAGCTATAAGACCAATCAAAGTTGAATTTTTCATCTGGTCTTATAGCTTTGTATGGCAACTTTAGACAGTCTAACTATTACGTATGGGGAGTTTTTGGCGGGCTTTGGTAGCTGACGTTTGGAGTCCTTATATTTCATCGAATTTTTATTGTTTATAGTGAGTTTTGGATCGTAAAATTGGTGTTGTTTTGCGTAACAAAGTGTCGTGCAAGTGAACAATATATAGTTCAGTAAACTATGATGGTGCATGGGTCGTAAACAGGAAAAGTGTTCCGTGATTTTAGCGCGGCAAAGTGCGTTCACCTCTTTCCTGTGTACTTCTCTGCTTTTCCTGCATCTTTCGATTTCCTCCAAAAACTCCAAAGAACCATCAAAACGTCGAATACCAACGTTTTAATGTGAAAACAGAAGAAAATTAAAAATAAATTAAGATTTAGCCAAAAGGTCTAGTAACCAGGCTAGTAAATATATATAAAAAAAAAAAAAAAAAAAACTATTACGTATGGGTATTGAACTAAGGTGAAGAACATGTCAAAGTCAAAGTTTTGTATGGAAGTGCTGATTTTTTTTTTGTGATTTTGATTATGGTCCCGTAGAGCATGTTGTTCAGTTTGACGGTCTGATCATTCTCTTAAAAAAGTGTCAGCATATTAAGTTGGACCCTATACAGGGTGTTTCATAAGTAAGAATACATTTTTAAAACTCTTAAGGGGGTTGTTTAGACCGTCAAACTGAACAACTCTCTCTATGGGACCAACATCGAAATTGCGAAAAAAAATTGATACCTACCTATCCCATACATATTTTAGCTCTAGACGATTTGTAGAGTATGGAACATCAATTATTTTTTTCGCGATTTCGATATTGGTCCCATAGTGAAAGTTGTTCAGTTTGATGGTCTACACCACCCCCTTAAAGGTATATTTAAAATAGAATAAATAAAATAAATAACGCTCACAGACACATACATTGTAATGATCCCAAACTAGCACTAAAGGCTTTTATTATGGAAACCATACAACAACGGCACGAACATATAACATCCATGACCGAACCGGGATTCGAACCCAGGACCCTGGTTTGGCAGTGCGGCGTGGTAACCATTACACCTTGTATATCGAAACTATAGACCATAGTCGTACTATAGTCAGCTATCGATAGAAAATGAGCATACTATCGAATGTCACCGATAATCCCTACTATCTATACATATAATAAAATTCTAAACTTGGCGATGATGTACATTGAAGATATTTGCAAAAAAATTTATTGGGCGTGTTTAGGATACGTAATGGAATACATTAAGACCATTTTTAGAATTTTTGTCTGTTTGTCTGTTTGTCTGTTTGTCTGTTTGTCTGTTTGTTTGTTCGCGCATCACTTAAAAACTACTGAACCGATTTGGATGGGGTTTTCACAAAAGTGTAGGGCATGGTTTAGATTAAAATATAGGCTATGTTTCATCGCAATCGGTTTATTCAATCAAAAGTATGCACGCATAACATAAAAACTACTGAACCGATTTGGATGGCGTTTTCACAAAAATATAGGGATTAGTTTGGATTAACGTGTAAGCATCGCAATCAGTTCATGAAATCAAAAGTTATGAGTATTTAAAGTCAGTGGTCTGCGCGTACGGAGTATAGCGGGTGCCGCTATCAAGCGTAACGCTCAACGGATTTGGATGAAATTTGGCACACAGATAAAATATGTTCTAGACTAGCACATAGGATACTTTTTATCCCGGTAATGCGTTCCTGTGGGATAATTTTAAATGTTTACCACTCCGACAATATGCATTTGGTAAATAGGTACTAATTGCTTTTTTCAACGCTTTCTTCAGAAAGCTCAATAGCGTAGTTGGTAAATGGTCAGACTTTCAAACACGAGTTGATGGTTCGAATCTTGGTGCAGAACTTTTTGTTTTTATTTTTTACTCATCATAATTATGAAAATATCACATTTCATCAGCAAGACCATAGGAGAATCTGATTTATGGATGAAGTTTAGATTAACATATAGGCTTTATTTCATCGGAATCGGTTGACACAGTCAAAAGTTATGAGTAGGTATTTAAAAATGTACTCTCAGTGGTTGAGTAAAATGAAAGTTAGTACTCCAACTACTAAGTGTACAAATTACACAAATCTAATTGTACTTATCATACTTCATGTGCCTATTCTGTGTATGCGTATTTCAAAAGACCGACGGTAAGGGGTCGGACGGCCTAGCTTTGGTGTCCTGGCAAAAAGGCAAGTGCCTCCTGTAGCACACTACATGCGTAAGCACCTTCGCCGCCAGACCTCAGTCGCACGTCACGGAAACCTGGAGCAGCCGCTGAACTTGCTGCCACAAAAAGAGAGTCCGGTTCTCAGCCTTGGAGCGTCAATATATCTCTTTGTTCCTGTCACCGTCAAGACCACAGGGGCATGGGGAGCCGAAGCTAAAAGCTTCATTGCTGAAATGGCGCGAGACTTTGGGAGAGGAAATGTGACCCCCGCTCTGGGTCGTTCCGGGCTAGGGCTGCCACCACCAAAATCACCGTTGCCGGACAAAGACGTCAAAAACCCCTGACATTTCAGTAAAATCAGAAATTTTCCCCGGACAACCACGATAAATTGTATTTTGACAATAAATTCAGCTTAGGTCGTTACTGCACACTCTAAAATAGTCTTTTTAATTTACAGCGATACGAATAGGTTGTTAAAATACGAGCTGCTACCTGGCTGGAGCGAGCATAACACGTAAACAAAAATAGAGCAAGCGAAGCGAGCTCTAGATTTTGCAATATTCGACTAAATTGATTCAAAAACCAGGAGCGAGCTCGAGATTTTCATATCATATCGAGATTTTGCAATACAACTCAATCATCATCATCATTTTCAGCCTGTATCTACCCACTGTAGGGCATAAGCCTCCTCCATATTTTGCCATTCTTCTCGGTCCTGTGCCAGTCGCATCCAGGTCTTGCCTATAGTTTTCCAGATGTTGTCAACCCACCTGGCTGCCGGACGATTACGACTTAATCGACTCAATACAATATAAAAACAGGTGTGAGCGAAGCGAGCTCGAGATTTTGCCAAATAAGTTCTTCAGTGTTGATGCTGCAGGGGTCCTGACTGTCTAAGACATGAGACTTGAGGATTTGCGAATTAGATTATAAGGATCAAGCAGAGTCCTCTTCACGGCTACCTACTTTGTCGGGTATTGTCAACATAAACTAAGAATGAGTAACTGTGTAGGGGTGTGTGTGCTTTAAGAATTTACAGATTTCGTTGGGTTAAGAAGAAACATAGGTAATATTGCTTTTTCGGGTTCCTATTACTCAGTCCTGATGCTGCAGGTGTACTGCCTGCATGTTCTGATTTAATATTAGTTTTAGATGTAGTTTTGAGAAATGTATAGAGATTCTACTTTTTAAGCTTTAATTTGATGGCAATGATGGAAATATTATGCGAAAAAAAAAATCTTCTTTTCTTTACTTTTTAATATTTAATATTTTTAATATTTTTTAATTAGTTCTTACTTAACTTTTTTTTAAATTTCTACTTATTTCTCTTTCTTTCTATTTCTTTCTCTTAATATTATTAAGAACATCTCTGCGCGTACGAAGTCGCGGGCACAGCTAGTTGATAATATTAACAGAGATACATATTAAGAGATAACAAATTATCCGCGTTATTTGCCCACAAAGGCAGCCTACTTAGTTAAAGATAACATCCAATATATTTAACCGACAAACAAACGACATTACGCACGAAGGTCACATTAACGCTTCATATGTAAATTGCGAAGCACCCGTTATAGCGGCCCGTTAGGGTTGTCACGCGCTCGAAATTTGTATTCGAAATAAATAACACAGATCCTTTTTGACGTCTTTTTTTTGACCCTACCACCGCGTCGGAAGGAGTTTCGTTGTAGAAGAGATGCGGCCGGAAACTCTACAATTCACATATTTTAAATAAAACAAAATATGTACTTGTGCAAATAAAATTAAAAATACAAAGCGTAACACTGTCACGACCAGACGATTTGGTTAATCATGTTTTTTATTTACCGATGATATTTGAATCTACCGCATATACCAAATTACCAACCAATAATCAAATTTTCATTTCAAGTGATTATATTATGCTTTCCTATATTTTAAAATCAATCCAGAGTGAAATGAACGAAAAAAGCGTAGAACATGTAAATGAACGAATGAATGATTTGATATTGACACTTTTTTGCGTCTTCCATTTGATTGCTTACTAAGCATTTAATTGTTCTAAATTAAATCTTAGTTTTGAATATAACCAAAGACTACGGAAATCTCAGTACTGTAGTCTTATTATTTGCTATAATTGATCAATTCCAAAGCTCTATAATAAAAGCAACTCCATCTTTGGTAAGGATTCTAGCTGGCAACGCAAGGCCGAAGGAAAAAGGAGGTGGTTCAACCCGTCCAAAATGGCTTAGCCAACCCACCGTTTAATACATTAACATACTTTAAATAAAATATTTTCGACTCTTTTTTCGAATCTTTGGTACGATGATTGGATTCGGAGTTTTTCGGCACAATTCATTCATTCATTCATTTTCGGCACAATGCCTATTAAAAAATAAGGGTACGGTGGCATGGCAACCCTATCAAGGGATGGGAAGGGAAGCTCTTGAAGCAAAACTAAATCAAGCTCGTGAAAATGTACTGGAGATTTAACACTCGTCGTATTAGCAAATTGCTTTAGAACAAAGATGTTAGAATACTTTTGTATTTCTATAAAAATACATACAAAAAATGTTTTTGTGCCAATGAGACGCAGGCAGGCGGGCGAGAGTAAATTTATGTATTGTTTTACCTGCAAAGTAAAAAGACAAAAGCGGCGTTTGGTAAAATGGCGGTTCAGTCTTTTTACCTTGGAAGTGACGGTATACAGGGCGTAAGTGCTCCATAGTGAAAGTTGTGGGCTCTTGACACGGAGGTCGTGGGTTCGATTCCCACGGGGGGCACCTAGTGAAATGTCACTTTGTGCGTTTTTCCCCAGTTGGTTAGGACATTGCAGGCTGAGTCACCTGATTGTCTGAAAAGAAAGATGATTCCGTGCTTCGGATGGCACGTTAAGCTGTTGGTCCCGGCTACTATCTCTGGTGGTAGTAGTCGTTACATAAAAACCACATTATTTGCTAGGCTGTCGCTTACACCCTGTATAGGGTTCTTCTTAATATGCTGACACTTTTTTGAAGAGGATGATCAGACCATCAAACTGAACAATTTTCTCTATGGGACCAACATCGAAATCGCGAAAAAAAAGTCTGTGTCCCATAGATTTGACTCTAGTTTTGACTCTAGTAGCTTGGCAGTTTTGTATGGAAGGGCTGATTTTTTTTGGTCCGATCGATTTGCTCCCATACTAAAAGTTGTTCAGTTTGATGGGTAGAGTATGTGGTTTAAGGTTAGTTACACTTTTTCTAGTGAAATTTGTATAGTGAATGTTGACGAGAGAAATGCAGGGTTAAAATGTTCACACCGTTGTATCCTTCTATTGAAGATGTTCGCTTCCAAAAGCCACATCCTAAAGCTTTCTACTCTCTGTCCACTTAACGTTAATAGTCTTTATAAGATTTTGTTAGAAGCAGATAACCGTGAATGGGAAGCTTTATCGCAGCACGACATGATATCAATATTTTATTGTACTATTGTATGGTAACTGCATTTATAATTGAAGTCTTCTTCTTAGGCGATGGTTCGATCCCCGTCCAGGCGGACTTGTACCAATGAGTTTTTCGGAATTTATGTACTATTTGTAACACCACTGGCTTTTCGGTGAAGGAAAACATCGTGAGGAAACCTGCATGCTTCAATTTCGAGGCATATATTGTACCCACTTTCCATTATAAGTGGCGACGGGCTCACCCCCCGTCACACTGGACAGAGTTTCGGTACTACTCGTGAAACGTGGATGTTCTGAGGTTTCAGAATATCTCTGACTACCCCCTCGGGGAATATAGTCGTGAGCTTTTCTTCTTATCGCTGGTTTCAGTTTATTCAAACCACCTTACAGCCTCTGACGTGGCTTTTTATGAAACGACTACTACCACCAGAGATAATAGCCGGGACCAACGGCTTAACGTGCCATCCGAAGCTCGGAATTATTTTCCTTTTCAGACAATCAGGTGATGAGTACATTGCTGGATACTAATGACTCTAAACTTGCAGTGTCCTAGCATTCTCAGCAATTAATCTGAATTGTAATTGTCAATTGTCACTTGTCGCGTTTTTTAAACGGGGCTCTGATTGTCTAAAAAGAAAGATGATTCCGGATGGCACCTGTTCACCTGTTTATGCCCTTCAGTGGGACATTTATAGTGCCATACTGTGCTAAAGCCTTGTAGGCCGGGACCAACGGCTTAAAGTGCCATCGGAATTACGGAATCATCTTTCTTTTCAGACAATCAGGTCAGTCCGTCAGTCAGGTCAGTCCAAAATAACATTATATTATTAAACTTTGGATGCACATGGGCGATTGATACCGCGGTCCAAATAGCGTCGATATTAAAATGCATACCGTGGTGTGTAAGACTCTATTCAAAAAGAGCCCTTGGGCGATTGACACCGCGGTCCTAAACGAGCGCGGTGTCAACGGCCCAACTACCCGATTCAGCAATGTCCTAACCAACTGGGGAAAACGCAAAAAGTGACATATCACTAGGTGTCCCCCGTGGGAATCAAACCCACGACCTCCGTGTCAAGAGCCCAATGCTCTTAACCATTAGACCACGGAGGTACTTAGTAAGGTAATAAAAAGTTTCAACTCACGGATTACCAACAGTATTTGTTATGGCTCCTTTTTCTACAAACAAAATACTTTTCAGGAAAAATTTTGTTTTTAATTATCTAATAAAGAGTTTATCAGAGTTGATGAAGTAGCGAACTTTGGTTTTAAAATTAAGTTAACGTAATTTTTTTTTGCTTTATGAAGTGAGTTTTCTGATGTTTGGAAAAATCTTGAACGGGAAGGGGAAGGGAGCAGAATACCAGTTTAGTAACTAGAAACATGGATGTCTCGTAGAAATGTGTTAAATATGTAAGTTATGCTCATGCCTTTGTTCCCACAGGGGGAAATCAGAAGTCATGCGTAAATGGACTGGACTGAACTATGATTGGACCGCGTGCGAACCACAACTTTTAACACATTCGGTATTGCGCTATTCATTTGACAGCCGTTAGAGCCGTTTTAACAGATTGCTCAAACGCTAAAGGTTGTCAGTTACATAGGATTAAGCGCGATGCGGAATTCAGCACAGTTGAATAGTAATTGGATTGCAATTTGATTAGAACTGAATTTGAATTAGGATTGAACTTGGATTAAATAAGCGCAATCGCCCTCCTGTAGGCCTCGCATGCCACCCCCGAGATAACAATAAAAAACGAGATGTGCCTCCATCCCTATTATTTTACGAATGCCAGAAAGAGCACGTACCTATGAAGTTTTTCTCGTTTAAACGCTTTGTCGTTGGTAAGCGGCGGGGAACCCGTTGGATGAGGGCAGCGCAGGACCGGTCGTTGTGGCGATCCTTGGGGAAGGCCTATGTTCAGCTGTGAACATCTATCGCCTGAGATAATGAATCCATCCATTCCTTTCCCAAAGATTATTACAACAGTAGGCACTTATAAGGATCATCATCATCATCTCAGTCGATGGACGTCCACTGCTGGACTCTCCCATAGATCCGCCTTCACCAGGTCGTCGGTCCACCTTGTGGGAGGCCTACCCACGCTGCACTCTCAGGTACGCGTTCGCCACTCGAGAACTCTTCGACCAAACACACTGCCATTTCAGTGTAGCAACTCTTCGGGAATAACTAAAATTATTCCAATAATTTTCAAGTTTCCTTTATTATTATTATTATTGTTGGTTGGGCTATTGCAAGCAAGGGTCGTTATGTAACACTGCGACCATCGCTGGTCTTTTGTATTCGCCCCAAGCTCACCCATATTTTACGCATACCTCCGAACTTATGGTATTTTCTTTTCATTCTCGGGTATACAGGTATAGGGTATACAGGTTTCCGCCGATAATGATAAATACAACGGTACATAAATTCCGTAGAACTTAGTGGTACAGGCCAGGAATCGAACCGCCGCCTCATGATTGAATCGCTAACTCTCTTCCGTATGGACTATCATCGCTCTATTGCCTTATCCATGCATTGGGATCTTACAGGCTCTAACTTTCTTTTAGTTTTCGAAATACACAAGCAATAAGAGAGAAAACAATGAACCATTTTTTAAAGTCGGATTAAAACCAACAATTTACGTAAATAGGGTAACAAAACGTTGGGAGCCGTAGAGACCGCGGAGTTAAATGTAAAATACACGAATACACAATTGGAAATGTGGTCACTGGTCACAGATGACGGCATCTCATTATTGAATTAAATGTATGTGTACAGGGTGTGAAATTGATATCATTAGCATCCTTTTAAACTAAGAGGCTACCCATCAAACTGAACAACTTTTACTATGGGAGCAAACCGATCGGAGAAAACAAAATTTGCTGTTGTATACATTTGAGTAGTAGGCATGTTTAGCTTGGAAGTTCAGCAGATTTTTTTTTTGCTCCTATCGGTTTGGTCCCATAGTAAAAGTTGTTCAGTTTGATGGGTAGACTCTTAGTTTAAAAGGATGCTAATGACATCAATTTCACCCTTTAGTTTTTAGTGCGAACGTCTGTGGCGCGTTGCGGAGAGGTATGTGCAGTCAATCATGAGGGTGCGGATACAAATCCGCACAAATGACATGTCATATAGAGTTTCTGTGTAGATGTTTGTTCAGCTTGCAGTGTCCTGTTAAGGCTCGTACTAAGAGCCTTATAAGTCGTTGCGGTTTGAATTGATGGCTTCCGAGGTAAGTCTTCTTGAAAAGCCAGACACAAGTTCTTTCGCATGCTTCAGTCCTGGTGTATCCGACCAGAGCTTACTTCAATAAATAATCTAAGAAGAAATTCGGATGCGTATGTGAAGCCAACCAATACGTAGGTATTGGGTACGCCCTCTTCCTTGAGGGTATGCCTGTGCCCTGCAGTAGAACGATGATGATGATGGGGTCATAGGCACCCAAACACCATACTGTACCCGTTTGTTTGTAAATATCTTCAATACAGGGTGTAAGGAAAAGTACCATTAACCACATACTCTACCCATCAAACTGAACAACTTTTAACTATGGGAGCAAACCTGTCTCGCAAAAAAAATCTGTTCCATTCTAAACTGCAACGCCTACTCGACTCAAATGTATGAGACAGCGGTTTTTTTTGTTTTGACAGATTTGCACTCACAGTAAAAGTGGTTCAGTTTGATGGGTAGAGTATGTGGTTTAAAGGTTTAAGGCCTCCGCTCATTGCAGCGATTTTATCGAGCGATAATGCGATTTTGCGATAATTGTTCTCAGTACATTTTGTATGGGGACGCGCTCGATCCCACACACTGCCGCGATATTGTCGCAACTCTTTCGACTGCATTCAGTGGTGGGGCGCATGCTTGACGCGAATCGCGGAATCGCTGCAGTGTGTAAGGTGTCGCGATATCGATCGCTATAATATCGCTCGATAATATCGCTGCAATGTGCGGAGGATACTTTTCCTTACACCCTGTATACAGACACTTCTGTTACAGTTTTATAATAGTTGTACCCGTGGACTACCAGGTAGCAGAAAGGCAAATAATATAAAACGAACCGAAAGGCTAATTGAGTAGACCTCATCGCAAACAGAACCGAACGAAATGGAAAGCGAAGGTAAACAACAGGCTATAATTGGAATGTGGTCGTACCCTGTTACATAACTAAATTGACTTATAGTGGATTTTATTCAACGTTTGTTTATAAGTAGTAAGTCAATCTTTAATTTGATTTAAGTACAATTTTAGCATAGCATAAGCATTATGCTCACGACTATATTCCCCGAGGGGGTAGTCAGAGATCTTCTGAAACCTCAGAACATCCACGTTTCACCAGTAGTACCGAAACTCTGTCCAGTGTGACGGGGGGTGAGCTCGTCGCCACTTTTAATGGACAGTGGGTACAATACATGCCAAGAAATTGAAGCATGCAGGTTTCCTCACGATGTTTTCCTTCACCGAAAAGCCAATGGTGTTACAAATCGTACATAAATTCCGAAAAAACTCATTGGTACGAGTCGGCATGGACGGGGATCGAACCATCGCCTACTGCACGGCAGGCAAGGTTACTCGCCACTGGACCACCACTGCTTCTTTACTAGTGCAATTTTTACTATACAATATTCTGTAGTAGGTATTCTAAAAAAACGGCGTAGTAGTTCAACTTGTAAATAGTGTACTTATAGGTAAGTACTTATTCGTTTTTCTTTGGTGTTACGTAGGATTTAGGACATCTTATAACTATTATAATCTTATAACTATTATATGAGGAACAAAAAAGTAGCGGTTCACGTAATATAAACTTAAATAACACTCCATAGCGCGATTTAAATGACGTGCAGCGCCATCTATTGAAAAAATTGTTTGTTTGTTTGTTTGTTCGCGCATCACGCAAAAACTACTGAACCGATTTTGATGAAACTTTTTTTGTTTGATAGCTTATGATCTGACTTAAAATCTGGTATATAATTGGTGCGGACGAAGTCGCGGGAAAACACTAGTAAGATATAAAACCTCACTGACAGTTTTTTCATTTCATCTGACCCCCAAAATGTAGTGATTTATGTTGTATATTGTATTAAAGTTGAGCAATAAATCGTGTCTTAGTTCCATAAGTTCGCTGCTGCCTTGTTTGTGGTTTTTGTAACAAAACTACAGGATTTCCGCTCCGTCGCGCTTCCCGCTGCCCCGTCGACTTTGTAACGCGCATTTTCCTGCTATTTTACTTGAATAAGTGCGTTCACACACGATGACGCACTGACGGAGCAGCAAACGTCAGTCCGTCATTTGTGAAGCAAGGATTTGTATGAAAACGCACGTAGAAGCACACACGGTGACGCAGTGACGCACCGGGTGTGGTTCTATGGACTGACATCTGCTGCATGCGTCAGTGCGTCATCGTGTGTGAACGCACTTATACAGGGTCCTTCTTGATGCTGACTCTTTTCTAAAGCAGATGATTAGACTGTCAAACTGAACAACTTTCTCTATGGGACCAACATCGAAATCGCGAAATAACCATCTGTCCCATACATTTGGCTCGAGTAGGTTTGCAGTTTTGTATGAAACAGATGATTTTTTTTTCGCGATTTTGTTTTTGGTGCCGTAGAGACAGTTGTTCAGTTTGAATGTCTGTTCATCGCCTTAAAAAAGTGTCAGTATATTAAGAAGGACCCTATGTAGAAAGCTTAGATAAAGTATAGATTGGGCCTGTCGCTTCTACCGTATACCTAAAACAAAACGGGCCAACTTTCTGAGGTTGGTGTGCGTGAGACTTCATACAAAGTATCTCTGTGTGCATATAGGGTTCAGCGTCCTTACCTGGGTTGCAGTTTTTTTCGACGCGTTGTAGTTTCGACTGTCTATCTTGACATATAACTTACTCGTATCAAAGGTAGAAAGAGACAAAAGACTAGAGTCACGTTGCAGGGTTTGCCTCGAACACTTGTCTCTCGCGTGGTGTTCGCGACGTTCGCGTCTCAGCCTGCCACGAGGCTCTAAAATCCTTCTCAGCTGTTGTTCTTACTCAAAAACAATCCTCGAGATTGGATAGACACTCCCTCAAACTACTTGACACTGACGAAATCTAACAAGGAAACGCCATTAAATAAAAATAGAATAGAATAGAATAGACAAAAGACTAACACTAACACCATATGCAAGTGTTTCGTTGATTTTTGGTCTATGTACAGTGAGCACTTAGAATAAGATTCGGCTGTTGTATAACATTCTTGATCGCGGTCAATAACGATATTTTTGAAATCAGTACCTATCAATTAAACCCTTGAGAAGTAAATTGTACGAATGTAAACGATTTAAGGGTTAAACTACATCACGTAGCACAGCATCGCATTTTTCCGTCGCTTCATCCTTTTCTGTCACTTAGGAACGTGATTTGCTAGAGAATATAAGATAGACGGAACGGAACAGCACGGAACAGCACGCCGCGTGCGATCGCGTTCCGTCTATCTTATATGCTCTAGCAAATGACGTTCCTGATTGACAGAATAGAATAGAATAGAATTTCTTTATTTGTCTTTAAAAAAACACATTACAAAAACAATACATAAAACAGTCAGTACTTACAAATACATAAAAAAACAACAAAAATAAACATATTCAAGACAAAATGGTCTGTGACTTCAGTAAACGGTAGTTGGTCAGACCAACAAGCATAAGCATATGCTCACGACTATATTCCCCGAGGGGGTAGTCAGAGATATTCTGAAACCTCAGAACATCCACGTTTCACCAGTAGTACCGAAACTCTGTCCAGACCAACAACCACTGCTATTATTGTCAGAGCCGAACAGAAAAGGATGGAGCGACGGAAAAATGCGATGCTGTGCTGCCTGGTGTAGTTCAACCCTTACCCGACAGCCGAATCCTGTTCTGTGAGCGGACGTAACGCATTTAAGTTTACACGCTGTATAATTGTGTATCGATCTTTGTAAGTATACCTACTCGCGTTTTACTCAAAAACTGTCACGGTCAGATTTTAAGGCGTATCAGCCGTGGACCACTGTCCTCTCACTCACACTCCATACTAATCGATGAGAAAGAGCGCGTGGCTCCGGTCAGAATTTTGCTGTTTTCTTTGAAAAATTCGATGATTTTTTATTAATTTCGAAAAAGTAAAAAAACCACATCATTCTAAATTGTATTGTGAACAATATACTAAATTTTCATTTTGTTCCGATTAAAAATCTAAGAGTAAAATGGTTACAACTGGAAAAAAAGGGGTGACTTTAGAGTCCCTTTTCTTCGGTTTTATTCATTAAAATCGATTTCTAGAAAAACCACATCACTTCTCATATCCTGTAGATGGTTCAGTTTAAATTTCAGCTCAAAAAGTGCCATAGTTAATGAATAAAATGGTTACAAAATTACCCAAAACCGGCAGGTAGCCCCTTAAAAGATTATTTCAGTTCAGGCTGGAGAATTCCCTGTTTCAAGATTTTCGTGAGGACTATTCATTTTCAACGATATGGCGAAAGGACCACAGGGGGATGTTTCTGACCTCCCCAAATGGGATTACAGTCGTGAGTTTATGCATGTATGTGTATGTCGAAAGGAACTATGCGTCTTATTTCTGGAAGATGGATATTGTAATGAACGGTCTACCTTACCCTTGCCACAGAAATAAGGTGGAACGAGTCAAAGAACAAACCAAAAATACATTTCCACTCTGACACTTAACAAGAGGAAAGTAAATACACATAACAGTACTATCAAAGTAATTTCAGCGCCTTAATGAAACAAAGGAAGCTATTGGAACCCTAATATCAGTACTTTTGTAGTGTTACTGCGCCGGACACATTCGCTACTGCTTATTGACTGATTATTTATACTGTGTTGTGGAGAAACAGTATAATGAGACAGCTAGTAAAACGTAGTTCAACATACCGGTGATAGATGGCGTTGACCAGAGAGGGGACCGAAAACGAAAAGTTTAGGCTAAAAACACAGACTTAAAAGAAGAACCAGACGTAATGTCATCTAATCATGAGTGAAGCACCCATTTCTTTTGTGTGCGTGCTGTGACATAAGGTGACGGGTTGTCAGACCTGCGCCTAGAGCTAGTGCATCTGTGTGAGTGTAGGTCCCTTGTAGAACAAACGAGATTGTATTACCTACCTTGCATGCTTCACACCTTTTTAGTGCAATACTCGGTCCGTATTTCTTTCAGGTCCTAAAAAGTAAACAAAAATGCATGTCACTGAGTCAGATGCATCCGTTGACGAAATATATGTTCATATTTTGCTATTTACTTAAAAACACGAGTTCTTATTATTTTATTTATATTATCTGCAAGGTCGCTCACCACTGTCTCGTCAACACCATCTATCGAGCCATTATGAACAACTTTTTCTTTTTTAATGGCTTTCGGAAAATCACTCATTATGTGAGCGTCTTGTTGGGCAAAATGTAATTAATTACTAATTAAAAAATTTAATTTATTTTATTATTGTTAATTGCAAGAGAGAATGAATGAAAGAAGACTTGCGAATTAAATACAAAAAGGTGAGCAGATGTGTTGGGAGAGGCCGTCCGAGAAAACTATACCATGATCAAATCAATGATCTTTTCCGAAAAGGACAAGTGCGACTGTGTAGCACCCTCAATCGACGGAAGTGCATGAAGAGATGTATGAATGTGAATGAGGTAAAAGAGGTGTGTCAGAGTCGTAGCGTGTGGCGGTCCGTGGTCTCTGCCTACCCCCATGGGACAATGGCGTGAGCTTATGTATGTATGTAAATTGTAATTATTAATTAATTCACTTTTTGATTTTCCACTGCAGGTGTGCCGTTGTAGAGAAGATGCGACCAGAAACTCAACAACACACATCATTTAAACACAAGGGATTAACTTTGTGAAATTTATACAAACTCATGTTTTATCTACATTCGATACAAAACTGCAATATAGACTGCTACTTGACTTATTTTTACAGAACAGCCGATTTTTTTATATATTTTTAATGGACTCTTGCTTGTGCGTTAGAACTGCATTTCCGCCAGTGTCAAGTAGTTTATGGGAGTATCTATCCCAATTTCAGTGATTGTTTTTTTAAAGAACAAGAAGAGATTGAGGGTGGCGGAGCCTCGTGGCAGGCAAAAACGCGACGCGCGAACAACACGCGAGACAAGTGCTCGGGCAGAACTTGCAACGTGACTCGCAGATTTCTTTTGTTTTAAGGCTTCCGCACATTGCAGCGATATTATCGAGCGATTTTATCGAGCGATATTATCGACAGCGATATCGCGACACCTTACACACTGCAGCGATTCCGCGATTCGCGTCACGCATGCGCCCTTCACTGAATGTAGTAGAAAGAGATTGCGTCAGGTTGCGATAATATCGCGGCAGTGTGTGGGATCGAGCGCGTCCCCATACAAAATGTACTGAGAACAATTATCGCAAAATCGCAGCGATATTATCGCTCGATAATATCACGGCAGTGTGTAGGATCGCGCGCGTCCCCATACAAAATGTACCTACTTAGAACAATTATCGCAAAATCGCAGCGATAATGTCGCTCGATAATATCGCTGCAATTAGCGGAGGCCTTTAATTGTAGATTGGCTATTTGTTGTGGCCAAACACGTGGTTAACGTGTTTTTCTTTTCCACGTTTTATGATGTTATACTGCTTGCTATAATACTGTCTAAAGAACCCTTCAGGCTACACTATAACATCCGTTCTGAAGTGTGCTATAAAGTTGTTTTACTTCGCAGGACAATTGTTTGTTTGTTTATTTGGGTACAGCTGTTAAAGGGTGGCTAGATAATAAATATTACAACATAAGAGTGTAATAAAATGTTATTATCAAAGATTTCCTTATAAAATAATGCATAATTTTAATGCCAAAGAGGCAACGCTGCCAGCTTCATAGGCACTCTATAAGGTCACACCATCACTTTCTCTATGGGACCAAGATCGAAATCGCAAAAAAAAAATCGGATGTCCCATACATATATTATTTTAGCTCGAGTCGATTTGTAGAGTATGGAACATTATTTTTTTTCACGATTTCGATGTTGGTCCCATAGTGAAAGTTGTTCAGTTTGATGGTCTAAACCACCCCATTAAATGTTTATTTGTATTTTTGTAACACCTTGTATAGGACCAATATCGAAATCGAGAGAAAAAAATCTGCTGTCCCATACATTTAAGTCGAGTAGGTTTGTATGGAACAGCAGATATTTTTTCGCGATTTCGATGTTGTTCGCATAGAGAAAGTTGTTCAGTTTGATGGTCTGATCATAACCTTAAAAAAGTGACCCTGTATATACGTAATGGAATACCATTATGACCATTTTCTGATGTTTTGTCTGTTTATGTTTCTTTGTACACGCAACCCTTAAAAACTACTGAACCGATTTGAATGGGTTTTTCACAAAGCATAGGCATTAGTTTGGATTAACATTTACGCTTTATGTTATTGATATTCGATTAAAAGTTATGAGTTTTTTAAGTCAATTTCCAAGTTGGTCCTGTTGTGAAAGTTCAAACTCAAACCCAAAATTTTTTATTCATAATAATATCACATAGATAACTTTCTGACGTCATTTTTGATTCTACCACCGCTTCGGAAGGTGTTCCGTTGTTTAGTTTGATCGTTTCAGACCATTGCACGCTGTTCGATATGTATCACATTTAATTTTTACACCCAGTAGGTTGTATAAGATTGATGAAACAATAACTTCGTCACTTGTTATCGTAAATAGAAAGACAGAGACAAACGAACTTCAGTGTCCGTCTCAATCCATCATTTCCGACTTAACCCGAAACTTTTAATTAGATATTTTTTTCTCCAACACTCTGTATAAGTGATAAGACGAAAGCGTTATATCAAAAATAATAATAAAAAATAGTTTGCTACTTTCCAACCAAATTACTAGCCCTTCCCTGGCGCTGAAGCCGCTATATAAGAGGACACAGCAAGATCTGCTGAATAATAATCATAATAAACATAAAATTTATTGCATTTAGTGGTTACATAAGGTCTTAAAAGTATGGTACAGCACTCACATAAACCCTGTAAGGGCACAGCAATATCTTAAAACTAATCTAAACAACACATAAAATCTAAAAACAAACAATGTCATTGAACAAATAAGGATTATAACATTTTTCTACATCCTAAAATATGTCTATGCCTGTGCCTGTGCTTGTGCCTGTACCATAGAGATTTGTTTGTAGATTGTTTCTGAAAAATTTCATAGACTTTTTAAGCTTATCAGTTATCATCATCAGCTTATATTTCATTATATATACAACGTGTTAATAAATAGGCGCAAAATCTCATACACCCCAACTGATTTATAACAAGATAATTCGATTGAAAGAATAATTTAATTATTTTGATTGTTAAAAGTTATTCTCATTTTTATGTTATGAGGCAATAAATTTTCAGCAATGAATGAAAGCGCTAATATGCTCATGAATAACATTTTAAGAATCTTGTTTTGGTAGTAAGTAGCGTGAGTTTGCCCGTGCTGTGGGTTGAGGAGATCGAGTTCATTAAATTTAAAATTTTGCAAACAATTTTATTTATTTAATATTTTGAAAAAATTACCCATGTTGAAATGAAACCATGAGAATTGGATTCTACTCTCGATTCTAAACAAACTGTACTTTCTAGATTTGCGTTAATTCATTAACACGTTGTATGTAAGGTCTAACAAAATTAGCTGAAACTATTTTAAGGGGATCATCCCCATCAGACCATCAAACTGAACAACTTTCTCTATGGAACCAATATCGAAATCGCGAAAAAAATTACAGCTGTTCCATACAAACCTACTCGACCTAAATGTATGGGACCACAGATTTTTTTCGCGATTTCATTATTGGTCCCATAGAAAAAGTTGTTCAGTTTGATGGTCTGATCATCCCCTTCAAATAGTTTCACCTAATTTTGTTAGACCATTATACAGGATGAAATTGATATCATTAGCATCCTTTTAAACTAAGAGTCTACCCATCAAACTGAACAACTTTTACTATGGGAGCAAACCGATCGGAGCATCAAAATAATCAGCTGTTCCATACTAAACCGCAATGCCTACTCGACTCAAATGTATGCAACAGCTGATTTTTATTTTGCTCCGATCGGTTTGCTCCCATAGTAAAAGTTGTTCAGTTTGATGGGTAGACTCTTAGTTTAAGACGCTGTTATCCCGTCGAGGCCATTTTTTGAACACGAACGAAAGTGTTTTAAATTGTGTTTTAAAGTCTGAAATTAAATTATGTCTTATTTAACGATCGGGCGGATGGGCGACTTTTCTCAATTAAACGATTAGATTAAGTTTACTAGATAGAAAAACATCGCAAAGTTACCCCTTTTTGTTATGTTTTTTCAATGATTAAATGATTAAACTGCTGATATTTAACTTTTTATTCTTGTACTTAACTAAATACATTCAATATTTCTAGTGAACTCAGAAGAATTTTTAGCTTAGAAAATGAGCAAAGATATTGACGAAAAACACGTTTTTTTGCGATCCTGCTTTCAATTGGAGCGGGATGGCTAATTGTAAACTTATGCTTGCAAGAAAGAGATGAAATTTTGCTTTTTGTGCTGTGACAATAAATCAATTTCATTCATTGATTCACATCACATAGGATTAAAAATATTCTTAATCCTCCACCGCTCCACACTTAAACCCCAACCATCTTGAGAAGAAGGACAAAGTCGTCGTCCCCCCCTCAGCCATCCTCGCTCAATTTTGTCAGTTAGTCAGTTCTGAAATTAAAAGTTTTGTTTTCATTAATTTATTCATTCCCATTTTCACTTTATTTTGTTCGTTTCGTAGCTCGTTCTCTTCTATTCAGGTTCGGCTGCCATTGTTTTAATGTTAGAACAACTTTTTGAGTTTTGGATCCACTTAGTGGAAAACTTTACAACTTTACTGGTTTGGTTAAACTTTGAGAATGGTATGGCTTTATACAAAAGTAAATCATTGACTAACATTTTATTATCAACTAGTGTTTACCCGCGACTTCGTCCGCACAAATTATATACCAGATTTTAAGTCAGATCATAAGCTTTCAAACAAAAAAAGTTTCATCTAAATCGGTTCAGTAGTTTTAGCGTGATGCGCGAACAAACAAACAAACACACAAACAAACAGACAAACAGACAGACAAAATTTCTAAAAAAGGTTGATTTCGAGTCAGGGATACCTAAAAACCATATCGTAATCTTTTTTTTGTAAATATCTTCAATGTACAGACACACTTCAGTTACAGTTTTATAATAGTTTAGATAAATAAGTACAAATTAACTCTACATGGTGTAACAAATTACAGAACACCCTAGTAATATTTTAAGGGGTGGTTTTGACCCCCAAACTGAACAACAAAAAATCTGCTGTGCCATACATTTAAGTCGAATAGGATTAATATTACATGGTGTAAGGAATACCTATCAAACTGAACAACTTTTACTACGGGAACAAACATGTTAGCGCAAAAAAATTTTGGTGCGCTATAAGGTTTAACAAAATTAGCTGAAACTATTTTAAGGGGAGTATCAGACCATCAAACTGAACAACATTCTCTATGGGACAAAACATACACTCTAGTAATACTTAAGGGGCTGCTTCAGCTCACCAAACTGAACAACTTTAACTATGGAGCCATCATCGAAATCGTGAAAAATAAATCAGCTGTTCCATACAAAACTGCAGTAGCGACTCAACTAAAATGTAATGGACAGGAAGCTGATATTTTTTTTGCGATTTTGTAGTTGGCTCCATAGTGAAAGTTGTTCAGTTTGATGGTCTGAAGCTAGGGTGTTTTATTACACTGTATAGTGACGGTAAAATTAAGCGAGGGGGGATCTGCAGTCTTCGTCCCCTCATGTGGCGCATGACGTTTGTTTGTCGTGTAGTTCTATTGTGTAGTTCATAAATGGTTCTAGGCTGTTTCATACAAACTGAAAATCTAACCCACTAAAGGTAATGGGGAGGGGCAGATTTTTTTTTAACTTGCATCCTGGTGACAGATAATAGATCTCACATTATCTTACTAATATTATAAAATGTGAATGTTTGTGACAATGTTTGTATGTTTGTGGCGCAATCACGCAAACGGATTTGGATGACAAGACATTGTCCAATCCCGTTTCGCATACAAAACTGGTAAATTTGAATTTTATAAGAAATCCCACTGCAGAAAAAGATAATTTCCATTTCATTGGGAAGTATAATATTCCTCCTGTTTTGTGTATAATTTTAGCTATCATACTCTTTGTATTTGTTCTTTGATTATACTCATTCTTTAGTTGCGCAACGATTTGAAACAGATACAGTTCGTCACGTGGGCAGTAACTTTTGGCACGTAGATAGAATATAACACATAGGATCCTTTTTAAGGTCAACGCAGACAGAGTCCCGGTATAGACATTAAAATCCACGCAGACTCAGTTACAGCAAGCATATAGCATATGCTCACGACTATAATCCCCGAGGGGGTAGTAAGAGATATTCTGAAATCTCAGAACATCCACATACAAGCAACCAGTTACAGCAAAAGTACCTAAAATAATACGTCTTCTTATCGAGTGGTTTCAGAGATTATTCAAACCGCCTTACGGCCTCTGACGTGGTTTTTATGTAACGACTACTACCACCAGAGATAGTAGCCGGGACCAACAGCTTAACGGAATCAATTTTCTTTTCAGACAATCAGGTGACTCAGCCTGCAATGTCCTAACCAACTGGGGAAAAACGCACAAAGTGACATTTCACTAGGTGCCCCCCGTGGGAATCGAACCCACGACCTCCGTGTCAAGAGCCCAATGCTCTAACCATTAGACCACGAAGGCAGTTAAAATAATACTAACAAATTATCTCTAACATTTCTTCAGCCAACAATCCACATTTTTTCGGTACAATATGATAGGGCCGCTTCTAATTAGGCTAAAAGGTTTATTGGAAGCATAAATATACATGCTTGTACATATATTTTTACTATTATCCTTCTCCATTCGTTCTCGACGGGTGGGAAGATATGTGTATTTGTGTGTGCGGCTTAATATACTATCGGTTTTTTTAGGGGATGATAAGACCATCAAACTGAACAACTTTCTCTACGAAAAAAAAACAGCTGTCCCATAAATTTGTCTTGAGTAGGTTTGCAGTTTTGTATGGAACGTTTTTTTGCGATTTAGATTTTGGCACTATATAGAAAGTTTTTCAGTTTGATATCAAAGGGCGTTAGTCCACCACGCGTGCATAATGCGGATTGGTAGACTTCACATACGCATCGAGATTTCTTCTTCATCGTATGCAGGTTTCCTCGCGATGTTTTCCTTCACCGTTTAAAAGCAGTCGGTATTACGTACATAATAAATACTTAATATTAATATTTTTACCCGAGTCATAAATGTTTGTATCTACAGGGTGTAAGTGACAGCCTAGCAAATACTGAAACGGTGAACTTAGACCATCAAACTGAACAACTTTCACTATAGAGACTACCTCAGAAAAACGCGAAAAAAATCTGCTGTCCCACACATTTGAGTCTGGTAGGCAGTTTTGTTTGGGACAGCAGATTTTTTGTTCGCTCTCTATACAGGGTGTAAGGAAAAGAATCGTTAACCTTTAAACCACAGACTCTACCCATCAAACTGAACAACTTTTACTATGGGAGCAAAAAGATCAGAGCAATAAAAAACCTGCTGTTCCATACGATTACGTCGAGTAGGTATTGCAGTTTAGTATGGGACAGCTGACTTTTTTTCGCGCTGACAGGTTTGCTCCCATAGTAAAAGTTGTTTAGATTGATGGGTAGAGTATGGGTTGAGTGGTTTGGAGATTAATGATACTTTTCCTTACATCCTATATAATTATGTACTCGTATTCGATAGCGTTGTTCAGTCATCATTATACACGAGAAGGCTATAATAAATTCTGGTAGGTACAATGAATAAATACATTTTTAGGGATAGTTCATACCATCAAACTGAACAACTTTTACTATAGAGCCTAGAACTTCGAAATGGCGAACAAAAATCTGCTGTTTCCACAGAGAATCTGTGGCTGTTTAACACAAAACTGCAGTACCGACTCGACTCAAATGTATGGGACAGTTTTTTTTTCGCAATTTTGATATTGGCTCCATAGTGAAAATTGTTCAGTTTGATGATCTGTAGGTCTACCGTGAGTTTTCACCGTACTTAACTGCTGTAGTTACGTCACCAATTTTGTATTGAATTTCGTACAGCGCTCCTAGTGGTTACGTTGAGAACTAATTTCTGTCATACGAATTGGCGACGTAACTACAGTAGTCAAGAACGGTGAAAACTCATGGTAGACCCACTGAGCCCCTTAATTATAAGGGGGTGCTTCAGTAAGCTAGTAAGTAATACTTACTAGGGTAGAATTAAACATTTTACCGGGTTCTTACCGCGTTTTAGTATATTTGAGTTCCCGATATTTCGGCAGTGTTACAACTGCCATGATCACGGGATGACTGATCCCGTAAGAACCCGGTAAAATGTTTAATTCTAGATTAAATAATAACCGCGTAACTCTCAAATACTGTATTACTTACTAGGGTGTTTTGTTACACCCTGTATATTCATTATCTCTACATGACAATTGGAATATCTATAGCATAGCATAGCATATGCTCACGACTATATTCCCCGAGGGGGTAGCCAGAGATATTCTGAGACCTCAGAACATCCACGTTTCACCAGTAGTACCGAAACTCTGTCCAGTGTGACGGGGGGTGAGCCCGTCGCCATGGAATATCTATCTATTCCTATAATGAGCGATAGTTCACTTAAAGACGCACATCCAACAAAAAGCTTTCATGCTAAGACCACAACTTACCAACCACTCAATACAAACAAACAACCGTCATTACGTCATTCAACATTATCAACGGCCCGATGAGGCGAGTTTATCCAACACCGACAATTTGTTGATCTCTGTAAGCCTGGTAAAGGGATTTAGGGAACACAACAGGAGCGGAAAGCCCTTAAGTAGCTTAAATTTTCTCCCACGGCAACCGAGGCGTGAGTGTTTGCCTTCACAAAGTTTAGGTAGGGTTGGGTTGGAATAATGAGTCGAATCGGAGAGGTGAATGTGAGTCATTGAAAGAAGATTTTATTTGAGTCGTGAGTTTAATCTGTAGGGATTGAGATAGATATAATTATGTCGACCAGAAACTCATGGCATAAAAAAAAGTAAAAATATAGATTTTCACATGTTAGTGTCTTCTGTCTAGTCAAAATAGGCCCCGTACAGACTGCGACTTTTTGCAGAGATAAAAACGCCCGTTTTTCTATCGCGTGACTTTATAGCTACACTAGCAATTAACAGTAGTTTACATCGATTCAAACGCATGATTGAAACGATGCACACACTTGTTTGTATAGATGCAAACGCGCGTGTGCATTGTGGCATTGGCTGTCGACGAATAACACATAAATCAAATTTAAATAAATCAAATATTACGAAAGTTTCGCATCGTGGCTGTATTGCGTTTGCATCGATGCTGCGTCGCAACTCAATTGGTGCTTTTTGCAGAACTCCTGCGCTGCAAATAGTACCTATGTGTAAAAGGCCCTAATCTAATTACCCCAGTGTTGCTTACTCTAAAACTTTATTTCCCTATTTGTCATCAGATTCTGGTCCACCTATACCCAAAGATATTTTAAAAATTCTGAATTTGTTGTACAGGATGTTAGGGTAAACAGTAGCATTACTTTAAGAGGCGATTGTACCCATCATACTGAACAACTTTCGCTGCGAAACGAATTTTTGGACTTCACATACTAAATGCAATCAGCTGATCGAACGTTTGTATGAAAAGTAGACATTGTTGTTTGCCAATTTCCTATATGTTTCTTAGGAAAAGTTGTTCAGTATCATGGTTACAATCATCCCTTAAAGTAATGCAACTGTTTATCCAAACACTCTGTATTTAAAATATCTCTGACTTTCCACCCTCAAACACTTAGAATGGAGCACCCTATTTCTTGTCAAGAATTTGAGACAGTAAATGATTTTTAATTCAATTTAATTTAATTTAATTTAATTTAATTTAATTTAATTTAATTTAAGTTAATTTCGTAAGTGACTAAGTGTTTAAGTGGGCAAAAGGCCAGGCCAGTTTGGAGGCAAATACAACCACTAATCCTATGAGGCATCGTCAACATCTCTGATAAACACTTCTTCTGGGTAGAGCGACTGGATCCAATCTGTGCTGGAGTGCAATTCTCTTAGCGAAAACATCGTCACAACCTAAAAATCGTTGTTGAAACATTAGCGAACTGTCGATTTGGTATTCGCTAAGGTTATTTCATGTGTCAAACTTATATTACTTACTTACTTATTAGATGTAAGAGAGTCACGTTGCAGGGTTTGCCTCGAACGCTTGTCTCTCGCGTGGTGTTCGCGCGGTTCGCGTCTCAGCCTGCCACGAGGCTCTAAAACCCTTCTCAGTTGTTCTTACTCAAAAACAATCCTCGAGATTTGATAGACACTCCCTCAAACTACTTGACACTGGCGAAATCTAACAAGGAAACGCCATTAAATAAAAATAGAATAGAATATTAGATGTAAGCTTCTGCTACTAACAAAATATGGACAATTTGTAGTCTGAAATAGGCTTCGGCGATCTGAAGGATGCAAGAAAGGAGTCACGTTGCAGGGTTTGCCCCGAGAACTTGTCTCTCGCGTGGTGTTCACGCGGTTCCCGTTTCAGCCTGCCACGAGGCTCCACAGTTTTTCTCAGTGTTCTTACTCAAAAACAATCCTCGAGATTGGATAGACACTCCCTTGCCATTGACGGAAATGCGGTGCTAACGCACAAGCAAGAAGTCCATTAATTATAAAAAATAAAAAAGGATGCAAGAAGGATGTTACGTTTGTGAGCTCATCGATGTTTTTGACAGCGATGTAACGCTTAGAGAATTGCACTCCAGAACTGTGTGAGTGTGAACCATAGAGGTAGGAATAGAGGAACATACAGAAAAAAGAAAAACGAATACAAGAATAAAATAAGTACTAAACTTCTCGATCAAATGCAAACCACATGATGAATGTTTTTGTTAAAATTATCGTAAAAATCATACACACACACTCCATACATACACAAACACACAATACCGTACATACATTCATTTATTTATATATTTATTATTTAAGTGTAAAAACATTATAACGTAATATTATAACAATATTATAAAAAAAAAAAGATGCCTACTCGTATATATATATATATCCTACCTATTAAAAAGCAATGTCTGTTAAAACTTTTTATAACTTTAAACTGTAAACTTTCATAAATCTTGATTTAAACTATCTTACGATAAATTAGATAAGTCAATTACTTAAACTAGCGAAACCTATTATTAGCTTAAGAAGTGTTAATATTATCCCTGTTTATATTTTTTGTAAAGCTGTTGGTTTTGTCAATAAAATAAAAAAAAAAAAAAAAAAAAAAAAAAAAAAAAAAAAAAAAAAAAAAAAAAAAAATACAGCTGAGAGAGCGAGATGTACCCAGCGGCACCACTGTATAATAGAAAGAGATACGTGACGCGAATCAATAGAACCGTTTTTTAGTCACTAATAAATTTTTACAATTCGGTTTTCGTGAATAATTGGGAATCTGAAGTGAAATCGTAGATAATTTTGTGAAATATACTGACACTAGGTACTTCATTAATGTATCCACGATTTTACGTTAGACTCAGAATTATAGACAGTATTAGAATTTTTGCCTGCGAATGGTCTCCAAAAAACATCCAAAAACTGTTTCATTTGACAACTCGTGTCACTGACTCTATTCCTGTAAGGTATAATAACTTTACGGTGTGAACTGATTCAAGTGATCGCATCTCTAGTTCGCATCGTGATGTGATAAAGTGTGTAGGTACGTATAAACATAAACATAAACATAAAAAATTTCTTTATTGAAGTTTTACAAGTTGTAAACTGACAATTGCGTAATACAAAGTTTACCCGATGCTACGTAATTGTATAGAAAACGTATATTGTTACTAGATATACATAAACTCACGACTACAGTCCCTTATGGGGTGGTCAGAAGCTCTGCTACAACTACCGACTAAATGTTTAAGCGTTTAAGGCTCACTTTTAGCACCTTGAAGGTTTCAAGATGGAATTGCGTGTGAGATGAGGACATACATTGCACGCCATTGTCCCATGGGGGTAGGCAGAGACCACGGACCGCCACACGCTACGACTCTGACACACCTCATTGACATTCATAAATCTCTTCATGCACTTCCGTTGATTGAGGGTGCTAAGCTCTAGCTCTTTTCGGAAAATATTGATTTTGATCAGCGTTTAATTTCATAAAATAACATCGATTGCACAGACAGACAGATAAACCATCATTCTCTTATGGAATGGCCAGAATCTATATATATTAACGTCCATCAAAGTATCTAGTTTTATCATTTGTGCTGTACACATTTTGTCTGCCTCACACTTTAGAAACTGTCTCTGTTGCGGGTTTGCTGGAAGAAATCTCTTTAGAGATAAGCTCGCCCTTTGTACATGTATACTTTAAATTGTTTTTTCTGGAATATTATGTGTGCAATAAAGTGTTAATAAAGTGTTAATAATCTTTGCTCTAAGAATGACTTCAATAACAAATTGACTGTACAGTGTAAATTTTATGTCACTGCGTATAACTTCAGCATGTATTCTACTCAACAAACTGAACAACTTTCACTATGGAGCCAACTTCGAAATCGCGAAAAAAAACCGCTGTTCCGATACAAAACTGCAGTAGCCACCTACGTACCTATTCGACTCAAATGTATGGGACAGAAGTTATTTTTTTCGCGACACATGGGGTGTTTGGGGATCTACCTCCTAGCGGTCCACCCCGGGCAACGGCATCACAAGCTACCATGTTTGTGGTGGCGGCTGAACGATCCCCCATAGCGGTGTGGTAGGCTCCATAAGGAGCCGCCTGGCTCGCGACCACCCTCCTGCCGGAGTCTGGCGCCAAGCAGCTTGCTGCGTTTCGTCGGTGTGCAGGAGTGCCAGTGCACTTCTGGGTAAGCTCGCTACATCTTCGACCCCATCTTTGTCCTGAGGACTAGATTGAGCCCATATAGATGGGCTTGCTCAAAACAAGATTTCGTTGTTGGCTCCATAGTGAAAGTTGTTCAGTTTGATGAGTAGAATACATGCTGAAGTTATCCGCAGTGATATAAAATTTACCCTGTAGGATGTCCATTAAATAACTTATCTCCATAGGTACGGAGCAGCGTATAGTTGAGCATATAAATATGTATAGATGTGTGAGTGGGTATATCTCGGGGATGTCACTTCAGATATTGGTCGTATCGTTGGCACGGCGCCCGTATCAAAGTACAGTCCTACTAGTATTTATAGAGCTATAGCAGATTTTTTTATCAATTTGGTTTCTTTTTGATATTTTTTATGTACGATTTGTAACACCACTGGCTTTTCGGTGAAGGAAAACATCGTGAGGAAACCTGCATGCTTCAATTTCGACGTATGTATTATACCCACTGTTCATTACAAGTGGCGATGGGCTCACTCTCCGTCACACTGGACTGAAATTCGGTAGGTATTACTAGTGAAACATATTTATAAAATAGTAGTATATTTATTTATTGTTTGTTTGTACACAATAACTGTCTTTTTTTTATCTCTGTTTTTAGCGTTATACAGGATGTAAACTTAAATGTGTTACTTGCTGTATATGGGTGCTACTGACAATCAAACTGAAAAACTTTCATAATTCGACGAAAATCTCGAGTAAAGTTTGATGGTCTGATCTGAAGCACTAATTAACGCATTAAAATTTACAACCTGTATAGTTCGAGGGGGGGCTGGTGACCTGACTGACAGGATTTTTAATTTAAAAACCCGAATATGAACAAACATATAAACAGTTTAAATAATAACCGACTAAACTGCCTTGCCTATGCAAAATAAAAAATAAAATATATATTTTTTTTTTTATTTATGACATAGAAGCCTGGAAGCTTCAAAGTGATAAAAATTGCAATTGCTACAACTCCAAAAGTTATTTTGTAGTTCTCGCCTCGACAGGGATTATACTCTAAATTTCAGACATACTGACTTGTCTGAAATTTTGACTTCAAACCAATTGGCAGCGTTGACTTTTTAAGTTTGTCGGAATCTGAAAAGTATCTTTGCACTTTACTAAAGTTAGTAGGAAGACTAGAAAGCATGAACCGACACCCTACAATCCCCTTAAAATCGACAAAGCACTACACAGACACCCCTTCCTAGTCACTCCAACAAACAACCAACTAAGAACATAACAATAAAACCAACATTCAAACATGGACAAATAAACCTGGAAGACATCTAATCCATATTTTTTTCGTACGAAATTATTCGGAAATATTTGGAGATGAGGAAAGGGTGCGCCGATCTTCGACGGCCCGATAGCACAGTCTGTAGTGAACCTGCCTGCTGTGCCGAGGGTCGCGGGTTCGAACCCCTAAGAGACAGATATTTGTATGATGAATATGAATATTTGTACCCGAGTCATGGATATAAGTATCTATATAATATGTATTCTATATCGTTGTCTAGTCATCATAATACTGGTTTTTATTACACTACCTTGTCAATTTATTGTAACGTTTCTTTCAGAAATAAATAAATAAATAAAAAAATAAAAAAACAATTTTCTCGTACTTTATATGTGACTGGATGATTTGTGTGACACTGTCCAAGATATTTATTTATTAACCTTAGATTAGAGTTAGACCAAATGGTCTATAGTTAAATAACTATGAACGAGCCACACGTTTACTACCTACCCATAAAGGTATTATACCTTACAGGAATAGAGCAACTAACAAGAGTTGTCAAATGAAAAAGTTTTTGAAAAAATAGTCTCGTGTGAGTGATTTAATAAAAATCTGACACAATACAAGCATTGAGATTAGTTTCTAGATTGTTTCTGAAAAAATTCATTGCATTTAATTGTTTAGTATTGAAAATATAACCAGACTTCGTTTGTATGGAGCAGGCTCCGTATTATATTATATCCTCTTAAATAATAAGGTATAAAATTGTGAAAACAAGTGTTTGTAAAAACCTAAGATTATTTTGGTCGTTACCTTATACAGGATGTTAGGAAAAGTATCATTAACCTTTAAACCACATACTCTATCTATCAAACTGAACAACTTTTAAAAGTCAGAACAAAAAAAATCGGCTGTCCCATACTAAACTGCTATGCCTACTCGATTGACACGTTTTGGACAGCTGATTATTTTTTATCTGTCAGGTTTGCTCCCATAGTAAAAGTAGTTTAGTTTGATGGGTAGGGTAGAGTATGTGAGTAAAAAGTTAATGATACTTTTCCTTACAACCTGTATTATGTATAGTTCTTATTGTTAATTTCTAAAAATCACTTTAGAAGTCTAGCAGGTTCACGTGTCTATGTACATCCAAAGCACAATGCAGTTATAAAAAAACAAAAGGCACATTGCATTGTCATATGCCGTGTGGAGTGTACCCGCGCTCGGAAGTACTCGGACATGATATAGGGTGACAAGCCTGTGAAAGGTTTTCGGGACATATTTTTTGGAATAAGAATTTCGAGGTTTTGTATTGAGAGCAACGGTTTTTTGAATAGTCCGTGTATTTTGGTTGTGTTCGTTTTGTCGTTTCGGGGACATATTGGTTGACTAATGGTATCGGATTTGCATTGGACACGGCGTTTTGAGTATAATCTACGCTATAATAAAACTGTAATAGAAGTGTGTATGTACATTGAAGATTATTGCTTTTTGTATATTCGATTTATTTTGCTGTTAATACAGGGTCCTTCTTAATATGCTGACACTTATTAAGAGGATGATCGGACCAACAAACTGAACAACTTTCTCTGTGGGACCAACATCGAATTCGCGAAAAAATATCAGCTGTTCCATACAAAACTGCAAACCTACTCGAGGCAAATGTATGGGACAGCAGCAGCAAATTTCTCTATGGGACCAACATCGAAATCGCGAAAAAAAAAATCAGATATCGCATACATATTTTAGCTCTAGTCGATTTGTAGAGTATGGAACATCAATTTTTTTTTCGCGATTTCGATATTGGTCCCATAGTGAAAGTTGTTCAGTTTGATGGTCTAAACCACCCCCGGTTTAGACCATCAAACTGAACAACTTTCACTATGGGACCAATATCGAAATCGCGAAAAAAATAATTTTAAATCCCATACATATTTTAGCTCTAGTCGATTTGTAGAGTATCCTCCTTATGAGTTTTAAAAATTTATTGTTACTTATGAAACACCCTGTATAGGGTCCTTCTTAATATGCTGACACTTTTGATTAATATGCTTAATATGCTGCTCCATACAAAACTTCAAACTTACTGGAGCAAAATGTATGGGACAGCAGATTTTTTTTTCGCGATTCCGATGTTGGTTCCATAGAAAAAGTTGTTCAGTTTAATGGTTTGATCATCCCCTTAAAAAAGTGTCAACATATTAAGAAGAACCCTATATTTATAGCCTACCCTCGAATAAAAACACCATGTCGCCGTAAAAATGAAAAATAAGTAAAATAAACATCAGATATAAAGGGAGACCAGTAATTATTGGTGCCGTCGATATATCCTACGGTTTGACAGACAGACGGCTCATATCGATACATCAGAAGGGCTTAATTGGGTGAAATAATGCCCGCAAGTCATTAGCGGAGAGCGGAAATTGATAGGTACGGGATTATTTGACCCATTTTGTTGGGAGAGAAGAAACGGCATAGCGTAGTACCTATATGCTCACGACTATAATCCCCGAGAGATAGTCAGAGATATTCTGAAAACACAGAACATCCACGTTTCACTAGTAATACCGAAACTCTGTCTAGTGTGATGGGTAGTGAGCTTAGATCGTAGTGAGCCCGTCGCCACTTATAATGGACAGTGGGTACAATACATGCCTCGACATTAAAGCACGCAAATTTCCTCACGATGTTTTCCTTTACCGAAAAGCCAGTGGTGCTACAAATGTACATTAATTTCTAAAAATTTATTGGTGTGAGTCGGCCTGGACGAGCATCGAAATATCGCCTAATGCACAGCGAGCGTGCATTGGTAACACGTTAATAGACCCCCACATAAGAAAAAGAGGGAGTGTTTAAGTCCTGCTAGACGTCAGTCCTTAAAAGTCAATGAGAGAAGACTTAAAATTTTTATGCACATAGTTAAGATAAGATAAGATAAATATTATTTACTAGTGTTTTCCCGCGACTTCGTCCGCACAAATTATTTACCAGATTTTAAGCCAGATCATAAGCAATCAAACAAAAAAAGTTTCATCAAAATCGGTTCAGTAGTTTTTGCGTGATGCGCGAACAAACAAACAAACTAACAATTTTGTCAATAGATGGCGCTGCACGTTTTTAAATCGCGCTATCGACTGTTATTTGAATTTATATGAAGAGAACCGCTACTTTTTTATTCCTCACGATATTACGGTTTTATAATAGTTAAGATTTGCACACCAAAATACACAAAAAAGAACAACAATACCGAGCAATAGTTCCGAGAAACAAATTAGTACAACGAGGAAATAATGAAGAACAAATTGAAATAGTGTTCTATAATGAACAACCTCAAAGATTTTTTCCAGGATAACAATGTTTTAATATTTTAGGCTCTTGTGATACGTCGACATCTCTATAAACATTTAAATAAGAACAAACTACCATGGACATGCAGGTACACCTATTACCTAGTCATTATTCTCATCAAAGGCCTTTTCATCTATAACAGATGATTTAAACAGCGTCTTGGCGGCACTTACGCTCGTGGGTGTAGAGCCCTATGCGGGAGCGACAGGCACGGCCGCACGTACGGCAAGTAAAGTGTGGACTCGATACGTTTGCTGGGTTTGCAACGAGCTGGTGTCTCCTTTCACGCTTGTCAGCTAAGGAAGTAAACCACACGCGATCGTGTGCGGCTATTCCCTCCGTTAACTGCTTCCTCCACGAATCACGATTTCCAGCGAGATCCTCCCATTCCCATGTCACGTTTTGCGTAGTCCTGAAAACGTAAACGTCATTATTCTATAAAATATAATATAAGATAATATTATATATAATAAATAATAATGTATACCTACTTAAATAATGTCATTATTCTATAAAATATAATAATAATAATGTATAGATACAATTACGCTGGGAGCTATGTTCGGTGTTTCTCTGAGGGATCACATCCGAAATGAAGTGATTCGTCACAGAACTAAAGTGGCTGACATAGCTCAGAAAATTAGCAAGCTGAAGTGGCAATGGGCTGGTCATATCTGCCGAAGAACTGACAACCGATGGGGTGTCAGAGTTCTAGAGTGGAGACCGCGAACTGGTAGGCGTAGTGTGGGACGCCCTGCTGCCCGCTGGACAGACGACCTAAAAAAGTGGCGGGGAGCGACTGGATGAGGAAGGCTGAGGACAGAGTTTTGTGGCGCGCCTTGGGAGAGGCCTTTCAGCAGTGGACGATGATAGGCTGATGATGATGATGATGATAGATACAATTAAGAAAAGTGACTGTAATGTAAAAAAAATAATCAAGCCCTCTGCAATAATATTGCCATGCCCTAACAGGGCGTCACATTAATTAAATAAGATCTTGTGATACTACATTATTATCGTGAAAACTGCAATAAATACTTGAATACTGAATACATGAAGACATCATTTATAACTTAAACCGCTCGCGTCATGTTTTACACTCTTTATTAACATCAGTACGTTAATACACGGTACTGGCACATACTAAAATGTTAACAAAATTTGGTCATCTAACTAAATCATTGGGATCCAGTGGGGCGATATTGTGTTAAGACTGGAGAATAATTACCTTGTCAATCATATTTTGTATAAATTTCATTTGTATGTTGCAAACTTTTGTAATTTTCACATTACAGAGTTTGCAATTTCATACAAATTATATTCACCTGTCCTCACAAAAACTTAAATATCTCGATTTTAACTTGACCCTTTTGGCTTGGACGCCTACATTATAATATTTTAAACAAAAAGTTTAAAGGCCTGTTTCACCACTTCTGAATAAGTTCCAAATAGCTCATCTGACAATTAATTTGACATATTTTTGATCAAAATATTTCATATTGTCTGTCAGAAAAGTGGTGAAACAGGCCCCGTAACATACGTAAGCTTACCAGTTATCCAGAATAATTACCTAGTTAATCATCATCACTACATAGTATAAAACAAAGTCGCTTTCTCTGTCCCTATGTCCCTTTGTATGCTTAAATCTTTGAAACTACGCAACGGATTTTGATGCGGTTTTTTTAATAGATAGAGTGATTCAAGAGGAAGGTTTATATGTACATTGCACCCGTGCGAAGCCGGAGCGGGTCGCTAGTTATGAAATAAACTAAAGTTCATTAGAGTAGTTTTTTTTATTAATTAAATTGTTATGTTGCAAACTTTTGTAATTTTCACATTCATTTGTAAATTTCACAAGTTCTATTCACCTGTCCTAACCAAAATTTAAATATCTCGATTTGAATCTATCCACTGGCACCCTTAGGCTTGGACGCTTACGAATAAATTTTTTTTAAGGGCCTGTTTCACCACTTCTGAATAAGTTCCAAATAGTCTGACAGTTCATTTGACATACTTTTCATACAAAATATTTCAAATTGTCTGTCAGCAAAGCTATTGAGAACTTATCCAGAAGTGGTGAAACAGGCCCCTAACATACGTAAACTTACCAGTTACCACCTTCTTTTTGATAGCCTCAAGAATTTTCCCTCCACGGACCTGAAAAAAAGACAGACGTAATGTTGCACTAAAAAGAGGTGAAGCATGCAAGGTCCTACAAATTAGTTTTTTTCTAATAGGGACCTACGCTCACACAGATGCACCAGTTCTAGGCGCAGGTCCGACAACCTGCCGCCATTACGTACTGCGCGTCAGTGCGACACACACAGATAAATCAGTGCTTCACTTTTGATTATACGAGATTACGTCCGTCTTTTTTTCAGGTCCGTGTCTATAAATAGTAAAAATATCGCTGTACATAGACACAGGTTTCACACGATGTGAAATGATTTGTCATTCAACCCTCAAGCACAGCCCCAAGGGTGCTGAATCACTTCACCTGTGTCTGCACCCCAGGTGACTAATGATGCAACCCCGATGCGAGTGGAAATGTTGAAGAGAGTTTTATAAAACGATTTTCTTGAACATGGGTTGAAACTATTCAATGCTAATGTTATAGACTGGATGCCAGTTATGAACGAGCTCGTGTAAGTTTTCTTTTACTTTTTAAGGGGGACGAGGTAGCATGAAATCCGCAACTTTGGATTTTATTCCTTTAAGGCTTCCGCACATTGCAGCGATATTATCGAGCGATATTATTGACAGCGATATCGCGACACCTTACACACTGCAGCGATTCCGCGATTCGCCTCACGCCCTTCACTGAATGTAGTAGAAAGATATTGCGTCAGGTTGCGATAATATCGCGGCAGTGTGTGGGACCGAGCGCATCCCCATACAAACTGTACTGAGAACAATTATCGCAAAATCGCAGAGATAATATCGCTGCAATGAGCTGAGCGAGCTGCTATAAAAACCTGTATCAAATAAATAACAAAAATAAATATCAAAAACTTTTTTTGATATTTTATATCAGTCTGGTATTTAGAGTATTCAAGGACCGCCACATAAATCCGGAATTCCGTAACGGATTTGAAAACACAGTTTAAAATCACATTTCCGAATCAGAATTCCGTTACGGAATTTCAAATGTGTGTGGCGGCCTTAACCTAAATTTTTTATTTTTTGTCAGTCTGTTTATTTGTTTGTTCGAAAATCACGCGAAAACTACTAAACCGATTTGGATGAAACTTTTTTTGTTTGAAAGCTTATAATCTGACTTAAAATCTAATATATAGTTTGTGCGGACGAAGTCGCGGGTAAACTCTAGTTATTTATGAAATCGTAAAGGTTTTGGCCTCACCAGTACCCGCCCGAGGCGCTACTCTAAGTGAAGGACATTGATAAGTAAATTGCTAAATCAATTATCTTTTAAACCGATACTAAATAATCTCTATAATCTCTCACGCTTATGCTAATCACTTCTTAACTGACTACACAAAATATTAAGTCCTACCAACCGCGGCATTATCAATCTTATCTCTTAAACATTAAGAGCCCTATTAAGAGACTTTCTAATGTGATATTTTAATTATGTCGCTTTATTTTCCGGACAATGTAAGAGGTCACGTGAAACAAGTTGTTTTCGGCTTTATGCCCAGAGCATAAGAGTTTTAACAGGAGATTTCTTTGATACTCGTAATGTTCTAGATTATGCAGATTTTTTTCCTGTTTTAGATGTTTTGTCTCCTAACTAAGTCATGCGATTTTCTTCTGTATGACGTAGTTGTTAAGAGTTTTTACTACGGACAATTGAGATGACATAGATATTAGCTATGTAGTTAATTTACAGACATGATTATTTACATAAATGACATTTAATTATCAGTGTAATGAAGATGTGATTTTGATAAGAAGTTTCTTCAAAGTTTTCTATTTTCTTTTGAATTATTTATACAGGGTGTAAACTTAAATGCATTACATACTTCATAACTGTAGGTACCAAATATAAGGTCTAACAAAATTAGCAAAAACTATTTTAAGGGTATGATCTGACCATCAAACTGAACAGCTGCGGGACCAATATCTAAATTAAGAAAAAAAATTACTGCTGTCCCATACATTTGAGAGTCGAGTTACATTTGCAGTATTGTATGGGACAACTTTCTCTATGAGACCAATTAACGAAAGCGCAAAAAAAAAATCTGCTCTTCCATACAAAACTGCAAACCTACTAGAACCAAATAAATGGGACAGCAGATTTTTGTATCGCGATTTCGATTTTGGTCCCATTGAGAAAGTTGTTCAGTTTGATGGTCTGATCGTCCTCTTATCTATCTGTACATCTTGCATGCCGTACTGGAGTTTATCTGTGAAACTGTGTAATTTTTTATAAATAAATACTTAATAATTAATATGAGGGTGCTTTAGTTCAGACCATCAAACTGAACAACTTTCACTTAGGAACAAACATTGAAATCACACCGCTGTTCCATAGAGTGGTTCGAGTCATTACATTGACATTTTCTATGCAACAGCACATTTTTTTGCCGCGATTTTATTTTTTGTCCCGTAGTAAACATTTTTAAATTTTATATTCTGAAAGAACCCCTTAAGTTTGTAACGTGGTAAATTTTACACCCTGTATTATAAACAACAACAACATATATAACAACAACATAAAAACAACAACACACACAACAACACACCCCAACACACCCCAACACAACACAACAACACAACACACATACAACACATATTTAACAACATTTATTGAACGTTTTTAAAGGGATCAGACCCGCTAGCATGCCTACGTGAAAAATCAGCTGATCATCAATCTGAACAACTTTTTCTAACACACCTATTCCACCTTCCTGTCTAAAACCAATTTCGAAATAGCATATAGCTAAATCATCCACGTGCCAAATTCTTACATCGCTGGTTCCCCACAATATTTGAAACGAAATAATAATATATTTTCATTATAAATATAATGTTCTTTCTACAATAAGAAATACACGACAAAAGAAGTAATATGTCGTGGAAAATAATTCCATTAAAGTAAATAACATTATTCGAATTATTTGTAAAGACATCTGGATCAGTTTAGGTCTCATTCACACAGAGCGCGTTCGCAATTTAATGCAAACTCAATCGCAATGTAACCTCATTACCAGCACCTCTAGCATGATTTCTCAAATAGCGCACGACTTTTTTCCATACTACAAGTCGCGGCTTTTGCTCTCCGAAAAGAGCGGGAACAGGTTATTTTCTATGCAGTGAAGGCGCGTCGCGCGCGTGTAGAGAAATAATGCTAAACGTGCAGCAGCGCCCGCGGCATGATCGCGCGATAAAGCGTTATCGCGCCCTAGCTCCCTTTCTTTTTGCGCGCGAACGAACGAGTTAGCAGGCGCGATAAAACGTTTATCGAGGCACCATGCCGCGGGCGCAGGGCTTACAATGCCACGCACGACAAAGCGACAAAAGGAGAAAGCTTTGAAGCCGTAGAAAGAGAAGGTACTAGAAGGAAGCACGTGTCTTGTCAAATTCACTCAGTAAGAGATGCACATAGCAAATTTGCTCTAGTTAAAAAAGGAGATCGCTACTCATTGCTGTCCTTATCGACGTAACCACTTTTTTGTTCTACGACGGCTGTCTGACTTCTGAGTCAGACATCCAGCTTCATACAAATTGTCTAGGATTTTATGACTATCGCTATCTCATACACGGTTACACTGATTATCCGTCTACCAGCGGAAGCGAAATATTTCTTAGTTTCCCGATTTTTCTCGAGGGTGGCATACTAGGCTCACTGTATATACATTGGTCACACCCAGGACACTTAAGAGGATATTATTCCGAGAGCGAAAATGCGCGCTGCATACAAACGTACTATGGTGATATTTTCAATACTAACCTATTAAAGTCAATGAAATTTTGCAGAAACAATCTAGAAACAAATCTCTATGCTTCTATAGAGTCAGATTTTCGTTAAAATATACAGTATCAATGCTAGGATTAATTTAAGGTTTGTATGGAAATCTTTGAGGCACTGTAACTTGAAAACTATACATTTTAACGAAAATCTGACTCCATACAAGCATAGAAATTTGTTTCTAGATTGTTTCTGGAAAATTTCATTGACTTTAATTGGTTAGTATTGAAAATATCACCATAGTACGTTTGTATGGAGCGCGCTCCGAATAATATACCCTTAATACAAACCTACAAACCAGCTCGCACTGATAAGAAGAGCTAGCACATGCATGATGTATGAGCGAGTGCGAGTGAGAGAGGAACACATCACTGTTTGCGTGAGTACTCTCATTGATACTGTTGTGTAAGTGAAATGACGTGTGTAGGAATTAAAAATCCTAGAGTTTCCAATTAGACGAATCAGCAACTCTTTATCGGACGACAAAACGCTTGCTTTGTATTAAAAATTGTACTAAATAATGAATAATGACGTCATTATTTTTCATCGTCGTTTCGTTATCCAATTATTAAAAATACAGGATACATTTTTATATCACTATAGCTTCTATTTAACTTCAGTAACTATTTTAATCATCAAAATAAACATTTTTCACTATGGTATGGAGACAACTTCAAAAATCGCGAAAAAAAACAGCTTTCCTATACAAAACTGCAGTATCAATTCGACTCAAATGTATAGGACAGCTGTTTTTTTTGCTATTTTGATGTTGGCTCCATAGTGAAAGTTGTTCAGTTTGATGGGCAGAATACTTCTGTGGGTCCGGTGAATAACGGTCTAACTCAACTTAGATCCAAAATGAGTTTTTAATGCCATAATACTCAATTTTTTTTTCTCTACAAAATGGTGTTACTGGAATATTCATACCTTTAGTAATTCCAGAGATAGACTTATTACAAAACGATTTAAGTCCATTTTTTTATCGTGCGCAATGGTTGAAATAGAGTTAGATCATAAAACCAATATAAAATTAGGTGAACATGGATTTATTTCGACTTAAATCCTTCGACACAATTTATGTTGTTTTGTGAAATATGATTTATCTGAATTAAACCAAATTTCAAAAACCTTAATAGTTAATACCTACATAAAAAATCAAGTGTAGCTCATGAATATGATGCACGTTTGATAGCGGGCTAAGTACGGAAACTGACATCATCTGGGACTGGGGAGAACGCTATACATCTCACCAAAAATGTATGTCGAATAAGTGAGTTAAACCGTCTATCACCAAATATTTTCTTTTATGTAGTGAGAATAAGAATCACTTAGTATGAATACAATCTGACGATTTTTTTTAAGGATGGTACTATTAGATTGAACTATGTGATAATGTCAGGTCTTGTTTTAGCTAGGGATTGCCGAACCGCACTTCAAGCATAGGCTTGTATACATAGAGTGGTAAAGACTCTGTTGTTTATTCTTTGATATTAAACTATTTTTTTCCTAAAATATCTTGTATTTTGTATAAAAACAACACTGATATCAAACGTGTATTAGTATGACAATACATCAGACTGGTCATACAATTTTGAGGCACAGAATCGTGAGTTCTAACTTGATAAGTTTTTAAGCATGCGTCGCTTTAGAATTTGTTTTTGTATTGTTTTCATAATGGTTTTTTGTTTAATATTTCACTTTCCAGCATTTACTGATACCACGCGGCGTTACCCACGTCGCAAAATTTGCATCTAAGCTAGTGCTACCCATCAAAAAATATACCTATATATGATAAAATTACTTACCTACTTAATAACGAAATGAATATGTTTTCTAGAAAATGTCTAATTTTTGTGTCACTTAAGTTTAATGCTGAATATGGTGGATATTAAAAGCTTAAACATTGAGCTTAGAAAGTACATTTTGCAAGTGTTTGCTATATTTTTCCACAAAAATAATATTATATATTAGATTTAAATCCATACGCATAAAATGTTACCTTTGTGAAAAAGAATTTAACTCAAAAAACACTTTCTTATTTTGTGATGAGCTTGTTTTACCTAAATAAAACTACTTTTATCAATTCGTTTTGATTCAGTTTACAAAGTAAGTTTTCCCGTGGTGTGTATTTAAGAAAGGGATGGAATTAAAATGAAATTAAAAAATAACATAAACCATTTTACACCAAGGTTATTGTGAAGTGTTAAAGGCCCTAACTCAATTTAAATCATAATGTAACGTATTTTTATTAGTGTCAAAAGGTTTAATTCAACTTCTGAACGAAATATCTCCAGCACGGTAAGTATTTCATAGACTAAACCATATAATAATAAAAGACCATAAAAATATCTAGAAGACACAGTGATTTGCTTGAAAAAATATGAAACGGTTTTCGAGAAAATAATTTTTTTTACCAAAAAATTATGTTTTTAGGCTCTCCTGTAAAGTTGCATTTTTTGAGTTGGACCGTTATTCACCGGACACACAGACTTGATAACGTTATCCGCAGTGGTATAAAAATTTACCCTGCATAGTAATCAAGCTACAGAATTACTGAAAATTTGAGTTTAGCATTATTTTTAAACGTCTTTTTACTGAATACTTAGATAAAACTAAACGCAACTTCCTATAAGTGTAAAAGTTTGTGACGTAAACACACAGACACACATAAACGGCTGAACAGATTTAGAAAAAATTTTGCACACAGATAGAATATGATCTGGATTAACACAATAGTAATTTTTAAAAGTTAACCCAAACAAAGGCTGAATAAGCTGGTGTGACATAATATTTTGAATATATTTGACTACCCCCTGGGGGATATAGTCGTGAGCATAATATGTCATGCTATTTGTCAGATCTCTTCACCATGATAGCGAGTCAAACTCTATGACTTGCCTTCGTCAGAAAAAAAGATCCACATTCGACGCTCAGTGGGGATAACACCTTAGGCTTTTGTTAATAAACATTGTATACTTCATTATTAAATAAAAATCGTTTCTTTAATTATTTTCACAATAACGTTTTCTTCATTGTATATTTCGAGACAGAAATTGGATGTCGAGAATAATAACTAGAATTATTTTGGTCATAACAATAAGTTAGCTAACTTATAATTCGTCTTTTATTATTTATAATTAATGGACTTCTTGCTTGTGCGTAAGCACCGCATTTCCGCCAATGTCAAGTGGTTTGAGGGAGTATCTATCCAATCTCGAGGATTGTTTTTGAGTAAGAACACAACTTAGAAGGATTGCGGAGCCTCGTGGCAGGCAGAAACGCAACAACACGCGAAAGACAAGTGTTCGGGGCTAACCCTGCAACGTGTATAATTCGTCTTATCGTATGGGCAAGTTCTGGTGTCAGAGTTTTTTCAGACCGTCTTACGGCCTCTGACGTGGTTGTTCTGTAATGACTACTTCCTCTAGATATAGTAGTCGGGACCAACGGCTTAACGTGCCATCCGAAGCACGGAATCATATTCCTTTTCAGACAATCAGGTGATTCAGCCTGCAATGTCTTAACCAACGATCCCCCGTTCTCCCGTCAGAATCGAACCCACGACCTCCGTGTCAAAAGTCCAATACTCTTAACCATTAGACTACGGAGATACTAATAATAATAAATAATTGTTAAATAACTGTTAACTAATTGTTAATTGTTAAGGTTCAGAGGCCTATTGGCGGCTTGAAAATTCTCTGACAGCAAGTTGACCACTAACTTGCCTCCACCAACACGCACTGGGCCGGCGTGGTGGAGTATGGCCCGCTACCTCTCACCCTTATTCGTGAGAGGAGGCCTTTGCCCTGCAGTGGGATGCTACAGGCTATAACTTACTTACTTACTTAATTGTTAACTATTTTTAAAAGTCGTCTTGTATTTGTGACGAGTAGCCTTATAGCTTCTAACATAGAATAGCATAGAATTATGCTCACGACTACATTCCCCAAGAGGGTAATCAGAGATATTCTGAAACCTCAGAACATCCACGTTTCACCAGTAGAAACAAAAGCGCACAATATAATTAGTAGCCATAACTTCTTCCTTTTACTTTACATTCATCATCATCATCATCAGCCTATACAAGGTGTTACAAAACTACAAATAAACCTTTAAGGGGGTGGTGTAGACCATCAAACTGAACAACTTTCACTATGGGACCAATATCGAAATCGCGAAAAAAAATATTTATGTTCTATACTCTACACATCGACTAGAGCTAAAATATGTATGGGATATTAGATTTTTTTTTTCGCGATTTCGATGTTGGTCCCATAGAGAAAATTGTTCAGTTTGATGGTCTAAACAACCCCCTGAAGAGATTTAAAAATTTATTCTTACTTATGAAACACCTTTTATACGTCCCACTGCAGGGCACAGGCCTACCCTAAAGGATGGTGTTTGGGCGTTAGTCCACCACGCGTGCCCAATGCGGATTGGTAGACTTCACATATGCATCAGAATTTTTTCTTCTGCATATGCAGGTTTCCTCACGTTGTTTCCCTTCACCGTTTGAGAGCAGTCGGTAATACGTACATAAGTTAGAAAAACTCATTGGTACGTGAAATGTTGTCCGTGCGGATTCGAACCCGGACCTCATGATTGAGAGTCGATACCTCTCCGCAACGCACCACCGAGTCTCCCTTACTTTATTATAATAAAGTAAGGGAGACTCGGTAGTGTATATATACACTATAGCTTTACCCGCGCAACTTCGTCCGCGTAGAATGATAATGCCGCTTAATTGAAAAATGCTGAAACAGGGTTATTTTTATTTTTGCTTTTTAATATACGTACTAAATTTCAAAAAGTTAAGACTAAAAAAAAAAATTTCCCATACTCACTGTTACCCCCCATTTTACCACCTTAGGGGTTGAATTTCAAAAAATCCCTTCTTAGTGGGTGCCTACGCCATAATACGCAACTTCTGTCAAAATTTCATAGTTGTAGCTTTAGCGGTTTGGGCTGGGCGAGATGAATCAGTCAGGACAAACGTTTTTATATCGGGTCCAACATAATATGCTGACACTTTTTTAAGGGGATGGTCAGACCATCAAACTGAACATCTTTCTCTATGGGACCAACATCGAAAACGCGAAAAAAATATCAGCTCATCCATACAAAACTGCAAACCTACTCGAGCCAAATGTATGGGACAGCTGTTTTTTTTTCGTGATTTAGATGTTGGTCCCATAGGGAAAGTTGTTCAGTTTGATGGTCTGAACATTCCCTTAAAAAAGTGTCAGCATATTAAGAAGGACCCTGTATATAGATTAATTGTAATTATTATACAGGGTGTTAGGGTAAACAGTTGCATTACTTTAAGGGGTGATTGTACCCATGGTACTGAACAACTTTCCTAAGAATCTCATAGGAAATTCTCAAAACAAATTTTGCACTTACCATACTAAAGACAATCAGCTGATCGAACGTTTGTATGAAAAGTCGAAAAAAAAATTGCCGTAACAAAACTCCGTAAATGAGCGTTTTTCTTTTCTTTTTTAAATTTAGTTCCTAAAAAACTCGACAGATGACATGTTTATCGCCCCATAGAGCCGTAAGCGAGATCCTGTCAAAATCTGGTCAAGTCTGTGCCTGCCTTTTTTTTTAATGCCTTGGGATCGAGCCCATTCAGCCATGTCAGGCGTAAAAGTTTAGAATTTTCGATTAAAATGGTTAGTAAATAATGAAATATGTCATTAAAAGATGCGTTGGCATCTTCTTGATCATCTTTTCACTCTTTACTATTTTAAAGAAAAACTTTTTGAAATGTTGACGTTTCTTCGCACAGACCGTAGCGCCATCTATCGATCCCCTAGAAAATAAAAAGAAAAACGCTCATTGACTGGGCTATAACCCTATGCACGACTTGTCTTATTATTATTCTGCAAACATTATGCAAATATATAGACACATAAAATTTTCTTTCAGAACCGCCGAAGACGCAAAGAAAACCACCTAACAGTAAAAGAGCAAACATTAAAGTTTTTACAATACCACGAAATGTTCACAGAGTGAGAAAATCTCTGTCCACCCCTGAATAAGGAGTTTATCAAGTCCCCTAGCACCACTCTTATATCTAACGCGATAAGTGTGAGAATGTGTTGATAAGCGAGACATAAATGGAAGAGAGGAAACTGTTTCAGTTATGAGTTACTTCCGTGTGACTTATACGGGGTTTAATTTTAGGGTTGTGTTATATTAGTTTATAAATTCAGCGGAAAGTCTAAGCTATTTAGTACACAAATCATCTAAAAGTAGTAAGAGGAGTCATATTTGAAAAAAAAAAAGGATTTTTCAAAGCATCAGATAATATCATGAAGTACTCACACTAGGAATATGATTTGTGAATAATGTGTAAATTGAACATATTATTTAAGTATTGATTGGAGCCAAAACACGATTATACCACATTTTCGAGAAACGAAAAACGAGCCAAAGTAGCCTCCGTCTTTAGCGATAAACGCTTGGAACTGCTAAACGGTGAATAATGGCAATAATACGAGGCAGTAATATAAGCTATCACACGCCAATTTCGCTTCAATTATTTTTCGACATAGGCCCTTTAAATTCTATGTCATCTCGCGAAGCATCAATTAACCTGCTGAAGTAGAAAATCTGAAAATATTTAAAAATGTACTTACTCGTAGTTCTTAGTATAAGCATTTTATGTATAGATAATTACCTAATAATATTATTATATATTAATAGTGTTTTCCCGCGACATCGTCCCCACAAATTATATACCAGATTTTAAGTCAGATCATAAGCTATCAAACAAAAAAAGTTTCAACAAAATCGGTTCAGTAGTTTTTGCGTGATGCGCAAACTAACAATTTTGTCAATAGATAGCGCTGCATGTCATTTAAATCGCGCTATCGAGTGTTATTTGAATTTACATGAAGTAAACCGCTACTTTTTTGTTCCTCATGATTTTACGGTTTTATAATAGTTAAGATAAGATAAGATGGTGTAAGGTACATTGAATAAAAATTATAAGAAGACCGGTACTCAGAAAAAAAATTGTGTGTAGAAAAATACATACTAGAAGTAGCCACTATAATTGGCTAGGAACCCGATCATGGGCATGCCCGACACGCTCTTGGATGGTTAATAAAATCGCTTGCTCAAGCAATATGAGAGAGACCTAAGTTTTAGCACGAAACTAAAAGTTTTAAGTACACAGAAGGATTTCAAAATGTGAATGTTCTAGACCGAATAGTGGCTGCTATGTGATGTCATCCTAGTACCTTGGGTTTTGTCTCCTCTGGAGTTTAGTGTTCTTGCAGCGCGCCCGAGCATGCTATTACAACACCAATTTCCCATCATCTCATGTCTTTCCTTCATTTTTAGGGTTCCGTACCCAAAGGGTAAAAACGGGACCCTATAACTAAGCCTACGTTGTCCGTCCGTCCGTCCGTCCTACCCATTTAGGGCTGTAACTTTTGAACCGTAATAGCTAGATAGTTGAAATTTTCAAAGAATATGCGTTATTACGGCGGATTTGTTAACAAATAATAAAAATGTCAAAAAGTTACAAATTAAGGGGGGTTCTCAGCAAGAAACTAGTTTTTATCGACGTCTTTTCTTCTCGTTCTACAGTAAAAACGGTAATACATACGAGCGTCAAACTTGGTGTGATTATAGAACAAACTCTACAGAATAACAACAAATAATAAAAACCGGCCAAGTGTGAGTCGGTCTCACGATTAAGGTCCCGGAGAAAAAATTGTTTTTTCTAAGTTAATATGTTGTGTTCTGTGGTGGTGTGGTACGGAACCCTCGATGCGCGAGTAGCCCGACTCGCACTTGACCGATTTTATTCCTATTTGTTTGGTCTGTGTGACAAAGTCCAAGATACTTATATCAAATCATCAATCATAATCATAATCTTTATTGATTTATATTAGGTAGTTACATAGGTCTTAAGGGGGTTGCAGAGACGTTCACAGGCAACTAGATGGCGCTCGGGAGCATCATTCCTGATTTTATCACTTTTTATTTTATATCTTCGTAATTATGTTATAAATTGCAAATGTTATTTGAGATGCGTAATCTTGATTTTCTTAACTATTTTTCCATATATAAAATATTACTTTTGTTAATACCGTCTACGAATGTTATACGTCAAAGTTTTGTATGAAATTGATTAAAATTAAAATGTATATCAAATTCGTATGAACAATAAAATTACTATAACTTGTAGCTAGATCAGTAAAACATAAACACAAGTGCCCGCATAATTGAAAATGTTGATTGACATCATCACAATTACGAGATATAAAATAAAATGTGATAAAATCAGGAATAATGCTCCCGAGCGCCATCTAGTGTAGTGCAACTCCCTCTGCAACCCCCTTAAAGTCTATTTTAGTACAGCTCATGCACCCTGAGAGGGCAATGAAGGGAAACGAGCTGGGGAATGGGCTGAGGGGAATTTTATCAAATACAAGTGTTTTCCCGCGACTTCGTCCGCATAAATTATATACCAGATTTTAAGTCAGATCATAAGCTATCAAACAAAAAAAGTTTCATCAAAATCGGTTCAGTAGTTTTTGCGTGATGCGCGAACAAACAAACAAACAAACAAACAAACAAACAAACAGACAAACAGACAGACAAAATTTCTAAAAAAGGTTTATTTGGAGTCAGGGATACTTACCTAAAAACCATTATCGTAAACTTTTTTTGTAAATATCTTCAATGTACAGACACACTTCAGTTACAGTTTTATAATAGTTAAGACTAGTGTTTTCCCGCGACTTCGTCCGCACAAATTATATACCAGATTTTAAGTCAGATCATAAGCTATCAAACAAAAAAAGTTTCATCAAAATCGGTTCAGTAGTTTTTGCGTGATGCGCGAACAAACAAACAAACTAACAATTTTGTCAATAGATGGCGCTGAACGTTTTTAAATCGCGCTATCGAATGTTATTCGAATTTATATGAAGAGAACCGCTACTTTTTATTCCTCATGATTTTACGGTTTTATAATACTTAGTTATAAGACAAATAAACAAAGTAACAATTTGAGGGGAACATCGAAACATCTCGGAAGTTTTTGAAGTCAGCTGGAATCCTCACAAACTTTTCAAGTCGACTGCTTACTTCACTTCACTGTCTTAATTAATTCTCCCTTTAGTCTAAGATCCCGGAACAAGTTGTCTACCTCCATAATATGTACACATCCAACGCAATGAAGACTGGAAAATCTATTATTGCTTAAGCTATCATCAGCCTACTCGTATACGGGGTGTTACAAAAAGTAAAAATAAATATTTAAAACTCTTAAGGAGGTTGTGTAGACCATTAAACTGTACAACTTTCACTATGGGACCAACATCGAATTCGCGAAATAAAAAATCTGATATCCCATACATATTTTAGCGCGAGTCGATTTGTAGAGTACAGAACTTTAACATTATATCTAAAGATTTTGACTTTGATATCTTCTGCACCAGCGCGGCGTCAGCTAGGAATGCGCTAAATGTTAAGTGTTAATGTTTATACTGTAATCTATATTTTATATATCCTTTGTTTTGTATTGTAATCTATATTATTGCGAGGAAGACTGTTTCTTATTCGGTCGATTGTTGTAACGTTCGTTATCTTTTTGTTACCCAATTTGTATTTTTAGTCTATGATCTGCTTTGTTTTTTTGTAAGTTCTGTTTCTATCAGCGTAGACTTGTAATTGTCTTTCTGTTAGCCATCCATACTTGTATTGTGTCAACAGCTTTTGGTCTTCCAAATAAAATAAAATAAAATAGTTTTTTTTTTTTTTTGCGATTTCGATATTGGTCCTTTAGTGAAAGTTGTTCAGTTTGATGGTCTACACCACCCCCTTAAATGTTTATTTGTATTTTTGTAACATCTTGTATATGTCCCACTGCAGGGCACAGGCCTACCCGCAGGGAGGGTGTATGGGCGTTAGTCCACCACGCGTGCCCAATGCGGATTGATAGACTTCACATACGCATCAGAAAATTTTTAAGGGGATGATCAGACCGTCAAACTGAACAACTTTTTCTATGAGGCCAACGTCGAAATCACGAAAAAATATCAGCTTTCTCATACATTTGGCTCGAGTAGGTTTGCAGTTTTGTATGGAACAGCTGTATTTTTCGCCATTTCGATGTTGGTGCCATAGAGAAAGTTTTCAGTTTGACGGTCTGATCATCCCCTTAAAATGTGTCGGAATATTACGAAGGACCCCGTTTGAACCTGCTCTCAAACGGTGATAATAACAAGAAATTCTGATGCGTATGTGAAGATTATCACAATCAGCGTATTAAGAAGAACTCTATACAGGCGTGCCGTGGTGGTCCAGTGGCGAGTAACCTTGCCTGCCGTGCAGGAGGCGATGGTTCGATCCCCGCCCAGGCCGACTCGTACCAATGAGTTTTTCGGAATTTATGTATGATTTGTAACACCACTGGCTTTTCGGTGACGGAAAACATCGTGAGGAAACCTGCATGCTTCAATTTCGAGGCATGTATTGTAACCACTGTCCAATTTAAGTGGCGACGGGCTCACCCCCCGTCACACTGGACAGAGTTTTGGTACTACTGGTGAAACGTGGATGTTCTGAGGTTTCAGAATATCTCTGACTACCCCCTCGGGGAATATAGTCGTGAGCATATGCTATGCTATGCTCTATACAGGTGTAAGGAAAAGTATCATTAACGTTTCAACCACATAGGTACTCTACCCATCAAACTGAACAACTTTTACTCTGGTAGCTAACCTAGCACCGCAAAAAGAAAATCTGCTGTTCTATAGGTACTAAACTGCAATGCCTATTCGACTCAAATGTATGGAACAGCAGATTTTTTTGTTCTGACTGGTTTGCTACCATAGTAAAAGTTGTTCAGTTTGATGGGTAGAGTATGTGGTTTAAAACTTAATTTTCCTTACATTCTGTATAGAGGGGTTAATCGGCGTAAATTTTTTTTTTAAACGAATGTGCTTGAAAAGTATTTTTTAACTAGGGTTTAAGGATGGAACGGTGACCAGAACAAGTTAGCTAATGAACGTACTAACGAACTATTCACTCTTTCTCCTGGATCGGCCTGTCTTATGACAGCCGATAGTGGCTGGCAGATTTATCATCATCACAACCTATACAGGGTGTTTTATAAGTAACAATAAATATTTAAAACTCTTAAGGGGGTTGTTTAGGCCGTCAAACTGAACAACTTTCTCCATGGGACCAACATCAAAATCGCGAAAAAAAATTGATATCCCATACATATTTTAGCTTTAGTCGATTTGTGAATATGGAACATACTTTTTTTTTTCGCCATTTCGATTTTGGTCCCATAGTGAAAGTTGTTCGTTTGATGGTCTACACCACCCCCTTAAAGGTTTATTTGTATTTTTGTAACACCTTGTATAGGGTGGGTTGTTCAGTTTGAAGGTCTGATGCTCCCCTTAAAATAGTTTCTGCTAATTTTGTTTGACCTTTTATAGAATACATAATAACACAACCATTCGTGACTTGATTTGCCATACAAATATTTTCCCATTACGGGATTCGAGCACATGAAAAGCAGGCAAGAAAGATTCGCTACCTACCTACAGATTAGGCCTTAGTGCATTCACACATGATGACACACTGACGGAGCGGCAGATGTCAGTCCATAGAACCACAACCGGTGTGTCAATGCGTCACCGTGTATGCTATTACGTGCGGTTTCATTCTATTCTATATTTTTAAAAAATGGCTGCCATCTTGGGTATGTGATGATTTTGCCAATGTCTAGTTTTTGTAGCAAGAGTGCTTGACGTTGTACGGTAACTTATGTATTTTGGTGACTTCAAGGATTGTTTTTCGAAAAGAACACTATCTTGAGCCACCACTGGAGCTTCGTTGTAGGCCGGGGAGGGGGCAACCAACAATCGACTCGCGATGCGACTACCCTATAGCAGACCTACAACGTGACTCGTGCGGTTTCATACGATTCCTCGCTTCACAAATGACGGACTGACGTCTGCCGCTGCGTCAGTGCGTCATCGTGTGTGAACGCACTTAAAGTAGTACGATTTTCAACTTTTTCAATTTCATCTAACGAATAAGTAGGTTTCACATGTAACTATACTGCATTCCAAATAAGGACGAA